>WOXC01002213.1:0-231981 GCA_011680675.1 Gymnobelideus leadbeateri | reverse complement strand
TATCCATGTATGCCTGTGAACATATGCCATGTACCCTTCTTCAATTATTTTCATAATGAGAAAGGTTTCATCAAACACAGTTATTGTTTTTCCATGAAGGAATGTAAATAGTCCAACTTTGATAAGTTCCTTTTGATTTCTTTTCCTTGATTACCTTCTCAAGCATCTCTTGCTTCTTGTGTCTGAATGTCAAATTTTCTATTCAACTCTGGTTTCTTCATCAAGAATGCTTGAAAGTCCTCTATTCCACTGAATGACCATACTTTCCCCTGAAACAAAATACTCAGTTTTGCTGGGTAGTTGACCCTTAGGTTCATTCCCAGCTATTTTGCCCTCTGGAATATCATATTCCATGCCCTTCGATCCCTCAGTGTAGAAGCTGCCAGGTCCTGGGCTATTCTGATTGTGTTTCACAATATTGAAATTGTTTCTTCCTGGCTGCTTGTAGTATTTTCTCCTTGATCTGGGGATTCTGGAACCTGGCTATAATATCCCTGGGAGTTTTCTTTTTGGGATCTTTTTCAGGAGGTGATCTATGGATTCTTTCAACCTCTATTTTGCCCTCTGGGTCTAAAACATCAGGGCAATTTTCCTTGAGAATTTCTTTAAGGAGGATTTCTAGGTTCTTTCTTTGATCATGGCTTTCAGGTAGTCCAATAATTTTTAAATTATCTCTCCTGGATCTATTTTCCAGGTCAATGGTTTTT
The DNA here is from genome assembly GCA_011680675.1 of Gymnobelideus leadbeateri. Lineage (NCBI taxonomy): Eukaryota > Metazoa > Chordata > Mammalia > Diprotodontia > Petauridae > Gymnobelideus > Gymnobelideus leadbeateri. Next base: position 231,274 of record WOXC01002213.1, on the reverse strand, counting down.
CCCATGAGATATTTCACATTGCCTTCTATTCTTTCATTTGTTTGCATCTGTTTAATAGTATCTTGATTTCTCATAAAGTCACTAGCTTCCATTTGCTCCAGTCTAACTCTGAAGGAATGAATCTCCTCAGTGAGCTTTTGAGATTCTTTTTCCATCTGGCAAATTCGACTTTTTAAGGCATTCTTCTCCTCATTGCCTTTCTGAGCCTCTTTTGCCATTTGAGTTAGTCTATTTTTTAAGGTGTTATTTTCCTCAGTCAGGCTGTTGACTGTCATTTCATACTTTTCTTGCATCTTTTTCATTTCTCTTCCCAAATTTTCCCCCACTTCTCTTATCTGCTTCTTAAGGTCCTCTATGGCCTGTAGCCAGCTTGTATTTTCATTTGGAGCTTTTGGTGCAGGAGTTCTGACCTCACAGTCCTCCTCCATGCTTTGAGCCTCTTTGCCCCTAAAATAGGAGTCCAATGTTGAACTTTTCTGTTTATTTTGTTTCATTTGCCTAGGCATGTTGCCACTTAATTACTTGATTTTTGGGCTTGTTGCCACAGTAGGACTCTGCCACCAGACAGGGGAGCTTCCGCCCAAACATGGGGTCTTCACAACTTCCGCCAGTTGGGTGGCCTCTGTAAAGCCTCCACCCACTCTGGCAAGTTGGATACCCACCCCAAACTTCCCCCCAGACCACAATCCAGATCCAGGCAGTTTAAAGCAAAAGCGATTAACCCCCAGACTGATTGCTGGATCTTCCTACAGTTCGCAGACCAGGAGCTAGAGCCACTACTGAAGCTGCAAAATGGCTTCTGTGCAGCTGTTTCTTCAGCAGCTTTTTGCCCCCAGGGGAGGAAGCCACGTGTTCCCCAAATACTGGTCCCAAAGTCCATAGGGCACTAACCTCTCATTTTGTCCTAGGCATATCTGTGCTGATAATTCTGGAATCGCCACAATTGCTGGTGTTCTGGGGTCCCTCCAGCTGGCTGAAGGCCCGGCCACCCTGGGGCTAAAACCGAGGACCTGGGCTTGGCTCTGCGGGTTGCGCTGTAGGTTCCCAGCGCACTGTGCTGCCTGCTCTCAGAGCACTGCACTGGCCGCTCCCTGCAGGGCTGCTGGGCTGTCCTCAGCAGGAGGTTAGCTTCTCTGTGCCGTTGTGTGGGTGCTGTGGCTCCAGAAGTTGTTCTGAGCTCCCTTTCACATTGTTTGAAATTTATGTGAGGCAGAGCACATTGGAAATGCTGTTTCTACTCTGCCATCTTGGCTCCGCCCCCCCACATACACTTTCAAATTAATTTCTCTTTGTTCTCCAAATCTGGCCTGCTTTTTTTAAACCAGACTAATAGGCCGGCTAGTCTTAGAATTTGTGAGGTCCTACATTTATACTTTTACTCATATATTCTCCCTCATCTACAATATTCCAATCTGTGTTGTGTAAGACCCAAGTCAAAATTCACATGCTTCAAGAACTCTCCTCCAGTTAATCTGTTCTCCCAGTCTGAACACTCCCTTGAACCACATCATCATATCATTTAAGTATTTAGTCCTTAACACTGTTGTTGTTGTTGTTCATTTTTTTTCAGTTATGTCTGACTCTTTATGACCCTTTTTTGGGGGGGTTTTCTTGGCAAAGATACTGGAGTGGTTTGCCATTTCCTTCTCCAGCTCATTTTATAGATGAGGAAATTGAGGCAAACAGGGTTAAGTGACTTGCCCAGAAACTCTTACCAAAAATATTAAATGTCCAAAGACAGATTTGAACTCAGGTCTATCTGATTCCAGACCTAGCACTACAGTCACTACACCACCAAGTTGCCCCTTAACTTACTAATAAATAAATGTTGATATATTTCTTTGCAATTGATGTCAGGTTGCATCACATCAGAATAAGAATGTGATAGACCAGGAAAAGCTCCAGTGGTACAGAGGAAAGAGCATTGGCTCTAGAGTTAAAGGACATGTGTTCAAATCTTACCTCTATCAATTATTACTTATATGACTTTAGGCAAGTTACTTGAACTCTTTTAATTTCTCCATCTATAAATGAGGGGATTGGATAAGATGGTCTCTGAGGTCCCTTCTAGCTCTAAATTCATGATCCAATTACCTTATGAAACTTCCTTCTTCCACGACCCTGAGTTCGATGGAATGAATGATATGCAGAATCTTCTTGCATGATCACATGACATATGAACAACAACTCTATGGAAGGTGAGAATGAACAGATAATTCAAGAATGATGGAGCATTTAAATATAGAACAGGTCCCAGGAGATAAAAAATTCAGTGTGTGGTGGCCTAAAGAATAAACAGGAATGTTTAGAATAGGGTTGGATTTGGGGAAAAAGATAATATAAGGAAATGTACATTTTTCCATGTTTGCATATCTTGGGAGACTCACTCTATCCCATCCAAATCAAAATGAAAAGGTGCTAGGCAAGGCTATTACTCTGAGACTGACGGGGTCCTTGTGATGTATATATGTCTGTAGTATCAATCTGTAACATCAGTTTGTAAGTGGGGTGCTTTGGGATCTATGTCTGTAAAATCAATTTGTAAAACCAGTCTGTAAGATCACATTTCCACCCCCCCAGCCTCAGAGCATTGACTCTTCCCCTTCCCCCTTCCAGCACTCTGCCCAGCAACAACTCATGACCTGTTTATCTGGGCTTGAAACAATAAGTTATGTAAATGTTATCTCCCTTAGTTAGAGTGGCCAGCCCCATCATAAATTCTTCAATACCTTATCTATAGGGTAACTCCTTAGTCAATTATATACCCACACTGTCTCTGATGACCTTGGTGGGTGACAGACTGGGTACTCTTTAGTGACCTGTCAGGCCTAAAACCACACCTCCAGCTAGCCCCGCCTTGAGCTATTTCCCAGTGAATCATGGGCAATACACCTGCGCAGCTGATATTAAAAGTGTATGGTCCTTTGAGCACTGACCACTCCTTAACTCCTCCCTGATCCCACCCTTATTCACCTAGTTAGCATAATTGACACCTTAAAACTATGCCTGCGGTCTCCGCGAGTTTGCAGGTTCCATAAGAATCTAGCCCGCTGTCCTTGTACAGTGTAACAATAAATTTTACAATTTTGGCTTCAAAGTTTGCTTGAGCCTGGTGAATTCCTTCCAGACTGGATGCCAGAGTGCATCCTTGGCAGAACCACTTACCCTCCCCCCCTCCTTATCACCCTTCCCTCTTCAAGACCACTGTACTAGAACACAAAGTCCATTATCCATTAGGTGCCTGCCACAATCACTAAGTGTTCTGGGGGTCAGAGGTATATACACTGAGAGGTTGAAAGGTGGGATCTTCCCAATGGCAATTCATAGTTATTGCTATGGATGCTTGGGCATGACTTGGGTTAAAACTACCCTAAAGTGAAAGGCCTTGCTCAGAAAGAAGAGGTTTGGAGTTTCCATAGTAGACAAAGTGGACAGAATTAAGAGATGCTGAAGAATAAGGGTAGGTGTTATGTTAGAGACAAGGCCCACAATTGACTATCAGGGAAGGTGGAACACCATCTTCCCACCCTCCACTGGTTGATCATATGCCTCTTGGGGTCAGGTCATAGCTTCCATGAAGCTTTAAGACTTTCTGTAATTTGGCCCCACATTGCTTGCATAACCTTAATTCCTACTACTCCTCACCATACTCCCGCATAGAATTCATGGAATTTTGGAACTGGAAGGAACTTCTTTAGAGGTCATCTAAATCCACCTCACCATGTTAAGTTCTGTCTCCACGATTTTATTTACGTTGTTCCCTTTGCCTGAAATGTCCTCCTTTTCCTTTCTCCTCTCCAATCCTACACATTCTAGATCTAGCATAGGCTTAAGTTCTTTTAAACCTAAACCCTTTAAAACTTTTAAAGCTACTTTTACTAGCCAACTTATCGCTTACATCATATAGACTTTTGTATCATTTGCAGTTTTCTTTTTTCATGTGTGTTAGTTTTATCCTTCCTACTATATTGTAAATTTATTGAGGCACAAAGGCCATGTAGTAAAATGTAGAAATTCCTTGCTGGGAGGTTCTAGTCTTGAATCTGCCCTTTATTTTGTGGGAGACCTTGGATAAAGTTACACTTTCTCTAAGCCTCCATTTCCTCAGGTATAGAACGATGGGGTTGAATCAGATTATTTTTGCTACACTTTTCAACTCTGTTTCCATGTGCTATATATATATATATATATATATATATATATATATATATATATATGTGTGTGTGTGTGTGTGTGTGTGTGTGTGTGTGTGTGTGTTTTAAAATATGTATGCATGTATATATGACATTGACACAGAAATACATCCCCAAAAAGGTAACCAGTTTGGAGAGAGACTGATGGAACTGAAATAGAAAGAGAAAATAGGGCACATACTAGTTATCTTCAAATACTTAAAATGTGACATGGAAAAAAAAGATTAAACTTGCTCTTCCTGGGCCCAGAGGGAAGAACTAGATGTATAGAAAGTATAGTATAGAGGATAAAGTATGGGATATGGGGTCAGAAGACATATGTGTAAATCCTACTGCTCCGGCTTGCTACTTTGTGTCTGACTCTTCATGACCCTATTTGGGGTTTTTGTGGCAAAGGTACAGGAGTGGTTCTCCATTTCCTTCTCCAGTTCATTTTACAGATGGGGAAACTGAGGCAAACAGGGTCAAGTGACTTCCCAGGGTTACATAGGTAGCATCTGAGGTTGAATTTGAACTCAGGTCTTCCTGACTCCAGGCCTGGTACTCTATCCACTTTGACAGCTGTCCAGGCAATGGATTACCTCTCACTAAAGGTCTATAAGTGGAGACTGGATGATGATTTTTCAGGTAGGTTATAAAAGATATTCCTTTTAAGGCACAGGTTAAACTAGATGACCTCTAAAGTTGCTTCCAACTCTGGGATCCTGTGATGATGTGATTCTGGCAAGGGTAAGAACAGTATTTCTCTCTCAATAAATAGTTGCTCTTTGACTGATTCATTGATTCTTCAGTGGAATATAATTGAAAAAGAAACCCACCCCCAAAATACACATGAGCACATAGTACAATGGATTAATTCATGACAGTGCAGCACTTTGTGCTTGGCCATATGGCTAATATTCTACCAAAGGCATTCGCTAAAAGGCGGCATGTAGAGTTTATAATACCTACTTGTTACCAAGTTGTCCCTTGTGGTAGATATTTACAAACTGTTTGCTTTATGATCAGGCTTTCTATTTTCCTTTTCTTATTAGAATTTCTTGGTTTCCTATAACATTAGGGTCTCAACCATTGACCTTTTTCCCCCTTGGAATAAACCTGAGTTCCTACTCTGAAGTTGGTCCTTTGCATTTTATTTTTTCATATTGAACATTGGTACTTCTCTGTATAGTGCCAGAAATGGACATCATCAAATGACCCCAGTTCCATAGTTATGTTTTACTGATTTAATAGAGAGTAGCAATTCCCCACAAGATTGTCTTTGTCTGAGTTCCTAGAAGTAGCCAGCCCATGAAAGGAAATTGTTGATTAATAACAAGGGTAGCCAATATTTGTGTAGTTACCCCTCTAGCTTCACTCTCTTAACTCCCTTTTGCATAGGTAAATTTGTTCCCTAGAAGCAATGACTACTATTTCTCTCAGAGTTCTAACAGTAACCCAGAGGGGTCAGAGTTTCTAGCACTATCATTCACAAATCCCCCTCCAATGTGCTCTCCATTATCAACAATCCAATAGAACTCTATTAGCCTTTATAGTAATATACTTTATTATGTGCTTTAAATCCTTATATAGTTTTACAAATATTATGACTATTTGTTCATCACAACAATCCTTTGAGAAATATGTTACAAGTACTAATATTCCCATTTTGTAAATAATCTGTAGCTCAAAGAAGTTGTGATTTATTCAAGGTCATATAGGTGATAAGTAGTTGAATCAGTCCTAAAATCTAATTCTTAACTTCAATTTTTATACCCATTCCAGGTAACACAACAGTCTTATTTATATTACTGTTCTATGATTCCCATTTTCCCAAATATCATAAATCTGGTCCCATTCCTCAGAGACAATTAACACTAAGCTTATGAGGCAGAACAATTTATTGATTGCAACATTAGAATATGAAAAAAATGTTTAAAGCTCCTTCATTTTTCTTAATTTTTGTGGGGTTTTTTTTTTTTGCTTTTTGGAGGGCAATTGGGGTTAAGTGATTTGCCCAAAGTCACATGGCTAGTAAGTGTTAAGTGTCTGAGACTGGATTTGAACTCAGTCCTCCTGACTTCAGGGCGGTGCTCTATTCACTGCTCCACCTAGCTGCCCCCTCTTTCATTTTTCTTTTTGCAAACTGTATGTGACAATTATCTTCTTCAGTACATCACAGACCCATAACTTTATTGGAATAGGGATTCATTTAAATGATGCAGATTACTACCTTATGTGGAATGCCCTCCCTCATCAATGCTGCTTCATAGAATCTTTCATTCCCTTCAAGACACAGCTCAAACGCTACTTTCTCCATGAAATCTTTCCTGACCCTCCCAATTATTAGTGTTTTCTCTCTCTAACTACCTTGCATTTATTTTATCTATCTCTTTATTCTGTGTATGTTTGTATATGTTCATGTTGTTTCTCTAAAAGAATCAAAGCTCCAGGAGAGCAAAGACTGTTCCTTTTTGTCTTTATATGCCCTACACCCAGCACAGTGCCTAGTACATGGTAGGCTTTTAGTAAATGTGGATTAATCGATTGATTGGCTAATCTGACCCTCAGGTGACAGATTCCACAAGCACATACTTCATGCATTTGATGTTGGTTTTGAAAATGTAGTGTCATCTCCATCATCTTTACATCACAATGTAACATCAGGGTACAACTTTACTGGCAGTGACCTGGGATTATTTTTGCCATCTGTGAAATGAGCATATATGTTTTGATCCTACATGTTGTAAGCCTTTACAATTAACATTTTTGCAAAGCATTTGAGGTCTATGCATCAAAAGTACAAACTATTAATATGGAAAATTATTACTACAATCCAGAAATGTAAGTTGAATAAAACATGAAAGAATAAACATGAGGATGTATACAGCAACAGAATAAATTATATGTAGAGTATTTGCATTGTAAATATCTATCTGCCTGATACAATGCTTCTTAGAAAGAAACCCAATTTGGCCATGTTAAGTTAAAATGTTTACTGTCTTTGAAAACTTATGTTACCTGTCACAATGATTATAGAACATTAACATTTTCCCCCTTTGGGCGGGCGGCTAGGTTGCACAGTGAGTAGAGCAGTAGAGCGTTGGCCCTGGAGTCAGAAGGACCTGAGTTCGGATGCGACCTCAGACACTTAATGCACACACAAACAAAACCTAGCTGTGTGACCTTGGGCAAGTTACTTAACCCCAATTGCCCCCCCCCCAAAAAAAGCAAAAACATTTTCCCCCTTTAACATTAATCCTCCCAGTTCATCTCACAATGAAGAACTCATTATGTTTCCAGAAGATACATTTTATCAGAGACCATTTTTTAACCAATTCATGTTGAGATTATCTTGAAAACTATGTGACATACTTTTAAAGCTTATGTTACTTGTCATACTGAATATAGAACATTAACATTTTCCCCCTTTAACATTAACATACTTTTTAAGCTTTAAGAAGTAATTTAAAATATAAAACATATTTGCGTCAGTGTATTAGTCCCTTTAAAGTATATGTTGGGAGAGTCTAGGAATGAGTAATAGAAGTATTTTACTGGGTAATTTTCATAGTGGGTTGAACTTTAAAATGTACAGGGCCATGATCACGTAGAACAAAGTTTATGATTTCTGTGACACATGTAAATAAGTCCACAGTCTAACAGATTCTTACTACATTGTTCCATTTTAAAATGTACTTTGTAGTTAAAAAAGCATTGTACTCAGCTACTGAGTTCAGTGTTTGAAAGTTCACAGGGTAAGAAGCACTTGGTACTCTGAATAACCATTGGTAAGCTTAGTGGAGAACGACATTTCTGATACAGGATTTTTCTTCCATTATTCACTAAATCTTTATTAGTTATGAGTCATGGAATACTAGCGTTGGAAGGTTCACATTTTACAGAGATGTAATATAATCAATGTGATATAATATGTTAGTGTCAAATAAGTGGTAGAAACCAAGGCTTTTGAATCACTGGTTCTTAAAGTATGAGAGGTGAAGGGATAAAATTATATTCTGGTTTTTAAATTACTGAGAAAAAAGTGGCAGATGTTGCATACGTAAATGCTGTAATAAAGCATTTAATCTAAAAATTTCTGATTTAAGCTACGACTCACCTCAAATAGGATCTTGATAGGTTTCACATCAGTTTGAAGACTACTTTATTTTTTCACTTTTCTTCAGTCATATTTCTGTAAGTACAGAAGAGCTATGGGCAACAACAGTGCTTCAGTGAATCTATAATTTCACTGATGTGGGTACTCTGACTAAAAGAGCAAGTACCATCCATTCATACCTTCTCATCCTTGCTCATGTCCTTCTAAATATTGTACAGTGATGGTGTCAAACTCAAATAGAAACAGGGCCACATACATAAGGATACCTGCAGGCTGCATATTGACTCAGAAAAACCATATATTAACAACATCTTATTTTATTATATTTTTATTCATTTTACTAAATATTTCTCAATTACATTTCAATCTGGTTTGTGTGAATTTGAGGCTATTGCAACACCTCTGCCCTATAGAACAGCTCCTTGACAAGATGCAGGCCTTATTAGTGGTATTCTTTTTTCAACCATTTTATGGGTACCCAAGCAGCAGGTCCTCCATAAGCTTTTCCTAACTCTTGCTATATGATTGGCTACTTCCTTTTTTTCTCATCATTTCCTGGATGATATAATTTATTCCACTTGTGTATGCAAATCATCACTGGTAATTTGCTGCAACCTATTATTTAGCCCTTTGGCTTACCTAAAGTTTTGAAGCTTTAAAGATTGTCCCGGGGCGGCTAGGTGGCGCAGTGAGTAGGAGCACCAGCTTCAGAGTTGGGATGACCCGAGATCGAATCCAGCCTCAGAAAATGAGCACCCACACACAAATAATGACTGACCGTGTAACCTTGAGCAAGTTACTTAACCCCAATTGCTTTAAAAAAAAAAAAAGATTGTCCCAAGAACATTTATGGAGGAAATTTGAAAAAGGATAACAAACAGGTATGAAATAAAATTTAAAAAATAAAATAGGTTTGCCAGGGTGATGTCATTTCAACTTCATTGATGGCAAAACAACTCCATTTGGACTCTAATACCTGGGCTATATAGGAAGTAGAAGAAGTACTTAAGAAGATGAAGTGGGGAAGAGAAATTTAATCCAGAAAAAATAAACGCTGGAGACAATACAATCTTTAAAACATTGAGAGATCACTTTTCAGGATATCTCAGAGAACAAATGATTTGAACCCATTCTTACTTTTGCATTGCTAAAAATGTCTTTGTAAGAATTGGTCGGGGCGGCTAGGTGGCGCAGTGAGTAGAGTGCTGGCCCCGGAGCCAGAAGAACCTGAGTTCGGTTCCGGCCTCAGCCACTTAACACACACAAACAAACAAACAAAAAAAAACCTAGCCGTGTAACCTTGGGCAAGTTACTTAACTCCAATTGCCCTCCAAAAAGAAAAAAAAAACAAAAAAGAATTGGTCAAGGTTATATTTGATTAAATTATGAAAAAAATAAAAAAAGGCTGCCTTTCATAGAAGATTTTCTATAATCAACTAGATATTTCTAAATAGACTAAACATATACAAGAATATATATACATATATATGTAATAACCTGAAAAAGAACAGAAAATATAAGTTCCCACTATGTTTATTTTTATTGGTTGTTTTTTAAAAAATATTTCCCTCCTATATACTATGTATCTCATGCACTGAGGCAACCTTCTATATAGTCCAGGAAAACCAATGGAAGAATGACTTTGTATTCTTAATAAGTATGTTGTTGTTAGAAACCAAAGGAGAAATAAAATTTGTCGTTGATGTCTCAAACTGACATCATGTTTTCCCCCCAATTAGATTTTTTTTCAAAACTATTACTACCTTAATAGTAACTTTTCCAAAGGACAATAACATCTTCTAAATATTAACCAACAGGTCATGCCACTGACCTAATCTTATTCAACAGGATCAGGATGTGGGAAGCCCTACACACACCCTGGTAGTTATTCACTCCACCTTGTGGAGAAGGCATATTGGGGAAGTGAGAAGCACTCTGGTTCTCTGTGTTGATGGCTTTTTATTCCTTATCTCTTCCTCCCACTGGACAGCTGTGCTGTCTTTCCAGCTTAGGAGATGTGACTAATGTGGAGTCACCTAGTCAGGAAAGCTCTGAGCCACCCCCTACTACTGACCTTGCCTTGCTTTCTTTCTCATCTTGTAGTATTTCACTAACTTTTAGTAATGTGATCTTGTTGTACTTCAGTCACTTCCCTCCAGGAACACACAAACCTTGTTTAATTCTACATAGTATAATGTTCTTTGCAGAGAATAAAAACAGAAAACAACAAAACAATACATAATAAAATATATAAGATATGGCCATGTGCCTATACCATCTCCTAGATTCAGGTATTCAGTTTGCTATACTGACCACACGGTTTGGTTTGTCTTATTATTTTCCATTGTTGCTCTTCCTATAAGAACAATGTATAAAGTGTAGGACTTAAAGTCAGAAAAGACAATCTGTGCCTAGATAACTTGGTGGTACAGTGGATAGTGCCCTGGCTCTCAAATTATGAAGATCTGAGTTCAAATCCTGCTTTAGACACCAGTTAGCTATGTGATCATGGGGAAGTCACTTAACATCTTAGCCTCAATTTCCTCATCTGTAAAGTGAACATAATAATGGCATATTAATAAATAATTTACATATTTTAAATTAATTCTTAACTATAATTCGACTCAAATAATTAATGAATGACATTAAATACCAATCAACAATGATAATGGGAATACTGATAATACCTCACAAGGTTGTTGTGAGGATGAAATGAAATAACAAATGCAAAGAGTTTTCCAATTTTTAAACTGCTATATCAATGCTCATTATTGTTATATAATGCTGATTATAGGGAAAGGAGTATAGGAAAAACAATATGGTTCCCAACCAGCGTACAACTCATATTTTTGATAGGGTTAGTATTTAGATGAAAATTCAAGAATTCTGGATATCTTGGGTTCTACTCACAGAGTGACTTGATCCTGATGCTTGAAACCGATTCCTCATGACCAATGATTTTCCATTCAATTCGATTTGCTGGTGGAAGATCTCTTACTCCTTGCTGTTCCTAGCTACGTAAATTGCAGAATGAAGAAAGGATCTCAATAGTAGGTAACAACGAAGAGAAATCGGTCATAATTATCCTCCATAGCTTCTGACCTTGATCCCTTGAGTTCAAGCTTTTATTGGCCAAGGGGAATGTCACATTCTTCTTTCTCTCTAATCTACACTGGCTTGCTATACTTCATTTGATTCTCAGTATAACCTAGTAAATATTAATAAGCAGTAGTCAATTAAAAATATTGTTCATAAATATTCATAGATAACTTAGGAGGTAAGTTTACTACTTATTTTCCATCAATTTGGCATTATAAAGAAGTACATGACAGTAAGGGTTTTAGAGCTAAGAGGAACCTTCAAGATACAATTCTTCTTTACAGAGAAGGAAATTGAGGCCCAGGAAAATGTCTTGTCCCTTAAGAGCCAGGATTTGAATGAATCCAGGTCTCCTGACTTCAGATCAATTGCTCCAGACTATTTGAAAAACTTTGCATTTATTTTTTTGAGGAAAAACAACTGATATACAGCTTTAGAGTTTTCTATTTTATTTTGGGGTCATTGAAAAATCTAGGAAAAATATTTTCTTGAATTCTAAATGAGAGAACAAAATTACAATATAAAATCAAATTTTTTTCAAATTAACATATATTACTGATGGGTGCTTGGGATCTATGTTTGTAATATCAGTTTGTAACATTAGTCTGTAACATCAGTCTGTAATATCAGTTTGTAAAATCAATTTGTAAAACCAGTCTGTAAAATAACACCACCCCCCAGCCTCAGAGCATTAACTCTGCCCCTTCCCCCTGCCAGCACCCTGCCTAACAACAATTCATGAACTGTTTATCTCTTCTTGGAACAATAACAAGCTACACCTATGAATCCTTCACTAAAACATCTATAAGCATTTTAGCTTAGGCAAATGTTATCTCCCCTTAGTATAATGGCCAGCTGCACCTATGAATCCTTCAATGCGCTATCTATAGGTTAACTCCTCAGCCAATTATACACATACTGAGTCTCCCTTAGCCTTGGTTCCCAACATCCATCTTGTCAAACAAGACACTGATGGGTAGAAGACGCACTTCTCAGTCAGCCTTGACTGCTAGCTCCACGCAGCACCCCCTTGGGCTATTTCCCAGTGAATTTTGGGTAATATGCCTGTGAAGTAGATATTAAAAGTGCATATTCCTGGGCGGCTAGGTGGCGCAGTGAATAGAGCGCCGGCCCTGGAATCAGAAGGCCCTGAGTTCGGAGCCGGCCTCTGACACTTAATCCATACAAACAAAAACCTAGCCGTGTAACCTTGGGCAAGTTACTTAACCCCAATTGCCCTAAAGGGGCGGCTAGGTGGCGCAGTAAGAGCGCCGGCCTCGGAGTTTGGATGACCCGAGATCAGATCCGGCCTCAGAAAATGAGCACCCACGCATAAATCAAATGACTAGCCGTGTAACCTTGAGCAAGTTACTTAACCCCAATTGCTTTAAAAAAAAAAAAAAGTGCATATTCCTTTAAGCACTGACCACTCCTTAACTCCTCCCTAATCCCATCCTTACTCACCTAGTTGGCATAATTGACATCTGATTTACTGTCCTGACTCCTTAAAACCTATACCTGTGACTTTTAAGTTTGCAGGTTCCCTAAGAACTCTTGCCCACTGTAAAGTGTAACAATAAACTTTTACAATCCTGACTCACAAGATTGCTTGGGCCTAGTGAATTCATTCCAGACTGAACAACAGGGATTCTGGTCATTGATCAGAGTCCTTGTATAACCCATTGCCATTCCCCCCATCATTACCGCACACAATTGCCATAATTTTTTTTTCTATTTTCAAATTCAAAATTTCTGTACTGAATAGTTGGCTGATACATCAATTAGAAAATCTTGAAATATTATTATATGTTAATAATGGAAAACATTGCTTCAATTTTTATTTATTTATTTTATTTATTCTCAAATTTTCATTATTTTGAATACTTGCTTCACCATTAAAAATAATGATCCCTCAAAGGCTTAGTAGGTGGTCTTGGGGGAATTGCTGAGGCAGAAAAATTCCTTAGCCTGTGGTCAACCTGTAAGTAATCCAAATGACTTAGGCAAGTCCTTGGATGACAGACATATAATTTATCATGGGGTAGATATTTGAAGCTTATCCTATCTGGTTATGATGGGACTCAAGTTGTGCCTTGCTAAAATTGTTGTAAGTAACCCAAAGTCACATTCATGCCACACTGGAAAATAATAATGTTAGTAATAAAGAATATTAAGGCAAATAATGAAGATGTACCATGGTGTAGTGCATGAACTCTGGATTTGGAATCAGAGATCTTTCACTCAAATAAAACAGAAAAATAATTGCATCTCATTTAATTTTAGTTTTCTCACCTGTAAAATGAGGAGACTAGAGAAAATCTTCAAGCTCCCTCCTACAAAAAAAATTTATTTTTGAAAGTACAAAGTAAAACACATTATATTTTTTCCTACCTGGGCTTTTGCTATCCTTGGTTAAAATAATTTCTTAAGGATTTGAAATTGAAATTTATTGTCTTTCTGGACACTGAGTCAGATTCAGAAATTTATTACTGTCATATTGTCACATGACTTGTAAGTGTGGGTCGGCTTGCTTATTACTGAGCATCAGCTTGTTCTGTTTTCTACTATGGTTAAGTCCTCACAATTATCCATAGAAGAATTACATGAATTGCAATTTATCAATGACATTTTTTTCAAGCTTATTGAAATTACCTCCTTAGTCACTCACTTAGTTGCTGATATCCTTTCTTGTTTTAATTTAGTAAGTAGATTATTGTAATGTTTACTCTCAAAATAATAAAAGATAGAAGCAAGTTGTTTTTAAACTTTATTCTGATGGAAACTAGCTTGGTTAATTCCTTTGTTTCTTAACAATGTGACTCTCAGTACTTTGCATATAAGTTGAAGGAAGCTACAGGAAAATGAAGCCCTTAATCACCTTCTGTGTCCCAGGAAAGATCTGAGAAAAGGTAAAGTTGCTTTGTATCCGTATAGGAGTTCAAGTCCCCTTATTCACAGCATAGAGTTTCTAGTAGTTAAGTAGAGGGACTAAATTTTTAAAATTTCAAGTCAGATCTTTACAGTGTTTTGGGTTTGTTTTTCAGGTAAATTCTTGGGACATAGAGTTTACCCATATTCAAATGTAAGCACAAGATCACATTCTAAATTTTTAACACATTCTAAATCTTTAATACTTTCAATGCATTATTCAACTTAAGGCTTTCCCCCCCTCTTTTCTGTTGTAATTAATTGAAAAATTGTACTTAGTAAGTATTATATTATATCTTGGTGACTAAGAGAAAATATTCACTACAAAATATTATTTCCCAATGGCTCCATTTGGACACAACAATAGACTATAACAAACCACAGGTGGAAATAAAACTAACTACATATCTTTCCTACTTCAATTGCCACATTTCCATTTGTTGCACCACGTAATTATAAGTTAAGAAACCAATAATTATGAAGAATAATAAAAACAGCTGACAGTATTATAGGAGTTTACCCCCTCTGAATTAAGAAAAGCCCTGGGAAGCTAAATTCAGAGGATTGCTGACTGTGGAATACAGATGACCCAATGGCTCTCTACAATCCTAACCACAATCCAGGAACAGAAACTACAAATGTATTTTGATAACAAAACAGAAGAGCAAATTCCTTAGCCATGCTTCATTCCTTCCACTTCCCAGAATAAGATAACTACATCAGCATTCAGTGTCTATAAAAAAATAGCCAAAAGTGTTTTAAGTTATAACTATGTTTTGCTAGAAGCCCTACTATAGAGGGAATTCCTGCTTCAGTTCAACTAAATATAGTGGACTTCAGATTTTTTTTAATCTATAAAATGAGATTTAGTGATCCTATTTATTGTTATTGCTTAAGTGATTAATAATGCATCATAGTCTGCCTTCGATGGCTTCCCTCAAGATTGGAAAATAACTACTATATACACATACTATATACACACATACATAGGATGAAATGTGTGTTGATTTATCTATCCATTGTATTTACTTACTTATTTAATTATATCTCTCTCTTCTTCCCAACATCTTCCCCTCCACTTTGCATTGTTCCAGCATTACATATTTTTTGTGAGTTTAAGAAATGAAAAGGAAATGTCTGAGAAGCTCTCACAGCAGCCAGCTCTGGGTACAGAGCCACCATCCAAAAAAACAAAACCTAAACAGCTTGTCAACAGCATCCCACACTTCGCAGCTGTAGCCACACCTGCAGACCACTTGTTACTCTTGCCCAAACACCAAGGCAGCCACTACCTTGGCACAATTAACTGTGAATGCTCCCTTCCTATCTTTGTTGGGAAGTTGTTGCTGAGTTTGTGAGGAGATTGAGAGCTTAATCTCTGTCTGGATGATACTAGAGAGCTTGTCCAGGGACTGTGTGCCCAAGGAATTGCACACCTGTCATGCCTTTGGGGCCAAGATTAGTGGCTAAGGGCATGCTACCTTGGTGCCCAGTTCCATCCCCTAGCTTCTTTCCCCTCACTGTTGTTTCCCCTTCTCTGGCCTCAGTTTCCTTTTCTGTAAAAAGAGGGATTATAAGACTTTCACTATCCATATCATAGGATCAGATGAAGATCAAATGAAATAATAGAAATAAATCACATTATAAGCTATAAAGCACTATATAAATGTTGTTTATTGCTGCTGATGTCATTTTTGTGTGTGTGATAATTAACCCAAGACCACTCTTATGTTGTGAATTGTGTATGTTGCCCTCTGGGCTAGGGGAATCATGGAAAGTACCTTGGGCTTGAACTCCAGATATTTGGGTTTGGTTGTCAATTCTGATAAACTGTGTCATCTGTGGTAATTTACTTAACCTGACTAACCCATGGGTGCTGATGAGATCAGTAAATGAAAGATTATGAAGAGTACCCAGGACAGAGTCTTGAGGGATATCTACGGTCAATATGAAATGGATGAAGATCTAGCCAAAAAAAAAAAGGACTAAGATGGAACAGTCAGGCAGGTGGGGAGGGGGCAGGGAGGAAGAGAGACAGAGATAGAGAGACAGGGAGACAGGGAAGGAGAGGAGAGGGGTAAAAACATTTATATTGTGCCTAATGATTTACAAAATAGTTTACTTTCCAAAAAGGTATAACACAGGTAGTGCATTTATATCCCTCATTTTACAAATGATGAAATTAAGGTTAGTCACTATCATTCTTCAAACTAAGAGTAGGAATACACATAGAAAGGAGCTTTGGTCTGGCCTAGTATCTGTAGTAGTAATGCTTAAAAGGTTGTTGTTCAGGTAAAGGGGGAAGTGCAGCTGCTGGGGAGACTGGGGTCTACTAATGGTCTGGGAAAGTAGAAACCCAAAGCATGAAAAGCTGAGTGTTCTAGAGTCAACTCAAATTGGCTTGGGAGAGTTGATTGATAAATTTTCAGTGTGATCATTTACACATTGGAAATCAGGAACCATTACAAATCAGGGCTTTATTGTTTTATTGATTTTAATAAAATGATAGATAAAATGTTAATATGCAGACTTAAATTAAAAGTGTGTCATGCATACATTTTTTTAGAGAGCTAGTTATTAAATATTTACCAGGACACTCTTAGTCTCAACCCTTCCTGGAGGAACATCATTTTCCTGTACGGGTCTGAGGTAGAGGTAGTGTTTTCAAGCCTTCATTCAGCTATCTTTTCTAAATAGTCTATCTCTTTTGTGTTAGCTTTAGTCTTATTCCTGTTCTTCACCTTACTCTTCATTCTTTTTACATATGTTCAAATCTTCCATTGCTCACCTAATACAACTATATGAATATCTTGACCACCAAACTTTTCATGCCTTTTATTGATGATTTGATGCCTAGGTCACGTTTCTTCAATACTCATCACAAGACATTTCTTCTAGTACTGAAGCTTCTCAAATTTTCTCATCCATTTCCCAAGAGTTCTTCTCCCCTCTTTTTCATCTTATATCACTTCTATATCTGATGAAGAAGTAGCCCTTCTCCCTGCCAAGACCAAGCCTTCTACATACACCCTTGATCCCATCCTTTCTAGTTTTCACTAGCATCTTACTCTCTTTAAGTTTAAATTTCTCCTTATCTACTAGCTCCTTCCTTGATGCTTATAAGTAGTACCATGTCTTCATCAATCCTAAAAATAAACAACAAAAAAACTAACTCACTTGATCCAACTATTTCCATTAGCTCTTCATCTTGTATTCCTTCTTTCCTTCTCTAGTAAACTCCCTAAAAAGTTCCCCTGCTTCCTCTTTCCATCTCTTCTTAATTCTCTGCAAACACTTATAATATCATCATTTAACTGAAACTGCCATGTGTGATCTTACTAGTGATATCTTCATTGCCAAATACAATAATCTTTTCTCAACCCTCATCCTTCTCGACTTGTTTGAAGCATCTGACATGCTCACATCTTTCAGAGTATCCTGGATACTCTCACCTCTATGAATTTTCATGGCACTGCTTTATCTTGGATATCTTCTTCACTGTCTCATCCTTCCTAAGACTCCTTTGCTAAATCTTTGTTCATGTCACACCTGCTAACTCAGGGTATTACCCAAGATTCTGTCTCAGGTCCTTTTATCTTCTCCCTTTATATTCTCACACTTATTTATAATAGGTTCAATTATCATCTCTATTTAGATGATTCCTAGATCTATATATCCAGTACTAATCTCTCCTGAGGTTCAGTGTTGAGATCTGCATGTTAGACATTTTGAACTGGATGTCCCATAGGCATCTGAAACTCAATATAAAAATTTCTTTCTTCAAAAGAAACTCATTATACTTCCCTAACTAGCTCCCACTTCTGAATTCCCCTACTGTTTTCAAGGATACCACTGTCTCAGAGTGACCCAGGTTTACAACTTTGGTATAATCCTCAACCCATCTCTTTCTTGCTCACCCCACATATCCAAACAGTTGTCAAGTCATAATTTCTTTCTCTATAGCACCTCTGAAATATATTTTTTTTGTACCAACACAACCACCACCCTAGTTCAGACCCTCATCACCTCTCACCTGGAATATTATAATAGTCATCTAATTGACCTCCTATTCCAATCTTCCACTCAGATGTCAAAATCTTTTTTCAAAAGTGTAGGTTGAAACTCATTACTATTACCTCCAAGATTAAATATAAAGTCCCTTGTTTAACATTTAAAGCTCTTCAAAACCTGACCCATTCCTATCTTCCCAATGTTCTTATGCTTTACTTTCTTCTATATACTCTACAATCCAGCTATATTGGTTTACACATAGTACAAAATTCTCCGGTATCTTTGCAATGGCTGTCCCCTATACCTGGAATGCTCTTTCTCTCTCTCTTTAAACCAGCCTCTTAGTTACCTGACATCCTTCATGAGATAGCTGGAATCCCATCTTTTGCAAGAGATTTTTTTTTTCATCACTCTATGCTAATGACATACTTTCTGAGATTACTTTCCATCTACTCTTTATGCATCTTGCAAGTGCCTAGTTATTTCCATGTTCTCCTCCCTCGAGGAGTTCTTTGAAGGTAGAAACTATTTTTGCTTTTCTTTATATACCTAGTTTTTACCACCTTTTATTGTAAATAGTAAGCACTTAATAAATGTTTATTGACTGACTTAGATGCTAATTGTGAAGACTAACATTCAAATCAAATTATCAAAAATAACTTCTTAAACTAGAAAGCTGCCAAATATACTGTGGGGAGGTCATCTCCCCAGAAGTGATCTAAGATTTGTAATGAAACAGTCTCAGCTCTCATGGTAACAATGCAATGATTTCTTGTCATAGTGTTAGCTCTTATATAATTAATTATATTATACGTCATATACACGACATATATAATATGTAATTATGTTAACAAAAATATTGAAAGTGAAGGACAAAGTTCATAGCAATATAATCCAAAGGACATCACAGAGGAACTCCAAGTGATCATAAAAGTCTAGAGAAGTAGTCTTCAAACTTTTTTTTTTTTTTTGCTTTTTGGAGGGCAATTGGGGTTAAGTAACTTGCCCAAGGTTACATGGCTAACTTTTTGTTTGTGTGTGTGAAGTGTCTGAGGCCGGATCCGAAAACTCAGGTCCTTCTGACTCCAGGGCTGGCGCTCTACTCACTGTGCCACCTAGCCACCCCTCATCTTCAAACTTTTTGGTCTCAGGACACCTTTACACACGTTAAAATTTTGAGGACCCACCCCAAAGAGCTTTTGCTTCTGTGGATTATATCTATCAATGTTTATCATATTAGAAATTAAAACATATTGTTTCATTTTATCCTTATAGTAATCCTGAGAGGGAAGTTCTATTATTATTCCCATTTTATAGATGTGGGAACTGAAATATACATGGTTAAGTGAATTATCTAGTTTCACAAACCTAGATAATATTACCTTTCTCATTGTTTTCCTTTGTGGTCTCATATAATTCTTAGGAACATGGAAAACCCTTAGGGAAAAAGTTGACAAGAAAGGTTAGGGGAAGAACATGAACTTGCCACTTAGAAGGCCACAGTTCTAAACCTTGACCTTCACTGCTATAAAAAAAAAAATCAAGAAAGATTTAGTTGAGCCAGACATTTGACTTTAATGTCAGTGATTCTTGCTTGTTCTGCTCACACAAAGGGTTGATTTAATGCATTTCTTTCTTTACCAAAGAACAGAGGAAGAACTTACTGAATGAGTCTATGAAAGTAATGATGCCTTGCACACCTGTAATGGAAATGCAGATTTAAAGATCTTCCCTGCCCCTAGCTTAAGTGCACCTGGAGCTTGTGGTGGGAGGCTTCTTTTTCAGGAAAGCCCACACCTTGATACTTTGTGATTGGGCAGTGGGTCAAGGAGGTTGTTACATTCTCTGAGCCAGGAGAAGGCTATATAAACCCTGAGGAGAGGCTTTGCTTTGGGGCTCACTTTGAGAAGTGTTGTGTGATTTGACCAGATGAGACTCTGGGAAGCCGTTGTTGAGAGCCCCTCGGCTTTGAAAACCCAGATGTTGATGCTTCCCTCTCTGGTAACTGTGACTTGGTATTGATGCATGTAATGTTGGGACAGTTTGGAAGCCTGTCTGATCTGTAAGTTCTGTAACTCTGAAGTTCGGGGTGCTGACCTTTTACCCCTGAACTAGGTAATGTATGTTTGTTTGATTAAAGTAAGCTTGTTAACCCATTTTGAGTTGCTTTCCTTTTGAAAAGCAGATCTAAGAACCTGTGTTGGCAGTCACCCTGGGGATATTGGGGTGCTTGCTGCTACAACACCAGCCATAAAAGTATACCATCTCACTTGCCATTCCCTACCTTCCTGCTGAACTAAATTTATCCTGAGTGCCAGAATTCCAAGTCATAAGTCTGATAATCAGTTACTAGTCTGGGATGGCAAGCTGGCAGTCATGCCTTGCTTTAAATATACACAGAACCTACAACATAAACACAAACATTATTATGGAAATAACATCCTGTTAACTGAATACAGTCCTACTAAGACAAGAAGTTCCTCCTCATTAATGGGCACAAGAAAGATTATCTCTTCTCCCTCTTTTCCTTCCCTTTTCCTAGATTCCTATAGAATTCAGTGAAGAGTAACAATTTTTTTCATAGATGGCTAGAATTTGAGGGTCTCTTCCCTAGACCATCAGTCCTTATCCTTTATATTTATAAATTATCACAACTATATCATATCATTTTTGCATCATATCTAAATTTATAGATTCAGCAAATTCATAAAATTTTTTTCCTTTAAGACAACAAATGTAGTTATAAAAAAATTACTCATGAAATAAATGGGGGGGAAATGTCTTAGAGCACATAAAAACTGAAACTTCCAGTGCTGTGCATTCCTAATAAACATATAGCAAATTAAAATTTGTATTAAAAACCAAATGTTAAAATATATGAAATTAGCTACACAAAAAAGTATTCAGAAGATTAGACACAGCTGCTATCATGAATACATACATATATATATGTGTGTGTGTGTGTTTTATATATATATATATAGTAGGCACAATACAAAATATTGTATATTGCTTTATATGCCTAAGCACCTTTGCTTAATGTTGTTAACTTCTCACTAAAAGAAAAAGAAAGTAAACAAAAAAAACACTTTTACCTGAGTAAAATCATAATTGTTCAAATATTAGTTTCAATGACATAAATTTAATATCTAGGTGTTCAGTAAAAATTTTCAAAGGAGTTGTCCCACTTCAGGCCACTATATTTCCACTTCTACCCTCTCTGTATATTCTGGAAATTTTGCTGCCTTCTTTTGTAGTTCCTTACCCCAATTTGCACAAGTTGCTTAGGTGGCAACCATACCCATGATGACTGAATGTGAGCCTTTACTCACAGAGAGCTTCATTCTCATCCTCCCACATCCAACCTTCCTCCCTCTTAAATCATTGAGAGATGCATGCACACATCTATAATCATGATGTTTTTAATAGAGATAAGTTCATAATCACAGCATAGCAGAAGCTGTAAACATAAAACAACAATAAAACCCACTAGCAAAAAACTGTGTCCTGAACTGACCTACCTGTTTATGCTCTGATGTCATAGTCTTTTTCAGGCTTGTTGCTTAATAAAGCCAGAAAAATTAGCATGACTGTGTGGACAAATATACATTGTTTCCCTAGAGGGGAAATAAAATGAACCTCTTAAGGGGCGGCTAGGTGGCGCAGTGAGTAGAGCGTCGGCCCTGGAGTCAGAAGGACCTGAGTTCGGATCCGGCCTCAGACACTTAATGCACACACAAACAAAAACCTAGCCGTGTGACCTTGGGCAAGTTACTTAACCCCAACTGCCCTCCAAAATGCAAAAAAAAAAAAAAAATGAACCTCTTAAAATTGTACTATTGATGTCGAGCTAGAATGGACATAATTAGCTCACCTTGTGGGAAAAAAGAGTACTATGTTATATTTAAAAGTTTTTTGAGAAAAAGAAACATACAAATATGTAAATATTTGTTCTAACATACAATGTTTGTGTCTTATTGATCCTTGTTGGTTTGCTCAGGCAGAAATATTTTGTTTAAATCTAAACTAGTTAAATCCATGCACATTGACTTTTTCAAATAGGCCATATTGTGTTTCTTTTTTCATCACTAGAAATTTTATTCTTTGTGTCTTCAGAATTTATTCCTGAGAGGTTCCCATCCTTTTTGGGCTGACTTTTCTGGTAGAATATTAGTCCATGTAATACTATCTAATCTTCCTTTGAACCCTTTGAAATCTGCTTTCTCAAAATCTAAAGCACATGTCAGATTATGACT
Organism: Gymnobelideus leadbeateri; assembly: GCA_011680675.1. Taxonomy (NCBI): domain Eukaryota; kingdom Metazoa; phylum Chordata; class Mammalia; order Diprotodontia; family Petauridae; genus Gymnobelideus; species Gymnobelideus leadbeateri. Next base: position 208,688 of record WOXC01002213.1, on the reverse strand, counting down.
AGTTTGGGTTCTTTTTTATAACAGACTTTAGAAAGGAGTGGTCACTGCTTTCCCTTTATTTTTTTCACCTGCCACCCACTGTTCTTTTATGGCTATCAACTTTCCATCTTTTCTTTCCTACTTTCTGTATTATTTGTGCCATAAGGCACAAAACTATCCACAACCCCCTCCACCTTATGTTCTTTCATCCTCATTCTCCTCAACCTTTCTCTGTGATCCGCTCCAACCTTGTCCATCCTTTACACTGTTCCCTATGAAATTCATGTTCCATAGTGAACTAAATTTCCTTCATCCTGAAATTCTTGATCTCAAAACTTTCTCACTATTAGCCCTCACTGAGACTTAGCTTCCTACTGATAACAGCATATGCTTAGCCATTCTCAGGGCTAGACTAGTTCCCCCACCCTGACAAACTGGTCTTGAAGGGAAACTCATAATACTTTTTGTTCCTCACTTTCTCTTCCAGACTCTTCTCTTAACCATCGTCACTCAGTAATCTCTACCCCTTTGAAGTTTCCAATAACGAGATCCTTCACCCAATCAAGACTATGGTGGTTATTGTGTAATGAATATTCTCTCATTTTTCCTCCTTTCTCAAGGAGTTCAATACCTGGCTCACCATTTTTCTCTCCTTTCCAATTCCTGCCCTTGTGCCAGTGGATTTCAGCTCCCACAACTTTTTATCCTCCCAACTACTTAATAAAACTATTTGAATAATATGGCCCATTCATTACTTACTTCAGTCACACATAGGGATGGCCACACATTCTATCTCATCATTATCCTTGTATTTCACTTACCCAATTAAAAACTCTGTATGCCTCTATCTGACAAAAACCTCCTACCATTCCATCTCTCCCTATGTCTCTTATATGTTAATAATGGGTATTTGATCTTTCCTTTAAAATATTGGCTACAGGGGGTGGAACCAAGATGGTGGCATAGAAGCAGGAAAATTCCCTGCACTCCACCCATAACCACCTCAAATACCTATAAAAAATGACTCTAAACAAACTTTAGAGCTACAGAACCCACAAAGTGACAGAGAGAAACCTCCCGCTGAAGGCAGCCTGGCAGGTGGACAGGAAGGGTCCATCACAGTACACTGGAAGCAGAGCCCAGCCCTGCCTGAGCCTGAGGTTTTAGCCTCTGGGTAGCCCCCAACCCTGGAGCGGACTTCAGGAGAGTGGATTGCCAGCAACTGTGGCAGTTTCCAGATTTTTCAACCCATAAATGCCAAAGACAAAGTGAGAGGTCAATGGATTTTGGGAACAAGGAGTCTGGGAGTGCAGTCCGGCCTCTGCCCCGGAAAGGAGAAGTGGCTGAGGCGTGGCAGCTGCCACCCTGTGTGGCTGCTTCAGACCTCCTGACCTGCAGATTATAGAGGGACCAGCTTCTACATTGAGGGATTGAAGGGCTTGGAATATGATATTCTGGAGGTCAAAGGAGCTGGGATTAAAACCAAGAATCACCTACCCAGCAAAACTGAGTATCATGTTTCAGGGGAAAATATAGTCATTCAATGGAATAGGGGACTTTCAATCATTCTTGATGAAAAACCAGAGTTGAATAAAAAATTTGAAATTCAAATACAAGAAACAAGAGAAGCATGAGAAGGTAAACAGGGGAAAGAAATCATAAGGAACTTATCAAAGCTAAACTATTTACTTGCCTACATGGAAAAATGATCATTGTAACTTATGAAACTTTTCTCAGTATGAGAATATTGAAGGGAATATGAATGTGTGTGTGTGTGTGTGTGTGTGTGTGTGTGTATGTATATACATATATATGTCTGTATAGGTATATGGGTGTATTAGTACATATGTGAATGTGTACATATATGTGTACAGGTACACATAGAGGGCACAGGACCAATTGAATAGGAAGGGATGATACTTAAAAGGTGAAACTGAGAGGTGAGAGAGGAATATAATGAGAGGAGATGGGGAGAGACAGAATGTGGTAAATTATCTCACATAGAAGAGGCAAGGGAAAACTGTTACAATGGAGGGGAAGAACAAGAACAGGAAGGCAAAAGGGAATGGGTCAACCTTACTCTCATTGAATTTGGCTTAGGGAGGGAATGACATACACACTAAATAGGGTATCTTGCTCTACAGGAGAGTAGGGGGGAAGGAGATGAGAGGGGGGGATGAAGGAGGGGAGGGCAGGTTGGGGGGAAGGAAGTTAGAAGCACACACTTTTGCAAAGGGACAGGGTCAAAGTAGAGAATAGAACAAGTGGGGGGCAAGATAGGATGGAGGGAAATATAGTCACTCTTTCACAATATATCCACTATGGAAATGTTTTGTATAGCTACACAAGTCCAACGTATATTGAATTGCCTATCTTCCCAGTAAGGGTGGGTGATGAGGGAGGAAGGGAAAGAATCTGGAATTCAAAATTTTTAAATCACTCACTCCTTAGCCCTATAAAATCTGGCCTCTGACCATAACCCTCAAATGAGTATTCTCTAAAGTCACTAATGATCCCTTAAGTGCCAAATTTAAATATCTTTTATCAGTCATCTTTAAAGACCAATCAGATTTAAAACAGTTGCTTCCCCCCCCCCCCTTTCCTGGCTACTCTTTTGTCTCTGGTCTTCTACCTGTCTAGCTGCTCTATCTCAGTCTCTTTTTACTGTTTCATTATCCATTTCACCCCCTAACTCTTGGTATTCCCCAAGAATTTATCCTAGGCTCCTTGCTTTTTCTCTCTACACCCTCTCCTGGTGATCTCAGTAGTTTCTTGTATTTAATTATCTATGCATCTGGCTCATATAGCCAGCCCCAGGCTCTCCTGAGTTTTAATCCTTCAGTACCAGTTAGCTATTGGACATGTCAAACTGGGTGTCCTAAAGAAACTTGAAACTTAATGTATCCAAAGGAGAAATCACTAACTTCCATCCACCCAAACCACCTCCCTTCCAAACTTCTCTTTCTATCAAAAGTGGATTTTTTACCATTCTTACAATCTCCCAGGTTCATAAACTTGGCATTACCCTTGACTCCTCACTCTTCTTCATCCCACATATCTAATCAGTTGGCACAACATCTCTCATATCTGACCTCTTCTCTACACACATAGCTACCTTAGTTCTGGCCTTTATCATCTTTCACCTAGATTACTGCAACAACCTTCTGATTGTTATTCCTGTTTCAAGTTTCTCCCCATTCCAATTCATTCTATTCACTACTGCCAAAGTGATTTTCTTTAAACACAGATATGACCACAGCATTACTCAGTAAAACTTCAGTGGATCCAGGATAAAACATATACTCTTCTGGGGTGGCTAGGTGGTGAAGTGAATAGAGCACCAGCCCTGGGGTCAGGAGGGCCTGAGTTCAAATTTGGCCAGACCCTTGACATACTTAGTAGCCATGTGACTTTGGGCAAGTCACTTAACCCCAATTGCCCTCCAGAAAGCAATATATATATATATATATATATATATATATACTCTTCTGTTTGGCTTTTAAAGCTATATCTGCATGGTACATTACTCTACCTCCACCATTCTGCAATCCAGTCAAACTAGCCTTCTCTCTATTTGTCCCACTCCAGCTCTTATTTCTGTGTTTTAACAATGGCTGTCCCCTATGCTTGGGATACACTCCCTTTTTATCTTTTTCTCAAAGAATCCCCTCTCTTCCTTAAAGATACGACTCAAGGGCGGCTAGGTGGCACAGTGAGTAGAGCGTCGGCCCTGGAGTCAGAAGGACCTGAGTTCAGATCCGGCCTCAGACACTTAATGCACACAAACAAAAACCTAGCCGTGTAACCTTGGGCAAGTTACTTAACCCCAATTGCCATCCAAGAGGCAAAAACAAAACAAAACAAAGATACAACTCAAGCACTAACTACACAAAAAAAGCCTTTCCTGATACCTTCCATGGCTGATGCCCTCTATCTGAAACTACTTTGTATTTATTCTTTTTCTATTTATTCTGTATATTCTTATATGTGTCATATGTGACTTGTCTCCCCCATTAGAATTTAAGCTCCTTCCAAATAGTTATTGTTTCATTCATTGTATTTGTATCCTCAGTGTTTTGGATACACAATGGATGGTGCTTGATGCATCATTTAGTTGTGTTTAAATCTGTGACCCCATTATCGAGTTTTCTTGGCAAAGATATTGGATGGCCATTTCCTTCTCCAAGGTGACATATAGTAAGTGCTTAATAAATACTTGTCAGTTGAATGATTCATAAACGTACCTGTCATTTCTATTCTATTTGCCAGTTCCTCCCATTACAGAATTTCTCCTTATTAATTTCTCTACTTTTTGAAGGATGAACTTTCAGTAAAGCAAGTCAATGCATTAATAATGACTCTACTTTTGGATATAACAAATGTCAGATAATTAAAGTCTCATATTACTATATAGTGTCTCTGGGACAGGCTTCTCAGGTTTCCTAAATACCTCATCTATTTCTTATTTCTTTCCCAGTGGTCAGTGATATACTTTGATTACAAAATGGCTTCTGTTTCTTCCTCCACTGATCTTTATCCAAATACTCTTCACCATATTCCTCCTTTTTTCTTAATTTCTTCACATAAGTTTACCTTCTTGGCATACAATTCTACCTGACTCTCAACCCCATTCCCTTTAAACTATCTTGTTTCTTATGAATAAGGTAAATCCATGTGAACCATATCCCAATCATCAGTTACACCCCTCCAAGTCTCACTGAGAATTTGTGGTCAAACCAGTCTTCTTGAATTAGGATTTTAAGTTTTGCTTATTTGTTCCCTAAACTTTGGGTATTTCTGCATAAATATTTCACTACTAGATTCTCTCTTGGAATGTTTCCTTTGAACTTCAAAGTGTCTCAACTTCATTCATCCTTGCTATTTTTCAGAGTATATCTACCTTGATGGATGTACATAGGCAATTCCTCCCTCATACTCTTTAGTTTCTTTTCTTTTTTTTTGTTGCTTTTTGGAGGGCAATTGGGATTAAGTAACTTGCCCAAGGTCACACGGCTAGGTTTTTTTTTTTTTTAATTTGTGTGTGCGTTAAGTGTCTGAGGCCAGATCTGAACTCAAGTCCTTCTGACTCCAGGGCCGACACTCTACTCACTGCGCCACCTAGCCACCCCCACTTTTTAGTTTCTTGATTAAGAGATCTTAGGATCAAAATATAATAGCATTGTACAGGACCTCAGTGGTCAGCTAGTCCAACTCTCTCATTTATAAATGAGAAATATGAGGCCTAGGTAGGTGAAGTGACTTGAGGCTCACACAGGTAGAATGTATTTACCAGAAATCTTGAAGCTCGATACTTAGCACCTTTTGTTAAGAGAACTTCATCACTGCCTAGGAGTGTGTGATTCCTTAATTTTAAGCCATGGTTTAAAGATCCAAATTCCATTCTCAGATACCATCTTCTTAGCTAGCTAGTCACTTCTAGAATCAATTTTTCTTTTCTGTATCCATTGTCTTTACTGCTGACCTCTGGTCTCCTTACTTCCTCAAGTAGCTAGGATACACTGACTTTTTTACATTATAGGACAATAAAGTTCCTCTATAAGTGGCATTATCAAGGGTGGCATTCGCACTACCCTCAACATGGCACTAATTTATATTTTTTATAACCCCTGTATCAGAGATAACCATAATACAAAGAGTCCAGGTGTCCTTTCAAGTGTATTGTTCTTCAATTGAACTCTTCCTAAGTCTAGGAAGCATGCTCATACACAGGGCTTTTTTGGACATCCTTGTATAGACTGCCCCTAATTCCCCCATTTGCAAGCATTCACCCATATACCAAAAAAGAAACAAAATGAAGATAATAAACAGGCAAAACTGCAACAGTCTAAAGTCCTACAATGTCCCACAGTGAACATTCTCCAATGTCACTTACAGTTCCTAGGAATGATCCAGTTCAAGGGGTCAGCCATATGCAGTGGATCCCTTTAATCTTTTCACTCCCATATGACAGCAAGCTAGTCCTAAAGATCTCCCACATGGCCCACTGGAAGCAGGAAGCTAATATCTTGTCAGGCTTCTTGGAAAAGGTTAGGCGCAGCACTACACATACAGCCCTTCGCTATACACCAGTGTGGCTGTGCCATTGAAACCTACCTCCTGCTATAACCAGAATCTATACTAATAGATCTGCTTCAATAATTATTATAACACATTATTTACTGGCATAAATCCTATATTTGGTACAATATGTCTAGTCCTAAATCTCTCCATGGATTACTGCTTGGCCCACATCTACTGGAAGCATATAACTATAGACACTTGATATTCATCTTCTGGCCCAATGAAATCTCTATTTCAGTGCCCACAGCTCTGCATAGGAACTACTTAGCATTTATAGAAAGGGTTAGCATATCTCTACCACATTTCAACTTGTATTCTGTGATAGGAAAAGAGTATTTTCTTACTTTTAAGGGAAAGAGTATTGAACTTGAGGGTAAGAAAGTTTAAGTTCAACTCACAAGACAACTATTTACATTTATGACCATGGACAAATCATTTAATGTCTCTATGCCTTAATTTTCTCATCTGCAAAATGTGGGGATTGGACCACTAGATGATCGTTAAGGTTCATTCTAATTTAAAACATTATGATCCTTTGTCACACATGACTGTAGTACCATTATCTCAATATATATGCATCATACTCAAACCCCAGAAGTCCCAGGAAAATTTCATTGTGACTTAGGAGCATAAATTTCAGATCTCAATGGTGAAGGGCCTTGAGTCCATGCTATATCAGTATTGATTAAAGGAGCATGGAGGCATTTAATCTGATGAACAGAAGAGTCAAGGAGAAATGATAGATAGCTTCAAGTACTTAAAGTTCCATCATGTGGAAAAAGGATTAGACTTGTTTTGGTAGGCCAAAGTGTACAGAACTAGGAACAATGCATAGAAGGCACAAAGAAGTGAATTTAAATTTGACATTAGGAAAAACTTCTTAATGTTTATATCTGTCCCAAAATGGAATGGACTACCATGAAAGGTTGTGGGTTCCTCATCACTCAAGTTATTCAAACAGGACTGGATGGCCACTTCTCAGGTATTATATAGTTGGGAATTCTTTCAGATATGGATTGAATTACATGGTCATTAAGATCCCTTCAGAATCTCAAAATCTGAACCTATAATTTAGTTTTATAAGATATCTTACAAGTTATTTAGACCTACACCCCCTACACACACACACACACACACACACACACACACACACACTTTAAACATGAGGAAATTACTACTACTGAAACCTTTTGGTAGAGTGACTGACCAGTGTGTCACCAAAACCTTCATGTTCTTTCAACTCTCTAAATTGAGAATAGTACGTCAGCCCAACTGTTCTCTCAGTAGGCACTTTGGAACACATAAGCAGATTATCAAGGGTTATCAATGTCATGGATCAAAAGTGGGTACTATGGGTCACATACCTGCTGAAACTGCATTGTAAAAACATTCCAAAATGTATGCCTTGATAGTCTTATTCATTCTGCTAGCTGTGAGCATTATGAATGTCAATGTTCAGAAATCCTGTACCAGAAAGCTAAATTGGTGCATACTAAAATGATATAATTGAACTAAAAATACCAGAACTCAAACTAAACTAAAAATTAGTAATCATCAAAATTTTATTTACCATTGGTTTAAAAATAGGAAAATCAATAAGTGCAGCAGATTAAGTACATGATATATGGAAGAAAATAAACATAGCTACATAGTGTTAAATAACCCCAAGTGAGGTTAGGACCCATAATTTGACAAAAAAAACTCTGCTAGGAAAACTAGAAAGCAATCTAGCAGAAATTAGCATAATACCTGCCACAATAATGTACTCCAACTGAATACATGGCCTAAATATAAAAGGCCATTATCATAAACAAATTAGAGGCATAGGGAAGGACATTTCTTTTGCAACTATGATAAAGGAAGAATCTTTGATCAAGCAAGAGAAAGAAAAGATCACAGAAGATAAAATGGATAGTTTAGATTACACAAATTACAAAATTGAAAAGTTTCAGCATAAAATCAGTGCAGATCCAATTAGGTGAGAAACAGTTAACTAGGAAAGTCTTTCCAGAATATTTATGTGATAGAGGTCTTATAGCCAAGATGTAAAGGAAATGGATTAAAATACCTAATAAGAGACATTCCTTAATATATAAAATGTTAAAGGATATGAGCAGGTTATTTTCAAAGAAAGAAGTTCAAATACTAACAACCATTTGAAAATGCTCCCAATCACTAATAAGAATTTGAGTGCAGGGGCGGCTAGGTGGCGCAGTGAATAGAGCGCCGGCCCTGGAATCAGAAGGACCTGAGTTTGGAGCCGGCCTCCGACACTTAATCCACACAAACAAAAAACCTAGCCGTGTAACCTTGGGCAAGTTACTTAACCCCAATTGCCCTAAAGGGGCGGCTAGGTGGCGCAGTGAGTAAGAGCGCCGGCCTCGGAGTTTGGATGACCCGAGATCAGATCCGGCCTCAGAAAATGAGCACCCACGCATAAATCAAATGACTAGCCGTGTAACCTTGAGCAAGTTACTTAACCCCAATTGCTTTAAAAAAAAAAAAAGAATCTCTATAGCTCATTTCTTAGTTTCAGACTTAGATAAGCTTTATAACAAAGACTGATTACTATTATTATAGTATGTTGATTTGCTAGCATATATGATATATAGAAACTACGACAGTAACTCAGAATCACAGAATATTAGAGCTTAAAGGGCTCAGTTACCATTACTGCGGTATCTAGTCCAATGCCCCCATTTTACAGAAGAGAAAACTGAAGTCCAAACCATTCTAAGGACTCACAGGGAAATTTAGAGTTGGAAGGAATCTCAGTGATCAGGAAGTCTAACCTAGAACTGAAAAAGAATGCCCATTACAATTGATCTGACTAGTTTGCTTAAAACCCTCCAATTTGACAGTTCTACTACCTTCTGAGGTAACCCATTCCATTTTTGCATAGCTGTGTAAGGGAGCTTTTGCTGATAAAAAACCTAAATTTACATCATTGTAACTTCTTCCAATTGTACCTGGTTATACTATTAGAGTCCAAACAGAAAAAGATTAAGTAAACATTGTGAGGTCCTTTTTGGCTCTAAAATTAATATCATATGATTCAACAACACTAAATGTAATCCCTCTTTCACATGACAGTGCTTCAAATGTTTAATGATGTACTAATCATGTACCCCCATTCATTTTCCATTTTTGAAAATCAGTACATCCATCCTTTTCCAGGCTTGAGCACCTCTCTTGTTTTCCATAACTGTTCAGATGTCACAGTAGTTTGACAATCATATTTGTCTTTCAGAATCTGCGTATTTACTTTATCTGGACCAGGTGACTTGAATTTATCAAAGGCAACAAGTTACTTTGCTAATCTTTCTTTCCTCATCTTGGGTATCAACTTCTATGCAACCATTGCTCTGTCATTTTTAGTGTAAAAGATCACTGTCCTTGACCTTTACAAGGGAGTATAAAGCAGAATAAGAATTGAGTAGTTTTGTTATTTCTGTTGATAGCTATCATCATCCTTCCTACCCCAAGAAATTGTCCCATACCTTTTTGGTCTTCCTCTGTCCTTTAATATAAACAAAAAAACACAAAGACCTTTTGTTTGTCTTTAGTTGTCTTCTCCAAGCTCAACGAATTCTGAGTTTTGGGATTTCTGATACTATTTTACAGGACAAGGATGTGCTCTTATATTTTCTCTTTCAGCTGCCCTAGTTTTCTCTCCTCTGTATATTTTTTAAAATTATAAATAGGCTTTGGGCATGCACATCAGCCTTTATTTTTTCTCATGAATTCATTGGATTTTTCCTTTTTTAATTTTTATTTTCATAAGCTAATTATTTGTATTTGGAAAAAATAATCATATTGAAATAGCAACTCCTGGTCAAATTATCTTTTGTGAACTTTTGGGTCATATTTGCTTACTTTACAAACAAAAAGACAACTCAAAATGTATCACAAAATGGACGAGATTAAAATAACAAGTCTCTTTGTGAAATGGTTAATGATTTTTTTTTTTTAAGCAATTGGGGTTAAGTAACTTGCTCAAGGTTACACGGCTAGTCATTATTTATGTGTGGGTGCTCATTTTCTGAGGCCGGATCTGATCTCCGGTCATTCCAACTCCGAGGCCCGCACTCTTACTCACTGCTCCACCTAGCCGCCCCTTTAGGGCAATTGGGGTTAAGTAACTTGCCCAAGGTTACAGGGCTAGGTTTTTGTTTGTGTGGATTAAGTGTTGGAGGCCAGTCTCAACTCAGGTCCTTCTGACTCCAGGGCCGGAGCTCTATTCACTGCGCCACCTAGCCGCCCCTAATGATTTTTTTAAAATGGCTGTTTTGCTCACAGTCAATCTTATTTTATTACATTATTACAACATGTCTAGTGATAGCTTCCAAACCTAAAGTCCTGCTTTTAAAACTTAATGGTTGTTAATAATATTAAGTTTGAAACAAGCATTTTTTCATTTGTATATGTGGATGGTGGTGAGATTAAAAAAAAAGAAATGGTAACCTGTTATGCCAAAAACAAAACCATGGGTATGTATTGGTTCTCTAATTATTACCATGGACTTCCCATGTGTCTTTGTGGTCTCAAGTGTATTGATTAAATGAGAAGATTAAATGAGTTTGCTTTGACTTTGCTGCTCAGCATGCTTTTATTTGCCTATCTTTCTGTCTTTCATAGAAAATTCCAAAGGAGTTGATGGATTTGGATAAAATTTGATATGCTACAAAAGGTAAGAAGACAGAAAATAAGTTTGATATTGCAATACAGTTTCCCAACTTGAAGAAAAATAGTGCTTGACAAATTTTTATATTGGCCTTTTAAAGCTTTTACTTAAATCTGGCACATTAGGAAAAGTTACAAAACCATGTGATTACAGTGAGTAAAGTGAATGGTTCATAACCACAAGTTATCCTTTTCTTATCGTTTACTTTTCCCAACCTGGTTATTGTATTTGAAAAAATAAACCTGGCCTGATATATGAATTTACTATGTATCCTTGGGTCACATTTACTAACTTTACCACTAGCTACTCATATATTGCATATGCATGGAAGAGGTAGATTGTATCCTACTGCATGTTTCATATTGTGAGCACAGTTGCCAACAAAGTTACAAATATAGATAAGATACTCCAAAATTGCAGGAGAGAAAATAGGTAATTTTGTTTTACAAAATTGAAAAAGTTTTGCACAAACAAAATCAATGCAGCTAAAATGAGAAAGAAAACAGTTAAGTGGAAAAATATATTCTCTAGTAAAGGTCTGATATCCAAGACATGTAAGAAATAAATTTGACTATATGAGAATAGGAACTATTCTCCAATAGATAAATGATGAAAAGATATTAACAAATAGTTCTCAAAAGAAGTGAAACTACAATACAAAAAAATGTTCCAAAAAACTAATAAGAATTCATATTAACATAAGTCAGATTATATCCCACATCCATCAGATTAGAAAATAAAGCAACAAAAGAAAATTATGATTATTGTAGCTATCATGGGAGAACAGTAAGATTAATGAACTATCATTGGAGCTATGAGTTGGTACAATCATTCTGAAAAACAATTTGGAATTGTTTCCCAAAAAGACACTAAAACTCTGTGTCCTTTTTGCCCAATGATACAACTATGGTGAATATCTGCTAAAGAGACCAAAGAAAGAAGAAAAGGACATGTTTGTATAAAAAAAGTATAATAGCACTTTTTGTCATACAAAAGAACTGGAAACAAAGAAGATCCTCATCAATAAGAGAACAGCTATCTAGTCAAATTATGGAATACAGATTAATTAAACATTATCATTCCCTAAAAAATAACAAAAATTGAGTGAACTCTGGGAAGATTTAGATGAATGAATAAAGACTGAAGTAAGCAGAATCATGAAAATAATTTATACAATGCCTACAATGTAAAATAAAATAATTTTGAAAGACTTACAAATTCTGATCAATGTCATGAACAACTCATTTCTTTTTTTTATGCTTTATTAACTTCTGGATTACATCATTGCTTTCTGCCACATTTTGAGTTACAATTTTTTCACCATTTTCCCCCTACCCACCACCCCAGAATAGCAGTCCCACAGGATATCCCCTCATCCAATCTGCTCTCTCCCATATCTTCTCCCATACCCCCTTTGACTTTTCCAGTAGGACAAGGTGAATCTCTGTGCCCCAATGCCTGTATATCTTATTTCCCAGTTATATGTAAAATAGTATTAATAATAGTTTACATATTTTTAAACATTTGATTTTAAAACTTCAAATTCCAGATTCATTCCCTTTCCTCCCTTGTCACCTATCCTTACTGGGAAGATAAGCAATTCAGTATATGTTGTACATGTGTAGTTATGCAAAACATTACCATAGTAGATATATTGTAAAAGACTGACTATATTTCCCTCCCTCCTATTTCACCTCCCACTTGGTCTATTCCCTGCTTTGATCCTGTCCCTTTTCAAAAGTGGATACTTCCAACTTCCTTCCCCTCCAGCCTTCCCTCCCTTCCATCATCCCCCCTCTCATCCCCTTCTCTCCTACTCTCCTGTAGGGTGAGATATCCTATTTAATATGTATGTCATTCTCTCCCTGACCCAAATTCAATGAGAATAAGGTTTTGCCTTTTTGCCTCCCTGTTCTTCCCCTCCCTTGTAACCATTTTCCCTTGCCTCTTCTATGAGATAGTTTACCCCATTCTGTCTCTCCCCATCTCCTCTCATTATATTCCTCTCTCACCTCTTAATTTCACCTTTTAAGTATCATCCCTTCCTATTAAATTCGACCTGTGCCCTCTATCTATGTATACCTGTAAACATATATACACACATTCACATATGTATTCATATGCCCATATACCCTTCTTCAACTATTTTCATACTGAGAAAAGTTTCATCAATTATAATTATCATTTTTCCATGTAGGAATGTAAATAGTTTAACTTTGATAAGTTCCTTATGATTTCTTTTCCCTATTTACTTTCTCAAGCATCTCTTGCTTCTTGTATCTGAATGTCAAATTTTCTATTAAACTCTGGTTTTTTCATCAAGAATTCCACTGAATGACCATATTTTCCCTTGAAACATGATACTCAGTTTTGCTGGGTAGGTGATTCTTGGTTTTATTCCCAGCTCCTTTGCCATCCAGAATATCATATTCCAATCCCTTCAGTCCCTCAGTGTAGAAGCTGCCAGATCCTGCGCTATTCTGATTGTGTTTCCACAGTATTCAAATTGTTTCTTCCTGACTGTTTGTAATATTCTCTCCTTGATCTGGGAATTCTAGAACCTGGCTACAATTTTTCTAGGAGTTTTCTTTTTGGGATCTTTTTCAGGAGGTGATCTGTGGATTCTTTCAACCTCTATTTTGCCCTCTGGTTCTAAAACATCAGGGCAGTTTTCCTTGAGAATTTCTTGAACGATGATTTCTAGGTTCTTTGTTTGATCATGGCTTTCAGGTAGTCCAATAATTTTTAAATTGTCTCTCCTGGATCTATTTTCCAGGTCATTGGGTTTTTCCCATGAGATATTTCACATTGCCTTCTCTTCTTTCATTTGTTTAGATCTGCTTAGCAGCATCTTGATTCCTCATAAAGTCAATAGCTTCTATTTGTTCCAGTCTAATTCTGAAGGAATGATTCTCCTCAGTGAGCTTTTGAGATTCTTTTTCCATCTGGCAAATTCATTAAGGCATTCTTCTCCTCATTGCCTTTTTGAGCCTCTTTAGCCATTTGAGTTAGTCTATTTTTTAAGGTGTTATTTTCCTCAGTCAGGCTGTTGACTCTCATTTCTTACTTTTCTTGCATCTTTCTCATTTCTCTTCCCAATTTTTCCTCCACTTCTCATATCTGCTTCTTAAGGTCCTCTATGGCCTGTAACCAGCTCGTATTTTCATTTGGGGCTTTTGGTGCAGGAGTTCTGACCTCACAGTCCTCCTCCTGTTCCATGCTTTGATCCTCTTTGCCCCCAAAATAGGAGTCTAATGTTGAATTTTTCTGTTTATTTTGTCTCCTTTGCCTAGGCATGTTCCACTTAATTACTTGACTTTTGGGCTTGTTGCCACAGTAGGACTCTGCCACCAGACAGGGAAGCTTCCCTCCCAAATGCTGGGGTTTTCTCAGCTGCCAGAGGTATTAGTTGGGTGGCCTCCCTGAAGCCTCCACACACTCTGGCAAGCTGGTCACACACCCCAAGACCACACCCCAGATAGCAATCCAGATCCAAGAAAGTTAAAGCAATAGCGATTACCACCCCCACCCCCCGACCGGTCACCAGATTCCCCTGCAGTCTGCAGGCCAGGAGCTGAAGCTGCAACATGGCGCAGGCTTTGCTACTACTCATCAGCTTCTTGCCCTGGGGGAAAGAGGCTGAAGTACTCTCCCAACTAGTAGGTCCCAAAGTCCACAGGGCACTGACCTCTCACTTTGTCCTTGCCATCTATGTGTTGATAATTCTGGAAATGCCACGACTGCTGGTTTTCTGGACTCTCTCCAGCTGGCTGCTGGTCAGGCCACCCTGGGACTAAAACCTCCAGTTCATGCGGGGCTGGGGTCGGCTCTCAGAGTGCTGTGCTGGCAGTTCCCTGCCGGGCTGCCAGGCTGTCCTCAGCAGCTTAGCTTCTCTGTGTCGTTTTGTGGATTCTGAGCTCCAGAGTTTGTTCAGTTGTTCCTTTTACATAAATTGGAAGTGGTGGGAGCAAGACCTGTGTGGAAATGCTGTTTCTACTCTGCCATCTTGACTCCACCCCCCTATTTCTCACTTCTTAACAGAGAGATGATGTACTAAAGGTATAGAATGAGATAGTCATCCTTATACAGAGACAATGTGTGAATCTGTTTTATTTGATTATACTTATTTGTTATGAGAGAATCTTTTATTTGGGGGAAGGATAAAAATAAAGGGAATAAATGGAATATTGATAAGGATGGGAAAAAAAGAACATCAAGAAAACACTTATTAAGTACACAGAACAACAGAAGAGAGTTCAAAAAGAAAAACAGATAATTGGGACAATACTGGAACCATGGTTACATATTTATTATATAATGAAGGGGGCAGGGGGAATGCAGAGATTCACAAAGGCAGAGAGGTAGCACAGTGGATGGAATATTGGACCTGAAGTCGGGAAATCCTGAGTTCAATTCTGGGCTCAGACACTTACTAGTTATGTGACCCTTAGCAAGACAGTTAATATTTACTTGCCTCGGTTTCCTCAACTGCAAAATAAAGATAATAATAGTACCTATCCCCAGGATTATAGTGAGAATCAAATGAGATATTTGTAAAGCCATTAGCACAGTATCTAACACATAGTAGGTGGTATATAAATACTAGCTATTGTTATTATTTCATTCACAATTCTGTTTTTCTCTTCTTTGTATATAGAAATGATCATTTCTTGATGTTTTTCAAGTTCATAATAATATTTTTAAAAGAAAAGATCATACCATACTAATCTTGTTTCCATTTTTGAAGACATTACTTGCAGATACGGGGGTCATTTTAGATATAATTTACTTAAGCATTAGTATCACACTTAAAGTACCTCATCCTAGTCATATGGACAAGATGGAACAACATGAGCTAAAAGACATTTCTGTTAGATGGATCTCTGATTGGATGATTCAATCCAAAAAGCAGTAACATTAATGAGTTTATGCTGGCTTAGAAGGACCTATCAAAGGGAATGCCCCTGGAATGTGTCCTTTTTTACAATGGTATGGAAGAAGTCATAAAAGGCATGTTTGTCAAATTTGCTAATGATATAAAGCTAGAAAGGATATCTAATATGTTAAATAACAGTAAAGAGCCAAAAAGATCTCAAGAGCTCAGGAAAATAGGGCAAGTCAAATAATAGTAAATTAAAGAAAATTTAAAATTTTAGTTTTAAAAAATCAACTTTATATATAAAGAATGTAAGAGGAGTGGTTAGCTTGTAGGAAAAACTAGAGATTTTACCTGACTACAAGGTCAATATGCATCAACACTATGACATGATAGTCCTAAAAATAAATTAATGTTATCCTCTGCACTAAAAGAGGCATACCGTATAGAAAAAGGGAAGTAATACAGTATAGTCTGCCCTGATCAGACTAGATCTGGAGTGCAGTGGCCAATTCTGGGAACAAAATTTTCAGGACAGAAGTAGAAACATGTCCTAATAAGATAAGCAGGATAGTGAGGACTAAACACCATAGCATATAAACTAATGATGTTTAGTTTGAAGAAAAGGAGATTTTAAAACATCGTAATAGCTGTTTCAAATATTTGAAGGTCAGTCTTGTGAAAAAGAAGTTAGACTTGTTCTGTTTGCCCTGAGTGGGGGAAATTAGGAGCAATGAATATAGTTGCACAGTGATGGGTTTACGCTTGATATAAAGAAAAAAATCGCTAAGAATTAAAGAGCTCGGTGCGGCTAGGTGGTGCAGTGAGTAAGAGTGCCGGCCTTGGAGTTGGGATGACCCGGAATCGAATCCAGCCTCAGAAAATGAGCACCCATACATAAAAATAATGACTAGCTGTGTAACCTTGAGCAAGTTACTTAACCCCAATTGCTTTAAAAGAAAGAATTAAAGAGCTCCAAAAGGAAAAGATAAAGTCTTAAGGAGAGCTCATGCTGCACATTGCTAAATGTACTCTCTTGGGTGTTTAGTGGAAAGATAGTGTTTCAGCAGGTGGTTGGAGATTGTCATCAGGGTAGAGAACCTAAGGATAAAACAGCAGGAATACTCTGAAAAGTAGGAAAACACCACAGATTTTTTTTTTTTGGTAGCACAGGGATCTTTCTACTACATTATGGCCTCAACCTTGAGAAGGTCAATATCGACTTACCATTTGGGACAGTATTAGTCTCAGGAACTCATATTATTACAGATTTCAAGCTATAGGGGACCAAAAAGATCACCTAGTCTGGTCTTACAATTTTATAGATGAGGGAGTTGAAGCCCAGGGAGGTTAAGTGATTTGCCCAAGATTACATAAGTGTCAGAACCAGGTTTCAAACAGAAGTCCTTTGAGTTAAAATCTATTTTGCTGGACTCTTTCTCAAATTGGCGCATTTCCAAACTACAAAATATCTTATAGCTGGAGAATGACTCAGACCAGTATAGTGTGCTAGATAGAGTCTTAGAACAAGATGAAAATAAAATCAAGATAAACTCTCCTTCCCATGAACTATTCAGCAGGTTTTAAAATACAGATTGCTGAAAAATTGTGGGTCATTTTACAACTCAAACAATATAACATATTATTCATACAGGTGATAATAAGTCTGAAAGTCATCTTCTGTTCATTGCCCTTTTGAATCTGAATTAGATTGTATGTTTCCCAGAGGTCTAAACTCATAAATGTGGGTGCCAATGGGTCCATCAGTTTGGGTATCAAGAGTAGTAGATAACTTATTATCTTCTGGACCTGGACAGTAATGGCCCCTCATGGCTTTGTAATTATGGTAAAGTCTCAGCTCCCCATTCTTCTGGGACATGTTCCTGGGATAAGAGGCAAGTCAGTATACCTTGTATAGAGTAATTCCTACTAAATAGCTAAGATGGAACTTCCAGAAACTAATCTGCTAGAATCCAAGCCAAGTTCTGACTCAGGGTACAAAAGGAACTGGTATTGTGATTCTTTTTCCCTTTTTGTTATTTACAGATTTCTCTAGCTAGCCAGATTAGTCTTTTTTTTGGGGGGGGGGGGCAATCACAGTATAGAGGGCTCCTCGAGAATTATGTCTACATCATCCACTGGCGGAGCTATTACCCTTAAGCTAGGTAGTGTCTAGTGGGTAGCCTGCCCTGCTAGGAATACCTTAAAGGTCACCTTTATCAAGCTATCAGGAATCTCTGGGAGTGGAACTACATGAACAGCTTCATTAGGGTCAGGGACACGTCTCTGCAAAGCAAAGAAATAAACAAACAAATCAATATTGGGAACTTTTAAGTGTCATCTGGAGCCCAGGCCACTGCTTCAATCAGAAATTGGCATCTTTCAGTTTCTCAAATTCTCCCCAAGGGCTTTGTTTCATTTTGTTTGGGTGTAAAGTCTGGGTTAACAGCTGTTACAGGTCCACGGTCTCTGCAGCCCCCTTCTGGGAAAAAAGCAAAACAGCAGGCAATCCAGCAATTAACCATTGCTGCTGTAATCAGTCTCCAAGAGCAAGGAAGGGAAAGAAAGGAAGGAAGGGAGGGGAAAAGTGAGGGTGGAAGGAAAGGGAGGGATAGAGGAAGGAAATGAGCATTTATTAAATACTTACTATGTGCACTGCACTAAGTACTTGGGATACAAATATACACCTGGGATCTCAAGAATGTACTTGGATACAATTATAAGCAAAAAGAAAAGTCCTTGCCCTCAAGGATCTTATATTCGAATGAGGGAAGATGACACAAAAGGGAGCTGAAAAGCTAGAGATGGGGGGGTGAGGGTAGGGGGAAATGAAGGTATCAGAAAGTCAGCAAGGATAAGGAAAGAGACCAGCCTTGTTCTGTCCCTCTGTAAAAGGGAGTCTCCAGGAGTAAATTTAGTTCTATAAGGTTGCCGTACGGAGAGACAAAGCACCAAAATCCAAGTAGACTGAGACAAATGGTAAGTTGGTAGCCAGTCTGATTTTAAAACTGTAGGAATATGCCAAAGGCAAAGAAAGCAAAATGAAGGGAATGCAACAAAGGTTAACACTCAAGAAGGTGTTTTTAATCCAGAGGGATGGAAGACCTATCATGGCTGACACTGCTATCCCTACATGGTTCAAAGTGAGCGCCAGAACCGCCTAACCAAAACCTTAGAGTAATGATAGTTATTATCACTATTTAACTAATTATTAATTTAGGTCCTCAGCACATCATGCCTACATTTATTCAGTCATTCAACAGAAATGTACTATGTGCCTATTTTGAACAAGGTAGTGGGTTAGGTGCTGGGGATAATTGACATTTCTGATTTATGTAGTGCTTAAAAGCTCACAAAGCATTTTATATCCATTACCAGGTCTGAACCTCACAACAACTCTGTGAGGCCCGTACTAAAAATAATATTATCCTCATTTTACAGACAAAGAAAAACAGGCTGAGAGTTAAGCAATTCCTTCATCCATTATCATATAACTAATAAGTTACCATGGGGAGTTTTCAGATCTAGATCTTCCTAAATCCAACCCCAGTACTCTAGCCATTCTACCATACTCATATAGAACTAGGGAATTACATCTTATGGATTTGATTTTTTTAAATAACCTGAAATTATTTAGAGCCAAATTTGGAGAATGAGGTGGGTGATGATTGTATTCTCAGTTTTTATGAAACTAGATGTGAATATAAAAAAAATTGAGAATAATTTGTACAATAAAAGTAACAATTCTCATTGCTCTTTAGTTATACTTCAAGTATGGTATTCAGTCAAAACTATTTTATAGAACACTCCTAGTGGCACCAGTCTCAATTCTAAGAGGCAACCAGCTGGGCTTCTTTTCATTTGATGGGTAGAAATGAAAAAAGAGAGCAAAGCAGAAAAAAGTGTCTTATTACCTTAAGGAAAAGGGAGATTAGGAGTGAAAATGATTTGTGAATACATGATTAAGTATGTATGGGCAGACATTTGACCAAAGATCTCAGTGGATGACAAAGGCCAGGGATATCTCCTATATCAAGTCTCCACTTAGCAACCTGAGTAAATAACTCTTCTAGGGGTACTAATCTAGCAAGCTGGCACCATTTTCTCATTTGCAAGCATATGTTACTGTTGTCGTTTAGTCATTTCAGTCCAACTCTTTGTGACTGCATTTGGGTTTTTTGTTTTGTTTTATGCAAAGATACTGGAATGGTTTACCATTTCTTTCTCTAGCTCATTTTACAGATGAGGAAACTGAATCCAACAGGGTTAAGTGACTTGCAAAGGGTCACATGGCTAATAAATGTCTGAGGTCATATTTGAACTCAAGTTATCTTGAATCCAGGGTCAGCACTCTATTCTTTACCAACCCATTGCAAGCATACAGGACAGGATATACTCCAAGAAGCTTTGTTTTGATTTAGTATTTTTCTAACACATTTTGAACCTCTGTGGTATTTCTTTTTTTTTGTTACATTAATACATATTTATGAAATAAAATAAGCATTTCCATTAACACAAAACAATAAAAAGATCATCATATATTAAACTGCAAATCTACCATACACAACTTGCTACCTTTCAAACATACAATAAAATTATCCTGTAAATTTTTTCTCCTTTATTTTCCCACTTCCCCCACCCTGCCCTAGAAATGTCTACCATTAGACACAAATAGGCATACACACACATACACATACATATATACATATATATTATTCTATACATAATTCTATTTATCAGTTTTCTCTCCAGATGCAGATAGAACTTTCTTCATATGTTCTTTATAGTTAATTTGAGTATTTATAATAGTCAAGACAACTTATTTACTCAAAGTTGTTCTTAAAACAATATTGCTGTTGCTATTATTGCATACAATGTTCTTTTGGTTCTGCTCATTTCACTCCATTATTTCATGTAAGTCTTTTCATGTTTTTCTAAGATCATTGAGCTCATCTTTATTAGCACAGTAATATTCCATCACAATCTTACATAACTTGTTTAGCCATTCTCTAGTTGATGGGCATCCCTGAAATTTCCAATTCTTTGCTATCACAAAGAGAGCTGCTATAAACATTTTAGCACATATAGGTTCTTTTCCTTTTCCCCTAATTATCTTTGGAAATAGACCTAGTAGTGGTATTATTGGATCAAAGGTATAGATAGTTTAATAACTCTTTGGACATAATTCCAAATTGCTCTCCATAATGACTGAATCAGTTCACCATTCTACCAATAACTTATTAGTGTTCCAATAAGAACGTTGTTAAGGATTGGTTGAAGTTGAAGCTTGTAAATAAGCAGTTTTCAAAAAGAAGAAATCCATTCTGTCAACAACCACACATACAAAAAGTGCTCCAAATATCAGATAAGCTAAAATGACAAAAATGAAGATTGTTTGAAGCAAAACAAGCACACTAATTCACTGGAACGGAAATTTGAAACTATGCTCCAAGTCACTAAACTTTAATCCAGTGTGATAACACCATTAGATCTATACCCCAAAAAGATCAAAGTAAGAAGAAAAGGACCCATATGTATGAAAAATATCTAGAGTTCTTTGTATAATAGTATAAAATTAGAAACTAAGTGAGGCTATCTTCTGGGATTAGTTATGGCACATAAATACAGTGGAATATTATTGCACTACAAGAAACAAGGAAATGGATAGTTTTAGAGAAAACTGGGGAGATCTGTATCAACTGATTGAGAATGAAATGAGCAAAATCAGAACAGTTACACAATTTGCACATCATTAGAAAGACCACTTTGAAAGACTTGAGAACTGATCAATGCAATAAGAAACCACAACTGAGATGGATAAGCAAGACTAAATATGCAATTTTGGAGGATAAGGCTAATATGGGGACTTACTTTGCTTGGCTATGCATATTTTTTACAATGGTTTTCTTTTCCTTTGGGGGAAGGAAGAAAAGGAGAGAAAAAAATAAATGCTAATTTTAAAAAACCAAATTTAATTAAAATTTAGTTGTAACAATAAATAATATAGGAGATTCAAAGGCACAGTGTGCTGTAATGGAGAGAGCTGGCCTCAGGATCAGATAGGTAGGTTCAAGTCCCAGCTGACACGTCTTGGCTGTGTGACCTTGGGTAAATCACTTAACCTCTTAATAATCTAGGCAACTCTTCAAGATTATAAATTGCAGAAAAAGTACTGAACCGCCCCTTTCCCCATTTCCTAGTTTATTTGAGTCTCCAAGGCTGGGCAAAGGACCCCGCAAGAACAAAAGAAGACGAAAACCTTAGCATTGTTTGTATTTGTATCCCCAGAGCTCTGGACGACGCTGAGCACGTGGAGAGGGCTTAATAAACGCTTAATTCTGTCAGTGTAAGTGTAAAAGGTCCGCATCTTTTCCACAGAGGACGGCAATGTACTACAAGTAGAAGGCTGGAGAGGGGGTGGAGTGGGCGGAGAAGAAAGAGAGGCGGAGGCAAGGAGACGGCGCTCGGCTCCTAGCTTAAGGCCAGCCGGCTTACCAGGCTGCGCATGCGCAGAGACTGGGGAGAGAAGCGGCTGCGCTGGTGCGGAGAAGCTTGGACCCAGGAGCGGTTCCAATAACTGGCCAGAGCTAGCAAAGCTGGTTACACGCCCGAGCTCCTTCTGGGAGGAAAGAGAAAGAGCAAGAAGGGAGGTGGGAGAGGGTCAAGTGCGCCCAAGTTTTGAGGCAGTGAGTGCAAGCAGCCACTTCAGGTTGAGTCGCCCCCATTTTCTCACTGTGGCACTGGGGCAAGGATGCCAGGCGGGGGGACGCGCCGGGAGGATGGAACCGAGCCCGCCACTTCCGCTAAATTGCCGCTGAACAAGGAGGAACTCAACTCGAAGGTAAGGCTGGGAACATTACGGAGGAGCCGCCCCCTGCAGGCCAAGGGAGGGTTTATGGGTGACCTCTTTCGTAAGCACTCCTTTCCCAGCATCCTCTGCGCCTCTCGGGCGGAAGGAAGCTGCGTCGGGGAGCAGGTAGGTCTTCGTGCGCCTCCGCCGATGCCGGGAGGAAGCGTGGTTAGTGCAGGCGATACGCATTCCCCTAAGGCTCCTTCCCTGGTGCTCCCTCCCCGAACTTTATCGCGTGTGCTGAAGCAGCAGAAGTCCACGGGAAAATTACTCTGCTACCCATGAGGGACGGCGGGTTAGTTCTCTACCCACTCTGCCCTCTTGGGGTCCAGGTGCTTGGGGATTTGTAGGCAAGAGCCAGGGTGGCTGGAGGAGCTTGAGGTAGTTTGCACTAAGTGTCCTGATGGATGCTACGATTCTAGTTCCGGGTCATGGACTTGTCCTGAACGTGTGGTAGGAAGAGAGGGAGATTATGGTCTGCCTTTGTTAGCAGAGAGAAGGCCACCTCAGGGGGCCCAGGGGACTGCCGCGGTCACCTTACGCAGGCCCCCAGGGACACTTTCTACCCTTTTGAAATACTAAGGTCTCATCGTTTCAAGCTAAAGAAGTGTATGGGAAAGAATTTTCTGTGGCTTGGGAAATGTTATAAGGAAAAGAGCACAGACTTTCTACCCAGAATTGGGATCTTCGTATTTACAGCTATAAAGTACCTCGAAGGTCAACTTGTTCAATATCCTTATTTTCTAGGGCAACTAGGTGGTTCTGTGGATAGAGTGCTGGACCTGGAATTAAGAAGGCCTGAGTATAGTATGACCCTGGGCAAGTCACTTAATCTCTGTTTCCCGTGGTTTCCTCATATTTAAAAATAGGGATAATGATAGTACGTGCTTTCCAGGGTTGTTGTGCGGTACTATGAAATACAGTTATAAAGTGCTTTGCACGGGCCTAGCACATAGTAAACGCTATATAGATGTTAGTTATTATTAAACTCGCTGAATTTGAAGCCCGACCTATTAAAGTGATTTAGCCATGATCACAGAATTGGAATTTAAACCTCTAGCCCCTGACTGCAAATACCACTCTGACAACTTCTTCTAGGTCTGAGTTTTGGATCTGACAGCAGCTTCATAAGGGTATTGCTGGACTTTGATGAATCAGTAAACAGAGAATAGCTACTATGTGCGGGGCACTAAGTTAAGCGCTGGGGACTCAAAGAGGCAGAAGATACTCCCTGCCCTTACTCAGAAATTGTTTGACCCTAGGTAAATCACTTAATTTAACATACCTTATCCATTATAAAGAGGGAATAATGGTAACCATCCCACAAGGTTATTGGATAGATCAAATTTAATACCATATACAAAGTGTTCATAAATCTTCTTAAAAGTATTATGTCATGTTAGCTATCATTGTCCTAGGCAATTTGATTCCCTGAAGGAAATTTTTCTTCTCTGTAGAATGGGAATGTTAATATTGTACTTCCGTTCTCACAGGTTTGTTATGAGGGATACACTTTTTTTAAACCTTAAAGAACTATATAATGGTGAGCTATTTTTAAGGGAAGAGTCAAATCCCTTATTATTAGGTCTGAATCGAACATGAATATTATACTAACCAGCCTTTAAAACTAAGGATATTCAAAGGGAAGTAAAAAGTATTTTTTAGCTTGGGAAGAGTGGTGCTTGTGACACTATACACATATATATGTTGGTAGAATATAGTATCATAATAAGCTCACATATATACCATTTAAAAATTTGTTGCACATTTATCTCACAGCCTTGTTAAGTAATATAATAAATATTAATATTCCCATTTCACATGTAGGGACTTAGATGATCATAGAAATTGTGACTTGCCTATGGATACACAGTTTTTAAGTGGCAAAACCTGGACAAAAGCCAGATTTTTCTGATTACTAATTCTAGTGTTCTTTCCAGTACAGCAATTTGCATATCCACCATGCCACCTCCACACTTCATTTAGGTGTTCAGCTCCCCTATTCTGTCTACCATCAAGAGGAAAGGAATTAGAACCTTAAGTTATTACCTTTATTTATCTGTGTCTAAGAAAGTTTATATTAAAAATTAATTTCATATGTACAAATCTCTTCTGAACTGCCCATCGTGGTGGGGGAAGAGGTGATTTTGGGCTGTGCTAGCAGAATGCAAGCTCTAGTGATCCGTCATACTGAAAGGCTTTCAGAATGGGCCCCGTGATCTCTAAGTCTGGCCTTCTACCAAATTGGAGCAATATGTCTTTGGGTTGGCTGCAAGGTGATAAAATTTTCAGTCAAAAGAACTTTCAAGAACCTTTTGCTAAGTCATAGAAGGATTGCATCCTCTATTGATGGAGAAAAGTGGTGCTCTTGTGGGCAACATCACAAATCTATGAACTATTGAAACATATACAATAGCAATTTATACTATAATACTTTCTGGTTCTTATAAGTTTACATTTACATATGTATGCAGCACTCTTCTGCTTTTTTCATTCTGCAATATTTTCTCTTTTTATATTTTTATATATCTTTTGTTTTATTTGTTAAGATTATTATTATTATTTATGGTGGTATAGTATTCTCTGCTGCATTGATGTGCCAGTCTGTTTAGGCATGTGTTTTTCCTCTTTTGTGTAGTTTAGTGATAAGCATCATTTACAAATGGTTCTTTTTAATTATTCTTTGGGATATATTTACAGTAGTAAATGACTGAGTCGAAGGACCTTATTGAGTATTGTCAGATTGTTTTCCAGAAAAATTACATGAGTTCTTAGTAGACTACTTTTTAGATATTATTAACCTCTTCTCAAAAGACACTTGAGAACATCTATTTCAATCTTATTTTTAATAGATTAAAGAACAAAAAGTTGTCGTGGATGAACTTTCCAACTTGAAGAAAAACAGAGTAAGTAATTACCAAATTAATTTTGCACAGTAGGGAATATGATAATAACTGACATAACACTTAACGTTTGAAAAGCAATCTTCTGCATCTCCTTTTAGCTTTACAACCTTGTTGAATAGGTACAGGTATTACTCCCATTTTACATGTAAGGAAACTGAGACTCCAGTTAAATGAATGACCTATTGTCACAACTGTTAAATGGCAAAGACACAATTCAGATCCAGATTTTCCTGGCTTCAAGTCCACTGTGCCACATAATTTCCTTATGTGTTTGTAATTTAAGAACTAAATAATTCAAAACCTACTTTCTCTAAAATAATTTCCTTGAATTTTAATAACTTACTTCAATAAATGATTTACCAGCTCCGTGGTCCTTTTTATACTTTCGCTACCTGTCCCCTTTTCACATCTTTTGCTACCTGTCCCCTTCTCACATCTTTAGGACTTTTAGTGATGGTCTTACACTCCAGAAATTATCCTAGAGCATGGTAACAAGTTGTTGTTCTTTTTAAATGATGGTAAGTAATAGGAAATAAACTTAAACTAAGCACAAAAGAGATTTAGGTTAAGATAATTTGACCGTGAACTTTAAAAGTGATGAAGAATGCTACTAAGCAAGGTTGTGGAAATTCTTCACATAGAATAGAATCTAATCCATCCTCCTAGAAACAAACCCTAACTCCATCTCTTTGGGCATGATAGTATTTAATAAACCTGTGAGGTAAGTGAGCCATATAACCTTTAGCAGATGCTTCTAGCCCTCTGATTCACTATGTAAAACCAGTAGCCATTTCCTTCCAAATGCCTCTTTTAGTGCTCCAGCCTTGACCCTGTAGGACCAGTGTGGAAGTCTGTGATCTTAAAGACATTGCTCTAGTCCCATAAGACAAGTATTGCCACAATATCATAATAGAACCTGGCTTGGATCTGAAAAGTACAAGGTTTCTTTTCCCTTTCTAGTTTATAAATTACCAAAACCACAGCTTTATCTGTGATATATACAAAAGTCACTGTTGTAACTTTTTAATTATGTTTGCAGTTTATGGTACAAAAGTCACTGTTGTATATACAGAAGTCACTGTTGTAACTTTTTAATTATGTTTGCAGTTTATGGTGCCTTTCCATTGATCAGTTCTGTTATGCTTCCTTATCTTTTATATTCTTTTTTTTTTTATTTTTTTTTTTTAAAGCAATTGGGGTTAAGTAACTTGCTCAAGGTTACACGGCTAGTCATTATTTATGCGTGGGTGCTCATTTTCTGAGTCCGGATCTGATCTCGGGTCATCCCAACTCCAAGGCCGGCGCTCTATTCACTGCGCCACCTAGCCGCCCCTTATCTTTTATATTCTTAAGCAATAAGTTCCAGTTTTATATCTGAGTAATTTAGAACCATTGATTTATAGTTGAAAGGGACCTCAGAGACAATCTAGTCCACCCCCCCTTATTTTAAAGTTGAGGAAATTGAGAGCTCAGAAGGAAACATGACCAAGATCATATAGTTATATGCATCAGAGGAAGAATTTGAAGCCAGATCCTCTGGCTTACGAGCCAGTACCCTTTCTATTTTATCATGTCTTTAGTATCTTTCTTCAAAAGTACAGTATACTTCATTTTAAATTAGATTGAGGAAAGATAGAAATAAATACTTATTTAAGTAAAATAGGTATGGTTGGTAAATAAAAAAGGATAAATTACATGACACAAAACAGTCCTTATAAATCTTTCACAAGCCTCAGTTGTCTATTTAGTGCAGTCAATAAGCATACAAACTTCTTGTTAACACTTTTGGCAGAATAATAAATTTTAATACTTTTGAATATTTTAAAAACCATGCAAGTCAGTGTAGCATAGTGGATAGAGAGCTAGTCCCTGAGTCAGAAAGACTTGCTTTGAAATCCTGACCAGCACATATTGGCTGTATTGCACTAAGCAAGGAACTTATCTATAAATTTCCCAAGGAACTTTCTAAGACTTAAGTTTCTGAGCAGGAACTTCATTTCTATTATGAAATAATAGATTCAGACAAAACAAAACTATTTTTAATATTATTAATTGCTGGTAGTTGGGAACTGCCAATATAACCATATATGATTAGTTTATAAATAGATATTAGAAGTTCAATCATTCAGTGATTATAAATGTTTTCAAAGATTTGCTACTTAGAGGGGCGGAGTCAAGATGGCAGAATAGAAACAGCACTTCGAGTTGGGGAGTGGACCAGGTGGAAGGTGGGATGGGAGGGAGGGAAATATAGTTAGTCTTTTACAGTATATCTACTGTGGTAATGTTTTGCATAGCTACACATGTACAGCATTTACTGAGTTGCTTATCTTCCTTTTAAAATCAATTAAAATATATATATATAAATACTATGATTAATACTATTTTGCATATAATTGGGAGATAAGATGTGCAGGCAATGGGGCGCGGGGATTCACCTTGCCCTGGAAAAGTCAAAGGGGGTATGGGAGAAGAGATGGGAGAGAGCAGATTGGATGAGGGGATATCCTGTATGACTGTTATTCTGGGGTGGTGGGTAGGGGAAAAATGGGGAAAAAACTGTAACTCAAAATCTGATGGAAATGAATTATGTAAACCAGAAGTTAATAAAGCATTTGGGGAAAAAAATATGCTACTTAAAGGATCACATCTTGATAAGGAATCTAAAATGTTTGGGGTTTTTTTGCAGAAAGTTTATAAGCAGCAACCGAACAGCAACATATTCTTCCTTGCAGACAGAACAGAAATGCTATCTGAAAGTAAAAGTGAGTTTTTTGCTGTTGTGTATTTATTATTCATATCTGTGTAGAGTTCCAGGGGAAAGAAAACATAGTTGGATTTTTTTTTTACTAACATGTTAAAAAAAAAAGTCATACTAGATATGTTGTTGACAACTATATAGTAGCAAAGAATTAGTCATGTACATTTCAATTAAATGAGGTCGTTTAATCTTTGAATTAAACCTTCAAAAATATGGAAGACCACAAAATTATAGCCTGTCTTCTATCCAGGCAGTCTATCTTGTACTTTAAACATAATAAAACAAATAAAATAATTAATATTCTTGTGTACTAACGATATGTCTCATTCTGTAGAACTGGTTTAGTTGGTTTACCTACATTGTTAATCTAAAAGATTTACTCAATTTAGTATTTCCTATTTATTTTCACAGATACATTAGATGAATTGAAAAAAATCCACCAGGAAATAGAAAATACAGAAAAAAACAAAATCAAGAAATAAGTTTGCTAAACTGCACATAATGTGTGGCATTTGTTGTTCAGTCACTTTATCCATTGAACATGGTGGTTATGATTTTTTGCCTAAGAATCTGCTCCATAATCTTAACCGACGAGGACCCAACAGTAGTCAACAGGTGGTAAAGAATGATACTGATTATCATTGTTTGTTTTCTGGTCATGTCCTTCACTTAAGAGGCCTTTTGACTTCCCAGCCTATTGAAGATGAAAGAGGCAATGTATTCCTTTGGAATGGAGAAATCTTTAGTGGAATACATGTAGGAGCCGAAGAGAATGATACTCAAATTATGTTTAATTATCTTTCCTCATTTAATGATGAATCTGAAATTGTGTCACTTTTTTCAAGCATCCATGGTCCATGGGCTTTTATTTATTATCAGGCCTCTAGTCATTGTGTGTGGTTTGGTAGGGACTATTTTGGTCGTCGTAGTTTACTTTGGGATTTTAGTAATACAGGGAAGGGTTTCTGCCTTGCTTCAGTGGGTACCGAAGCTGCTGGAATAGTAAACCAGTGGCAGGAAGTTCCAGCATGTGGAATTTTCAGAATTGATCTCAAATCCTCTGCCATTTCCAAACACATAGTTTTAAAACTGTATCCGTGGAAATATAGTTCTAAAGAGAATACAGTAGAGGAAGTTGACAGGAGTCTTAATTGGATTTCAGGTGATTTGCCAAAATTTGTATCCATTGAGATAAATGAAGGCAGACTTTGTCTTAAGACACCTGTTGTTCCATTAAATACAAAGTTGCCACAAGGTTCATTTGAATCTGATCATAGTTCCCATATCCCAGCTACTATAGAAAATCTGAAGGTTTTTCTTAAAGATGAGCACATGAAGAAAACAATTCATCAGCTAGTTCATGTCTTAAGTGAAGCAGTAAAGAAACGAGTTTTATGTTTATCTAGGACTGAAAGTTTGTTCCTAAATGATGACTTTTCTAAAGCCTCTGCTAAGAAGGCAAATATTGCAATACTTTTTTCTGGTGGCATTGATTCCATGGTTATTGCAAGCCTTGCCGATCAACATGTTCCTTTTGATGAGCCAATTGATCTTCTTAATGTAGCTTTCATGACTAAAGAACAGACTGGACATACTACCAAAAAAAGTGATAAACCAAAAAAACATCTTGAAACATCTTCTGAGGAAAACACTAAAGGACTTGCTACCACAACTGATAATATTCAGGACCAGAATTTTAATGTGCCAGACAGACTCACTGGCAGAGCAGGACTAAAAGAATTAAAAGCTATAAATCCTTTAAGAATTTGGAATTTTGTTGAAATTAATGTTTCCCTGGAAGAATTGCAGAGAATGAGGCAGCACCAGATAAGCCAATTAGTTCAACCGTTGGATACAGTTTTAGATGACAGCATTGGTTGTGCTGTCTGGTTTGCCTCTAGAGGAGTTGGCTATGCTATGAAAGATGATGAAATGAAAGCATACCAAAGTTCTGCAAAGGTAAGGTATAGTTTTCTTGAATGATAATAATATCTTAGTCTTACTACAGATAACAGCTTAGTAAATAGTGAGCAGATGATTGTATTATCAAATTGTTAGAAAAATAACTTAAGGGCAGCTAGGTGGCGAAGTGAATAGAGCACGGGCCCTGGAGTCAGGAAGACCTAAGTTCAAATCCGGCCCCAGACACTTGACACACTTACTAGCAGTGTGACTTTGGGCAAATCACTTAACCCCAATTGCCCTCCAAAAAGGAAAAAAAAAATCTTTGACCGTATTTAGTACCAGTGAATGATAGCCAGTTTGTGTAATGGAGAAGCTCTGATACTCTCCATTATAAAACATACATTTCCTTTTAAAAGTTTTTATAAAGGGAGAACTTTATTCCTAAATCATTAATATTGCCAAGGCTAGAAATGTATATAAAGGATATATAATAAATTTTTATTGAATGAAAATTCAGTTCACCTTTTCCCCTAATATTTTAACATGAAATAAAAACAAAAGCATGCTTAAATTGTAGATCAGCATAATACGTAAGTCTTTTTTAGTAGATCTAAGATTTTTATGGCTTTGTGGTTTTATGAATTGTTTTATTTATAAATGTTTTCCTTTTTGCTGCCTGGCTTTCCCTTATAATCTTATTTTGCTTATTCTTGTATTTAAAAAAAAACTTACTAAATTTATTCATACTTTAGGTAGTTCTTACTGGGATTGGTGCTGATGAACAGCTTGCAGGATATTCTCGTCATCGTACTCGATTCAAGACAAATGGTCTAGAGGGATTAAATAAAGAACTAGAAATGGAACTGGGTCGAATTTCTTCTAGAAATCTTGGCCGTGATGACAGAGTTATTGGCGATCATGGAAAAGAAGCGAGGTAATCCAAATGACATGTGGTTTGGTGAGGAAAAAGAAAAGAAGTCACAGTCATAAACTGTTAAAGATAATATAGTCCACTTTTCTCTCACAGATAAAGCCTACAGATGTAGTGGCTTGATTAAGATCACACAGCAAGTTAGTGAAAGATTGTGGTCATACAGCAAGTTAGTGAGTGACGGTATGTGGTTTACCAACTTCCAGTCCAGGGCACTTTATGCTACCCTAAGCTGGGCCTTTTAGGTTTCTTTTTTTTTTTTTTTTAAAGAGTGGTAACATAAATAGAAACATTAATGATACTATCTTGGACTTATATTACAAATAACCTCCAAAGAACACAAAATGTTTTCAAATGTATAATCTTATACCTGCTCTAGGGTTCTTTTATATATAACTATTTCTGGAGGCAGCATATAAAAGCACAGTGAAGTAGTAAAATGTCACTAATCTCAGACTTTTATTTTGACCAATTATTTATTACATATATTTAAAATTTACAAAATAAATGTTCAAAGTCTGTATTTTTTTGTTAATTTTATTTTTTGGAGGGCATTTGGGGTTGAGTGACTTGCCCAAGGTCACATGGCTAGTTTTTTGTGTTAAGTGTCTGAGGTCAGATTTGAACTCGGGCCTTCCTGACTCCAGGGCTGGTGCTCTATTCACTATGCCACCTAGCCGCTCCCAAAAGACTGTATTATTAACAGCCATTTTCTTTTTCATTGAGATTCTATGAACTTATATCCTAGATGTGCCTGTTTAGTTTAGGGGGAAGGAATTTATTTCCTTTAGTTAAAAATAAATTTAAAAGACCTGAATTGTTATCTATAAAAACATTATTTCACCTCAGAAAAAATACATTAGGAAAGTTCCTAGGAATTATATTATGTTACCATTATACAGATCATAATTCTGTTAATAAATACATTTAGATATACATTAATATAAGTAAAGAGGCTAGCTTACTGTATGTCTTGGTAACTGAACCACAGTAAAAGTGTTTCACTTGATATTTACAATTCTTAAAATTAAAAAAAATGGTATGTTATATGCTTTTTGTTGCCAGTTTTTGTTAATGAGGAACCACTCTATAATATATAACAGAAACATTATTTGGCATTTATCATTTGGTTCACAGTAGTATTTGTTTTTGAGGAGTAATAAAGACTGGTCAATAGTACTTTAAAGTAGTAGAAAGGCTAACAGTTATTGGTAAGTAAAAGATTAGAATCAGAAAAGGAAGAAGTGAAAACAATTGAGACAAATCTGAAGTCCGAGATTATTGCTAATCTTATTAATAACCTAATACTTGACCCTCAAAATCATATTTGACTTGTTGTATAACCTGAGTGACTCATAAAATTTGAATATAATTAAATAAATATGATGGCTTCTCAAGTTTACCCTATACTTTGAAACATAAAGGATTTGGCACCTTGATACCTTCTTTTTCATGCCCCACAACCTTTATTTCTATGACTTAGAAGTGATAGAAAAGACAAAAATATTCATTATGTTCATATTACTTTAAATCCTAGAGAAGTTTGACAGTTTAAAGCTATTCTTTATTTGACAGATATTGAGAAATATCTTTTTACCTTGATTAACTTCTATTTTGTATTAATTCATTTCATAACCAAAGGAGTTTTCATAATTACATTGCTAGAAGTAGTACCTTCAAAGTTCAATTTTCAGCTAAAATTATGGCTAAATAAACTGTATTAAAATAGTAATGAACACAGATGAGCTTTGTTTTTCAGCCTCTTTTCATAAAAATTTTATTTTCAATTTAGGTTTCCTTTCCTTGATGAAAATGTTGTCTCCTTTCTAAATTCTCTGTCTATTTTGGAAAAAGCAGACTTGAGTTTGCCCCGTGGAATTGGTGAGAAATTGATTCTACGCCTTGCAGCATTAGAACTTGGTCTTACAGCTTCTACTGTTCTGCCAAAAAGAGCCATGCAGTTTGGATCTAAAATTGCAAAAATGGAAAATAATAATGAAAAGGCGTCTGATAAATGTAGGCGACTCCAAGTGCTATACTCAGAATAATACCTTGTTGAATAGGCTATTCAGTGTTAATGAGTGTACACATTGTAACATTTATTGAATTATTAAATAAAATATTTTTCTATTGTGTATTATAGTTAATAAATTTAAAACTCATTAGATTAATTTTTCCTTACCTTACAAACCAGTTGCCTAATATTAACAGAAATTGCTGCCTTGTTTTTTTTTTTTAATGCAGTTAAAAATACAACTTTGATATTTTAAACTGATGGGGATATTAACACTTTTAAACTCAAATTTGCTTTGTTGATTGAAACATAGGATAACATAATTTGCATCTTGAAACACCTAAGTGCATCCTAAAAACCTCACTTGTGATTTAAGGTATTTAAATCAATGGCTTAGCCATAAAAATCAGAATTGTAATTAAGAATTTTGTTCCTGGATTGAATTGCACAAAATGCTCTCAAAGATTTGGGGAGGAATATATCATCTGGTAGCTTCCTGTTTCTAACTAGGTGCTAAGCTAAGTTATTCACATTCAGGCTGTTGAAGGACTGAAAGTGTTCTCAGCAGAATCACAGATTTTTAATGCACCAGGAACAAAACCCCAGTTACTCTAAATAAGTTATATCTGATTAACGTTAAATTCTAGGCCTCTTAAAGTATAGGGAACATTTCAGAAAACAGTATATAAACTGGGTTTAAATCCTGCCTTGATCCCAGGTAAGTCACTTAACTTCTCATTGTTCAATGAAATCACAAGACCAGTCTCTAGGTAGCAAGAATTTAATAAAAGATTTGACCTGAGTAAGTTTTACCCTTTTTCAGTACAAGGGCTACTTCTAAATTATTTGGGTAAAAGCAAAGGCTGAGCTGTTTGAAGTTCTTACATTGCCTTGTTGCCTTTAATCCCTAAAATAATTAGCCTTCTGCTGCCAATGCTTAATTTGGTTTCAAGAGTCTAGGTTCTCTGGACAAGTTAAGTGGAGGTTTTACCAAAAATGGTGAAAGAATCTCAATATGATCCCAGATTTGTTAAAAGTTTTCAGGCCTATGAGTTTCCATAAATCAGGGCATTTACTTGTTCAGTTATTTCCAACTCTATGACCCCTTTTGGGGTTTTCTTGGCAAAGACACCAAAGTGGGTTTGCCATTTCCTTCTCCATCTCCTTTTGCAGATGAGAAAACTGAGGCAAACAAGTTAAGTGATTTACACAGGGTCACACAGCTAGTAAGTATCAAGAGGTCAGATTTGAACTTGGGTTTTCCTCACACCAGGCCCCAAGTTCTGTCCACTGTGCCACCTAGCTGCCTTTTCCCCAAAACAGCATTTACATGGAGTAGTAGTAATTCTTGTGCCTTAGTTAAGCCACTTTGTTTGACTTGCCCTTCCATTGTGTATGTATGGAAGATGAGGCAAAGTCTTTTGACTGGGCAACTCATAAAAAACAAGGAATACTAACATTTTTGATTTGGCACCTGGAATTTAGCTTATTCAGTACTGAGTAAAAATGGAGGATGATGTAATTTAAGCTAAGGATATGTCCTATTAGTTCTCCCATTCTCCATAGTTTTAAAACTAAGAATCTGGGTCTATTGCGGAGGAGTTGCCTAGGTCCATTATGGGTCACCCTTAAAAACAACTCAAGGTTGGAGTGGCTAGGTGTCACAGTGAATAGAGCACTGGCCCTGGAGTCAGGAGGACCTGAGTCAAATCCAGCCTCAGACACTTGACACACTAGCTGAGTGACTGGACAAGTCAACCCCAATTGCCCTCCAAAAAGCAAAAAAAAACAACCTCAAGGTGGTAAAGTTTGAGAGACATAGTTTCTGGGTGATTTAATAGTTTTATTAGTAAAGCCAGTACGTTATTAATAGAAGGATGGTCATTTGGCCATCCCTCTTGGACCAAAAGACCATCATGGCGGTGGACTCAGTTTACATATGGTAGCATCAAAGAGCAACAGGTGTTCAATGGCTTTGAGTGACATCTTGTTACTCTTGGACTAAGACATTTATCTCAGAACATGCACAGCCTTGAGCAGTCTATTCAAAGAATGAATACCCTATCCAAGCCTGAGCAGAACACAATGGGTACTCCACTTAGTGGTGTCTTAAGTAGAAAGTCCAATCTCATTTTCAAGAGACTCGGGATTTTGTAGAAAGGGGAGAACTTTGGATATCCCCAAATCTGGTTAATAATTTCACCGTGCTTCTGAAAAATTCTACAGTTCTAAAATCCGGGGAACTTAACCCACGTTTTACAATCAGTCTTACACTGTGCCATTAGATCAATTTACACAAAAGTTCTAGGTAGCACAGTAAATAGAGTGCCAGGCCTGAAATCAGGAAGACTCCTCTTGAGTTCAAATCTAGCCTCACTTATTAGTTGTGCGACCCAGGGTAAGTCAAGTCACATCCCTGCTTGTCTCAGCTCATCATCTGTAAAATGAGCTGGAGAAGGAAATAGCAAACTACTCCAGCGTCTTTGCCAAAAATACTCCAAATGGGGTCACAAATAGTTAGGCACACCTCAACATCAAAATTTGATAAATTGCTGTATTTCACTATGTGAACAGGGATTTGACTTTTTTTAACCTCCACTTCAATTTCCTATAATCTCTACAATCATGTCTACCTGACTTTTCTTCTGTTTTTTTTTCCATCACTTTCTTTCCTCTTCTCATTATTTTAGTGAAGTCTGTAATATGCATTTCAAAGAAAAACCAAAATATTTGGCCCTCCCACACATCAAATTAAATTTTGTTCCTGTAGGGATTCCCTCTTGTCTACAAATTAAATGGAAGACTAGGATATCTTTTATCTGTGTTGCAATGAAATAAGTTATGAAACACAGGCTGATCAGTATAGAGAAGCTATTTGATGGTCTTTAGTAACTATATCATGTCAGATTGCTTTTAGGGAAAAGGTTTGTTGTTTCTCTGATAAGCTATGCTTGGTGGGGTATCTTTAATTCAACTCCTTTGAATGAATGTGTAGATATTTTCATCGTTTTTGTAATCTATCTAAAGATGATGTTAAAACAAACTTTTACAAAAACTCTTTCATCCA
The DNA here is from genome assembly GCA_011680675.1 of Gymnobelideus leadbeateri. NCBI lineage: Eukaryota > Metazoa > Chordata > Mammalia > Diprotodontia > Petauridae > Gymnobelideus > Gymnobelideus leadbeateri. The sequence goes on along the minus strand of WOXC01002213.1, from coordinate 172,634 downwards.
TGTCAAAGTATTGTCTTTGGAATGCAGCTGTCTACTTTACACCTACTTTAATCTCTTTGAAACTGGTATTCCAAGATCTCCAACAATAGAGAAATTGGTGTTGAAAAGATGGGTCTTTGCACCAGTAAGTACTTTGGGATACTTAAAAGTTCTATGTACGGGAGTGGCTAGGTGGCTAGGTGGCACAGTGAGCAGAGTGCTGACCCTGGAGTAAGAAGGACCTGAGTTTGGATCCGGCCTCAGGCACTTAAGCACACACAAACAAACAACAAAAAAAAACCTAGCCATGTGACCTTGGGCAAGTTACTTAACCCCAATTGCCCTTAAAAAAAAAAAAAGTTCTATGTAGTTTCTCAAAGGAAATCTGCCTTGTTCTCTCTCTTGCCTATAGTTTGGATTATCTTTCCCAAATATGTGTAACAGTAGACTAAACCATCCAACTATAATCATAATCTGGACAATGAGCATTTTTCATCCATTTAGCTTTTCCTCTGAATTTACTAGCAAATCTCTTGAATAATCATAATTTTCTGGAGCTCAATGCTATCTGTATCATGTCTACAAATGAGCATGTGTAGGATTAGTAGGAAATTTTTCCATTTAGACCTTAAAGGACTTCTGCCATTAGAGTGGCAAGTACCTTTGGCTCCAGTTTTGTGCTTTGCTTTATAGATCAGAGGATCAATGAACAGAGTTCTCTGATGACTGCCTTTGTTAAGAAATCTTAGAGGATTTTGATATTCAAAAGAGATTCCTTGTTGAAGGAGAGCCTTTAATCACACATGATAATTCATTTTTCAGTTTTATGACTAATAAAAATCCCAATGTAAAGACTCATCTTTGAAAACCTGGCACGCCTGAGTTTCATCAATTTCATGAAACATTTAACACTTTCTTAGTTTACACCCCAGGGAACTTTAATTTTAAATTTTTCATAATTTAGGAGAATTAAGAGTTTATATTCTTAGCATTCCCCTAGCTAAAGGGAAATAAAGACCTACTTTATAAGTGATCTTTGGGAACCTGGGAAAAAATCATGGATAATAACTAGAAACAGCTACTGAGAGAACACTGGTCACCACCAAATCCCCAAAAATGCTTTCTAATCTTTTTAAAAACCATTTGAGAATAATTTACATGCATATAGGTGGTATCTCCAATGAAAACTAAGAAAGTGTTAAATGTTTCATGAAATTGATGAAATTCAGGGATTTATCACCCATATCATATCAGCAAGCTGTTTCAGTTCTTCATACTGTTTCTTGTAGCTTTCTCTATTACTACAAATATATACTTCACAAGAGAGTTGGGAGGAAAGCACATTGTTAAGCTGTAAAATATCTTACCTGAAGGGAGCCAAAGCATCTGATCCAGGAATGAGGCTGGTCATAGATAAGTTAGCTCCAGGTTTTCTAGTGATGCGACCAGTCCAAATTGTCTAGTCCTGGTTTTCCATAGAAACAGCTGTAAATCAGATCCTCCAGATATCCTGAGATCCAGGACACTGCCCTGTTCTGGGATTCCAGCCAGAAGATGTTAGCTGCTTTTCATGATTATTTACATATTTAGATACTATTCTTTGGGCATTTAGAATCAGCAAGGATATGGTTATCATCAAGGCCTAATTGACATCACCATCTGGCATCTTGAAACTGAACAAAGCAGTATTAGAAAACTTAAATGACCTATAATTACCTTCTTTGTTCTATACTTTATAAAAACCTTACTCGGGGCGGCTGGGTGGTGCAGTGAGTAGAGCATTGGCCCTGGAGTCAGAAGGACCTGAGTTCGGATCCGGCCTCAGACACTTAATGCACACACAAAAAAACAAAACAAAACAAAAAACCTAGCCGTGTGACCTTGGTCAAGTTACTTAACCCCAATTGCCCTCCAAAAAGAAAAAAAACAACAAACCTTACTCATGGTATCAATAAAGGGATTACACTGATAAGTCTCGCCTGGCTTATGATTATCAAATCACACTTTCACGCCTGTGAGCGTCATTCTAGAGCTGGCACAAGAAACCACTTAGTGTTGACCCTACAGTTACCTACTTGTGAACTATTACTAATGCCCTGCTCAGGCCCTATTCACCAGATATGGATGACTGCTTTAGTTTCCTATCTAGTCTCATTACCTTCAGTTTCTTGATTGTAGTCCATGCTGACTACTACTATTAATCTTAACAAAAAAAAATAATTCATCACTACTCTCCTAACTCAACAATACTTGGGGGGGTGGCTAGGTGGCGCAATGAGTAGAGCACCGGCCCTGGAGTCAGAAGGACACAAAACAAAAAACCTAACCGTGTGACCTTTGGCAAGTTAATTAACCCCAATTGCCCTCCAAAGAGCAAAAAAACAAAAAACAAACAAAAACACAAAATACTTGAGTGGCTTTCCTGCCTAACCTGTTACTTGTGAGAATTTATAATTTTATTGGTGTGGTTGATCCTTCTACCGAGAGAGTAATGCAGTTATCATGTAATTTTTGTCTCTTTTTTTCAGGATCTTGGGGGTATCCCACTGAAGCACTTGGATTATTAGGGAGTACCTCATTCTGTTGATCTATATTTTTCATGCTTTTAATACCACTTCTAATGTTTATTATTGGTCATTTACTAAAGCTTTCTTAAGCCCACAATGCATGTTTCTACTTGCTCTTAAAGTACTTTGCAGTATTCCCATTCGTGGCCAAATAGAATCACCAGGAAAATTGTTGGTAAGTGCTTGAGGTCACAAGTAGTTTGGGATGATTCAAAGCACTACACAAATTACAAAATGTTCTCTAGCCCACGGGAAAAAATACCAAATATGATAATACATTTGTTAATTGCTTTTACCTTGTAACACCTTAGCATTCAAGACTTAATATTTAGGGGGGGCGGAGCCAAAATGGCAGAGTAGAAACAGCACATCCAAGGTGCTCTCCCACCAGATCACCTCCAAACCATGTAAAAGGGGACTCTGAACAACTTCTGGGGCCCGAGCACCCACAGAACGACACAGAGAAGCTAACCTCCCGATGAGGACAGCCCAGCAGGGAGCACCAACGCAGCACTCTGGGAGCCAACAGCCCAGGAGAGCTGAGCCCAGGTCCGAGTAAGCCGAGGTTTTAGCCCCAGGGCGGCCAGCCCAGCAGCTGGCTGGAGGGACCCCAGAACACCAGCAGCTGTGGCGATTCCAGAATTATCAACACAGACATGCCTAGGACAAAGTGAAAGGTTAGTGCCCTATGGACTTTGGGACCAGTATCTGGGAAACACGTTGGCTTCCTCCCCTGGGAGCTAGAAGCCCCGAAGGAGAGATGCCATTTTGCAGTTTCAGTGGCAGCTCCAGCCCCTGGCCTGTGAACTGTAGGGAGATCCAGCGATCAGTCTTGGGGGTTAATCGCTCTTGCTTTAACCTGCTTGGCTCTAGATTGTGATCTGGGGGGGAGGTCTGGGGTGGGCATCCAACTTGCCAGAACCGGATGTTGTGAAGACCCCAACATTCAGGACAGAAGCTCCTCTCTCTGGTGGCAGAGTCCTACTGTGTCAAAAAGCCCAAAAGTCAAGTAATTAAGTGGCAACATGCCTAAGCAAAGGAAACAAAATAAACAGAAAAACGCAACATTAGACTCCTATTTTGGGGGCAAAGAGGTTGGAAGCATGGAACAGGAGGAGGACTGTGAGGTCAGAAATCCTGCTCCAAAAGCCCCAAAGGAAAATATGAGTTGGTTACAGGTCATAGAGGACCTTAAGAAGGACTTTAAAAATCAAATAAGAGGGGCGGAGCCAAGATGGTGGAGTAGAAACAGCATTTCCAATGTGCTCTGCCCCACACAAATTTCAAACAATGTGAAAGGGAGCTCCGAACAACTTCTGGAGCCACAGCACCCACAGAATGGCACAGAGAAGCTAACCTGCTGCTGAGGACAGCCCAGCAGCCCTGCAGGGAGCGGCCAGTGCAGCGCTCTGAGAGCAGGCAGCCCAGCGCGCTGGGAACCTACATCACAGTGCGCAGAGCGAGCCCAGGTCCACGGTTTTAGCCCCAGGGCTGCCGGGCCTTCAGCCACCTGGTGGAACCCCAGAACACCAGCAATTGTGGCAATTCCAGAATTATCAGCACAGATATGCCTAGGACAAAGTGAGAGGTTAATGCCCTATGGACTTTGGGACCAGTATTTGGGGAACGCATGACTTCCTCCCCTGGGGGCAAAAAGCTGCTGAAGAAATTACTGCACAGAAGCCATTTTGCAGCATCAGCAGTGGCTCTAGCTCCTGGTCTGCGAACTGTAGGAAGATCCAGCAATCAGTCTGGGAGTTAATCGCTTTTGCTTTAAACTGCCTGGATCTGGATTGTGGTCTGGGGGGGAAGTTTGGGGTGGGTATCCAACTTGCCAGAGTGGATGGAGGCTTTACAGAGGCCACACAACTGGTGGAAGTTGTGAAGACCCCACATTTGGGCGGAAGCTCCCCTGTCTGGTGGCAGAGTCCTACTGTGGCAACAAGCCCCAAAATCAAGTAATTAAGTGGCAATATGCCTAGGCAAACGAAACAAAATAAACAGAAGAGTTCAACATTGGACTCCTATTTTAGGGGCAAAGAGGCTCAAAGCATGGAGGAGGACTGTGAGGTCAGAACTCCTGCACCAAAAGCCTCAAATGAAAATACAAGCTGGCTACAGGCCACAGAGGACCTTAAGAAGCAGATAAGAGAAGTGGGGGAAAATTTGGGAAGAGAAATGAAAAAGATGCAAGAAAAGTATGAAATGACAGTCAACAGCCTGACTGAGGAAAATAACACCTTAAAAAATAGACTAACTCAAATGGCAAAAGAGGCTCAGAAAGGCAAGGAGGAGAAGAATGCCTTAAAAAGTCGAATTTGCCAGATAGAAAAAGAATCTCAAAAGCTCACTGAGGAGATTCATTCCTTCAGAGTTAGACTGGAGCAAATGGAAGCTAGTGACTTTATGAGAAATCAAGATACTATTAAACAGATCCAAACAAATGAAAGAATAGAAGGCAATGTGAAAGATCTCATGGGAAAAACCACTGACCTGGAAAATAGATCCAGGAGAGACAATTTAAAAATTATTGGACTACCTGAAAGCCATGATCAAAGAAAGAACCTAGAAATCACCCTTCAAGAAATTCTCAAGGAAAATTGCCCTGATGTTTTAGACCCAGAAGGCAAAATAGAGGTTGAAAGAATCCACCAATCACCTCCTGAAAAAGATCCCAAAAAGAAAACTCCCAGGAATATTATAGCCAGGTTCCAGAATCCCCAGATCAAGGAGAAAACACTCCAAGCAGCCAGGAAGAAACAATTTCAATATTGTGGAAACACAATCAGAATGGCACAGGACCTGGCAGCTTCTACATTGAGGGATAGAAAGGCATGGAATATGATATTCCAGAGGGCAAAAGAGCTGGGAATGAACCCAAGGGTCACCTACCCAGCAAAACTGAGTATCTTGTTTCAGGGTAAAATATGGTCATTCAGTGGAATAGAGGACTTTCAAGCATTCTTGATGAAAAAACCAGAGTTGAATAGAAAATTTGACATTCAGACACAAGAAGCAAGAGATGCTTGAGAAGGTAATCAAGGAAAAGAAATCAAAAGGAACTTATCAAAGTTGGACTATTTACAGTCCTACATGGAAAAACAATAACTGTGTTTGATGAAACCTTTCTCATTATGAAAATAATTGAAGAAGGGTACATGGCATATGTTCACAGGTATACATGGATAGAGGGCACAGGTTGAATTTGATGGGAAGGAATGATTATTTTTTTTTTGAGGGCAATTGGGGTTGGGTGACTTGCCCAGGTTCACGTGGCTGGGTTTTTGTTTGTGTGTTGGGTGTCTGGGGCCGGATCCAAGCTCGGGTCCTTCTGGCTCTGGGGCTGGCTCTCTGCTCACTGCGCCACCTAGCCGCCCCAAGGAAGGGATGATTCTTAAGGGGTGAAGTCAAGAGGTGAGAGAGGAAAGTGGCAAGAGGAGATGGAGAGAGACAGGGTAGGGCAAACTATCTCATGTAGAAGAGGCAAGGGGAAGTAGTTGCAGGGGAGGGGAAGAAGAGGAAGGCAAAAAGGCAAAAGCATATTCTCATTGAAGTTGGCTCAAGGAGAGAATCACATACATACTAAATGGAATATCTTACCCTCACTCACTCTCCTGAGTAGGGGAAAGGGGGATGAGAGGGGGGATGATGGAGGGGAGGGCATTCTGGGGAGAGGGGAGGTTAGAAGTACCCACTATCAAAGAGGGACAGGATCAAAGTAGGGAATGGACCAGGTGGGAGGTGAGACAGGTGGGAGGGAAATATAAGCAGTCTTTTACAATATATCTACTATGGTAATGTTTTGCATAGATATACATGTACAACACATACTGAATTGCTTATCTTCTCAGAGGGAGTGGGTGACAATGGAGAAGGGGAATGGATCTGAAAATTGAAGTTTTAAAATTTAAATGTTTCATAAGATGTCCAGGCAGTGGGGCTCAGAGATTCACCTTGCCCTAATGGCAAAGTCGAAGGGGGTATGGGAGAAGATATGGGAAAGAGCAGATTGGATGAGGGGATATCTTGTGGGACTGCTTTTCTGGGGTGGTGGGTAGGGAAAAAATGGGGGAAAAATGTAACTCATAATCTGGTGGAAATGAATGATGTAAACCAGAAGTTAATAAAGCATTTGTTTAATTTAAAAAAAATCAAATAAGAGAAGTGGAGGAAAAGTTGGGAAGAGAAATGAGAAGGATCCAGGAAAAGTACGAAATGAGGGTCAACAGCCTGAATGAGGAAAATAACACCTTAAAAAATAGACTGGCAATGGAGGCCCAAAAGGGCAATGAGGAGAATGCCTTAAAAAGCTTAATTTGCCAGATGGAAAAAGAATCTCAAAAGCTCACTGAGGAGATTCATTCCTTCAGAGTTAGACTGGAGCAAATGGAAGCTAATGACTTTATGAGAAATCAAGATGCTGCTAAACAGATCCAAACAAATGAAAGAATAGAAAGCAATGTGAAATATCTCATGGGAAAAACCTCTGAAGCCAAGGGTCACCTACCCAGCAAAACTGAGTATTTTGTTTCGGGGGAAAATATGGTCATTCAGTGGAATAGAGGACTTTCAAGCATTCTTGAGGAAAAAACCAGAGTTGAATAGAAAATTTGACATTCAGACACAAGAAGCAAGAGATGCCTGAGAAGGTAATCAGGGAAAAGAAATCAAAAGGAACTTATCGAAGTTGACCTATTTACATTCCTATATGGAAAAACAATAATTGTGACTGATGAAACCTTTCTCATTATGAAAATAATGGAAGAAGAGTATATGGGCATATGAATACATATGTGAATGTGTGTATATATGTTCACAGTTATACATGGATAGAGGGCACAGGTCGAATTTGTTGGGAAGGGAGGATACTCAAGGGATGAAATTATGAGGTGAGAGAGGGAAGTAGCAAGAGGAGATGGGGAGAGTCAGGGTAGGGTAAACTATCTCATGTAGAAGACACAAGGGGAAGTGGCTGCAGGGGAGGGGAAGAACAGGAAGGCAAAAAGGCAAAACCATATTCTCATTGAATTTGGCTCAGGGAGAGAATGACATACATACTAAATGGGATATCTCACCCTGCTGGAGAGTAGGAGGAAGGCGGATGAGAGGGGGGGTGATGGAGGGGAGGGCATTCTGGGGGGAGGGGAGGTTGGAAGTACCCAATATCGAAGAGGGACAGGATCAAAGTAGGGAATGCACCAGGTGGGGGGTGGGATGGGTGGGAGGGAATTATAAGCAGCGTTTTACAATATATCCACTATGGTAATGTTTTGCATAGCTATACATGTACAATACATACTGAATTACTTATCTTCCCAGAGGGAATGGGTGACAAGGGAGGAAGGGAATGGAACTGAAATTCGAGGTTTTAAAATTAAATGTTTCAAATATATAAATACTATCATTAATACTATTTTGCATGTAATTGGGAGATAAGATGTCCAGGCAGTGGGGCTCAGAGATTCACCTTGCCCTAATGGCAAAGTCGAAGGGGGTATGGGAGAAGATATGGGAGAGAGCAGATTGGATGAGGGGATATCTTGTGGGACTGCTATTCTAGGGTGGTGGGTAGGAGAAAAATGGGGAAAAAATTGTAACTCAAAATCTGGCTGAAATGAATGATGTAAACCAGAAGTTAATAAAGCATTTGTTTAATAATAAAAAAAAGACTTAATATTCAGTACATACCTACCTTCAATCTAATTCAACCATCATTGCTATTAATGGTTCCTATCAAGTAATTATGTACTATCAAACAATCATTGCAACTACTCCATGCAAGGCATTCTGCTTAGTGCTGAGAATACAAAGAAAAAAATCATAGGGACTTGCCCTCAAAGACCTTTTATTTCACCCAGATAATATAACAGGCATGTAGATCAGTGTATACATGGAAGGGACTTAAGAGAATAGAAGTAAAATCATAGAGCTCAGGGAGTATTTGAGAAATGGAGATGCACTGGCTGGAGTATTTTTCAAAATATCTCCTCCTTTTCCCCTATGAACTGTGCTTCAGGCAAAGTGGTCTAACAACAGTCCCTGCAAAATTCCTTGTATCACCTCATGTTAGTCCCCTCTCCCCTATCCAATTCATAGCCATCCTTCGAGGCCCAAAGCAAATCCCTATTCAAAATACCTGTAGTACTTACTATCTATAGCATCCATGTGGCATTGGCAGTATACTGCTTTGCACTGTATTTGTTGTGTGTATATACATACATACATATCTATACATACATATATGTGCATTATATGTTTATACATATATGTGCATACATATAGAGATCTCTTTAAGATTTGAAAATTTCTCATTTTATTCAATTTTGTTTGTATATCTTTACATATACGTATATATGTGTGTATGTATGTATATATATATATATATATATATATATATATATATATATCTTTCCCCCTACTTGTTTGTAAACAGAATAAGGATAGTGCTTTATAGTTTTATTTGTAATCCACACCTCCACTGAGCCTTGCACATAATGCTCTTCGAATATTAGTCACTAAGATGTCCAGTTTTTTTAAACCAAATCTTTGATTACAATGGTATAGTGAGTCCCAGTGAGGAAGTTCCCTCCACCAATGAAGTTTAAAAACCATACCAAAACTGAGCCCCTCTACCCTTTAGATCCAGCCTGGGAGCACAGAGAAGACCAGATCGTTGCCTCCGCCTCGCCCCGCCCCCACAAGAGTCCAGAAACGGCTTCGAACTCTCGGGCTCCGCCTGCCCGCCCCTAGACCCGGCGAGCCTGGGCGGAGGCCCTGATCCACCCGCACCGGCAACCTCGGAAGCTCAAGTCCTGCCTCCGCCCCCTTTCCCTGCCACAGTCGTAGATGAAGGAAGCCTCCAAGGAAAAGCTGAGGTGGACATCTTGGGAAGGAGTGGGCTGGACCTGACTAGGTCCGTCTCCCAGGACTCTAGGACTAGTTTCCTCGGAGCCCTTCGCACCCGGGGATCTTTTAGACTGGCTCCTTACCCGGTGTTCGCACCTATGATCCCTTACACTGACTTCCACCCCCACCTACGCACCTGGGGATCCCTTACACTGGCACCCTTCCACCTACGCACCCGGGGATCCCTTACACTGGCTCCTCCCCCACATAGTGCAGTATTTATTTACCTTCGTTAGGTGCTTAAGCTGGCAGCAACCCCCACGGGATAGAAGACCCTGCCGAGAGGACTGGAACATCTGGATTCAAGCATTGTTTTAATACACACTGGATGCCTGTGGCTAAGTGTCTTAACCTCTCCTGTGACACTAACGAAGAAAAAGAATTGATAGAGCCTTTCAAGGTTTGCAAAAGTACCCTACCGATATTATCTCATTTGAGCCTCACCACAACCCAAAGCAGGTGCTAATATTATCCCCATTTGACAGAAAGGAAAAGGAAGCTGAGCCAAGTTAAGTCACTTGCCTAGGGTCACGCAGCTGACTAAGTTACAAAGGAACTGCTAGATTTGTTTTTGTGAAAGGAATTTTTTGGGGAGTTTCCTACGCATGATATCATAGGTCAGGATAAAAAAAATAGGTGAGCCAAAGTTTAAATAGTTGTTCAGTTGTTTTTCAGTGGTGTCCGACTCTTCCTGACCCCATTTGGAGTTTTCTAGGCAGATACTGAAGTGGTTTATCATTTCCTTCTCCAGTTTATTTTAAAAATGAAGAAACCCAGAAGGCCAGTGTCATTGAATCAAAGAATTTGTGTCAGGGAATGAAGTGTTAAGAGAGCTGGAAAGGTAGGGGGGTGCTAAATTATGAAGGACTTTCGATCACAGAGCATTTTGCATTTGTTCCTGAAGGCAACAAGAAGCTACTGGAGTTCAGGGAGTGGGGGGGGAGGGTTAGGGTAGGAGATGTGGCGGGGAGATTTGACATGATCACAACAACACTTTGGAAAAATCACTTTAGTGGCTAAATGGAGGATGTATTGGAGTGGGGAGAGACTTGAGGCAGACATCCACCAGCAGGCTTTTGCAGTAATCCAGGTGTAAGGTGATAAAGATCTTCACTAGAGGGTGGCTAGTGTCAGAGGAGAGTTGTTGCAGAGGTGAAATTGAGAAATCAACAGGTCTTGATGAGTTTGGATAAGGTGGTTGGGGGGTGAGAGATGGTGAGGAATTCAGGATGACTCCTAGGTTGTGAGCCTGAGAGATTGTAAAGTTAATGGGAGTTGAAGATCTTCCCTGCCTTTTAATAAACCTTACAAGGATCCCAGCAGAAGAAGCTTGATTAGGGGAGGCTTGTTTTTCTGGAAGGCCAGAACCTTTTGTTACTTTGTTAATTAGGCAGTGGGTTAAGAGGGGTGCAGTGCCCTCTGGCTCTGAAGAAGGGTATTATTTACTCTGAGGTGAGGTTTTGCTTTGAAGTTCATTCATTGGGAGAGTGTTTGTGTTTGGCCAGATGAGACTCTGGATAGCTGTAAAGGAGCCCCCACCCTGGCTTTGAAAACCCAAATGTTGGTACTTCTCTCTCTGGTAACTCTTTATGTATATAGCTATGGTCAGATAGCTAGAACCCTGTCTGTTGATTTGTGTTATTTTCTCTGTATTTTTTTCTGCTTGTAATTTCTGTTTGTCTTTTCTCTGAAGTTCAGGGTGCTGATTTCCACCCTCCCCCCCCCCCCCAGAACTAAGTGTATTTTACAGTTACATATTTCTCTTTTGGGCAGAAACAGCTATATTATGCAGGCTTCCATGTCTATACAAGGGACAAATTTTGGAGAAGGAAGACAAAATGGAATTTTTGGAGACCCCCAAGTTGACAAGTTTCTTTTTGCATTTAGGTATAGAATGAGAGTAAAAAACTACAGAAGTATTACCTGTTTTTGAGGAAACCTCCAGACTCCGCCCCCCCTTCCCTAGGAAGTGACCAATGCTATGAGTCAAACCTTTGAGTCAAATCCACTTAGACCAATTGTAGTAGTTGTCAGTGGGTCAATGGTCAAGCTATTTTTATTTCAAAGCAACCTTCCACCCTGAGGTTCCTTTTGGCATTAAAAAAAAAAATATGTATGTGACTGCCTGATAATTGTGTGCAGTGCCTGAGGAAGCCCTAAGTTTTTGTGTCTGGAGTCATCAGTGTACATCTGCTTTCTGGGTATCTGCTCCAAATGGGAATGGAACCACCCTTCCTATTTTTGTCAGTAAAACTTTGCACAGCTGAAGTTTGGGGTGACTTCTTTATGTGAAAATATGATCAAGGTCAGTATCTCTGTTGTAATGCATTATTTACTTCCTTAGGCAGAATACTAGTGGGTGGGTTCTACAGTTTTATTCCTCCAGCCTCCCTTATCTCTTCCTTTTCATTGAGATGTCCTTGCCTTCCTCCTGTGCCTTTAAACTCACATTTGAATCCAGCACAAGTCAAACATTAAAAATTGCCAATGGGGAAAAAAAATTACACACACACACACACACACACACACAAAAATGTAATTAAAGTAAGATTGTTGACCCTTTTAAAGTTGCTTTCCTTTAGAAAAGCAGTTCAAAGCAACTGTGCTAGCAGCCATCCTGGATATGCTAGGGTGCTTGTTGTTACAGGGACTTGGAGGATTTCATTCCCCTCTCTGTAAAAAGGGAAGGTTCATAAGTCATTTGTAATTGCTCTCCAAAATGGGTGGATCAGTTCATAATTCCACTAACAGTGTATTAATGTCCCAATTTTTCCACATCCCCTCCAGCATTTGTCATTTTCTGCTTCTATCATTTAGCCAATCTGATAGGTTCAAGATGTAGTAGTTTTATTGTAACCATCCCAGACACTTACTACTCCAAGAATTGAGATGTTTCCTGATACCTTTGTTGTACAGAATTTGAAAACTGAGTTTGAGTTTTCCAAGTGAAATGCAAAAATAATGTCAATATAGAAGAATAGTCAAATAATGCATTTCATTTCTAAATTTTTTTTCCAGCTTTGCATGTACCATTTTTTTTTTTGCTTTTTTTGGAGGGCAATTGGGGTTAAGTAACTTGCCCAAGGTCACATGGCTAGGTTTTTGTTTGTGTGTGCATTAAGTTTCTGAGGCCGAATCCGAACTCAGGTCCTTCTGGCTCCAGGGCCGATGCTCTACTCACTGCGCCACCTAGCCCCATACATTAAGTATTTTAATCTAAAAGTGACAAGGTCACAAAAATAGATACAGTAGAATGAAATATTTTGAGTAGAAAAATTTTCTGTTCTGGCCGGCCTCAAACACCTTCATTGTAAAGTTAGTATAAATAGCATGGCCCTGTACCTTACAACTGAACTATATTCACCCTTTCCACTCACTGGAAATGTATATCACAATTTATGAGCATAAATAGGGACTAGTGTCCAGTCAGTTGATACCAATTTTATAGACTATTCACTGCAGGGAACAGTGTTAGTATTACAGTATGTCCAAAACAATCCTCACATTTATAAAAGAGAAGAGAAAGATTTCATCAGGAAGCAATGGCAAAAAGGATGCCTAATTGTATGTTCAAAATGAGTCTCTTACATAGAGAAGCCTCTTTTCAAAGACTATTAAAAGTGTAACTGCAAGGTGTCACCTTCAATAAAAAGGATACTAGTTATCTACATGAACACTGCTATCAAAGACACATCTGTATTGCATGACAGTCTGCAGTATAAACTTCTAATAAGAATAAACATTCTAAAGTTAGCAAGTAGGTGTTCATATATTTCATCTAAAGCACTAAAGTATTCATTAAGGCACTTAGAAGTTATTGCTTTGAATGAGAGTCTACAGTTTGTTGTTAGCCATCTACACTGAAGAATATCAGCATGGTAGCCTACAAATAAGTTCACCTCTTCTGCTTAAAATAGTAGGGTTGTAAATCTTTATATATTTAAACTTTCCAAGTCATTGTTTTGAATTAGGATGCCCTCTATGTTCTGAGAAATTATTTAAATGATAGCTATCTTCTATGGTTTTTATTCACTTTGTGCCCCTCATTGGGGTCCTTCCAAGAGAAGAAATGCTCCTACAGGTTAGCACCTTCTCTGAAAAGTACAATCTTAGAGGGTTGCCTAGAACTTCAAGAGGTTAATATTGCTTGCCCAAGGTCACACAGAAGGCATGTGTCAGAGACAGTACTTGAACCCAGGCTTTTCTGGTTTCAAGTCCTGGATCTTTTTTTGCTTTGCCAACTATTAACTACGTGTTTGATTAATTTTTTTGTTGTTGTTGCACTGAAATTCTGACATTTGATAATTTGTTATTTAAAATAAATTTAATAAAAATGGAACAAGTACATGCATAATAGATTTCATGTTTGTTTCTTATGAAATCCAGATTTATAACAATGCTGAACTTTGTCACCTTTGTGATGGTGTTTGATTGTTTCTAATTCTAGGAATTTCAAAAAGAAACTTTTCAGAAAATGTTAAGGTATCCAAAAAAAGGATTAGTTAGATTTGACCAATCAGATGAAGCCACCTATCTGTCCAATTTGGCAGTGAAGAGGAACGCCAGTGCCTTTTTTGAAAAATATGACCGCAGTGAGATTCAAGACTTACTTGCTACTGCGGTTGTCAGCTGGCTCACTGGAAAAGATGATGTACGCGCCCAAACAGAATTACCTGACGGACTTATAAGTCAAATGAAAAATGTAGGCTTCTCCACTGCAATCCTGCTAGCACCAATGGATCCAAACACAAACCTGGATTATAGAGAAGTCCATCAGATCATAAGAGAGTTGTCTATTGGAATTTATTGTTTGAATCAAATTCCTTCCATCAGTTTAGAAATTAATTATGATCAAAGCTCATCTTGCCAGCTGCCTTCTGCTTATTTTGACACCCGAATTGGACAAATACTGATTAATGTTGACTACATGATAAAATCACTCTGGCATGGAATATATATGCCAAAAGAAAAAAGGGTGAGGTTCTCTGAAATGTGGCGTTCTCTTATGGATGTTGATGTCGAAGGAAAACCTCAAACAGATAAAGATATCTTTGCAGAGTTTAGTACAGCAGGTAAGCATGCACTCTTTTCAAATCATACTTTTCACAGCTGTATTTGAAATCATTCTAGATCATTTCACAAAGTAGATGGAACATCTCTCCCCATACACAAAAAGTGCTTCCAAAAGTTAATAAGTAAATGCTGAGGTTATATACACAGCCATTATAAAACTAATGATCAGTTTATATGTATAAATATTCATTAATTTTCCATCTAGTTTTGTATTCTATCCTATATTCTAATATCCCTGCATTTTTTTTTTTTATCATGGCTTTTTGGTCAAAGATTTTTACTGTGAGCCAGAGCTTGTAACTAAGGAACTTATGCATGTGGGGGCAAATATTATGAAGTACTCCCAGGGCAAAGGACACTAAAGACATCTTCCGTTTGAAGTGGGGAGACTGTGGGGTGGACACTACCCTGTGGAGGGAGAAGGACCACTCCAAGAATTCAGGACATCTGGTAGTCTCCTATTTAAACTAATTGTTCTTTATAACTAGATTCTAATTATCAAGTCAGTTTCTTCACATTTGGCATTCAAAAAGTCTGATGGGGAAGAGGAATGGAGAAAATAGAAGTGGACTGGTATCCCGTATAGCAAACATACTTTCAGCGAAGGGAAGGAAAAAAAGACTTAAAATCACCATCTCCCCCTCCCCACCAAACTGTAACAAAACAAAGCAATTCTTAAAATATCTTAATAGAATTGAAAGGGAAAACTCATGCATCACCTGTAAAATACAGTTCAGTTCCTTGATTTTTATAGAAGAGGTGTTGAAAGGAAAAGTCTTCATTTGGGCTTTTCACACTGATTAACAATGCAAAATTCAGGACAAAGAGAATTAAAATTATAAGTACATCAAGGTAGTAACACATAGGCTGATCATTTTTTTCCCCAAATGCTTTATTAAATTGTGGTTTACATCATTCATTTCAGCCAGATTTTGAATTACAAGTTTTATTTGCCCATTTTTCCCTATTCCCCACCCCAGAATAGCAGTCTAACAGGATATCCCCTTACCGAATCTGCTCTCTCCCATATCTTCTCCAATACACCCCTTGACTCTCCCAGTAGGGCAAGGTAAATCTCTGTGCCCCAATGCCTGTACATCTTATTTCCCAATTATATGCAAAATAGAATTAATAATAGTATTTATACATTTTTACACATTTGATTTTAAAACTTTGAATTCCAGATTCATTCCCTTCATCCCTTGTCACCCACCCTTACTGGGAAAATAAGCAATTCAGTATATGTTGTGCATGTGTAGCTAACGCAAAACATTACCATAGTAGATATATTGTAAAAGACTGACTATACTACCCTCCCTCCTATCCTGCCTCCCACTTGGTCTACTCCCTACTTTGATCTTGTCCCTTTTCACAAGTAGATACTTCCAACTTCCCTCCCGCTCTTCCTTCCATCATCGTCTCTCTCAACCCCTTCCTCCCTACTCTCCTGTAGGGAGAGATATCCTATTTAGTATGTATGTCATTCTCTCCCTGAGCCAAATTCAATGAGAATAATGTTTTGCATTTTTGCCTTCCTGTTCTTCCCCTCCATTGTAACCATTTCCCCTTACCTCTTCTCTATGAGACAGTTCACCCCATCCTGTCTCTCCCCATTTCCTCTTGATATATTCATCTCTCACCTCTTAATTTCATCTTTTAAGTATCATCCCTTCCTATTAAATTCGACCTGTGTCCTCTATCTATGTATACCTATCTATGTATACCTATATATACGCACATTCACATATGTATTCATATGTTCATATATCCTTTTTCAACTATTTTCATACTGAGAAAAGTTTCATCAGTTACAGTTATTGTTTTTCCATGTAGGAATATATATAGTTCAACTTTGATAAGTTCATTATGATTTCTTTTCCCTGGTTACCTTCTCAGGCATCTTGTATCTGAATGTCAAATTTTCTATTCAACTCTGGTTTTTTCATCAAGAATGCTTGAAAGTCCTCTATTCCACTGAATGACCAAATTTTCCCCTGAAACATGATACTCAGTTTTGCTGGGTAGGTGATTCTTGGTTTTAATCCCGGTTCCTTTGCCCTCCTGAATATCATATTCCATGCCCTTCAGTCTCTCAGTGTAGAAACTGCCAGATCCTGTGCTATCCTGATTGCATTTCCACAGTACTCAAATTGTTTCTTCTTGGCTGCTTGTAATATTCTCTCCTTGATCTGGGAATTCTGGAACCTAGCTATAATATTCCTAGGAGTTTTCTTTTTTGGGATCTTTTTTAGGAAGTGTTCAGTGAATTCTTTCAACCTCTATTTCCCCTTCTGAGTCTAAAACATCAGGGCAATTTTCCTGGAGAATTTCTTGAAGGATGGTTTCTAGGTTCTTTCTTTGATCATGGTTTTCAGATAGTCCAATAATTTTTAAATTATCTCTCCTGGATCTATTTTCCAGGTCAGTGGTTTTCCCAATGAGATATTTCACATTGCCTTCTATTCTTTCATTTGTTTGGATTTAACAGCACTAGCTATATCAATATCAACACCTTTCTCAACACTGATTGACAAGCAGGATTGGGATCATGGGATACTAAGTCAACATAACTTTCTCTTTTTTTTTGGAGGGTAATTGGGGTTAAGTGACTTGCCCAAGGTCACACAGCTAGTTTTTGTATTGTGTCTGAGGCTGGATTTGAACTCAGGTCCTACTGACTCTAGGGCCAGTGCTCTATTCACTGCACCCCGCCCCTCAACATAACTCTCAATAGAGAAAAGTGAGCCTTCTCCCCCACTCTAATAGGAAAATGACTTACCCATATGGGGTCACAGAGAAAGGTCAGTTAAGCTCTAACTGAAAATGAGGCAGAACTGAGGTGGAATCAAATGTTCAAATAAGGATCTTAGAGACCATCTTGTCCAACCACCTCAGTTACAGGGGAAGAAAAAGACCAGAGACTAGAACATAGCTCTCTAATTACAGTCTAGTGAGTTCAGGCAGGTTGTTGAAATTTGGCATGTTTCAGGGGAACAGTGGTAGCCCATCCCTTCCAGAGAAGCTGCCCTTGTCTTATAGAATAGAACAAGTAGCAATGTAGTCCTTCCATGCCATCTTGATGCCCTTTTCTTTCCCTGGGAAAGTTTAAACAACTAAAGGAAACTTTCTTTCAAGGGAAAGAAATATGGAAAGATGGGGAGACTTGTGGGGCTGGCTATCTTTCAACTGAAATGCTCTCTCCATCCTATTTCTCTGTCTGTCTCTGTCCTTTTGTCACAGTATCTGTCTCTCTGTCTCTTTCTCTCTCTCTATAACTTCTTTCCCCCGACAGGGTCCACAATCTCTGAAGAGCCTTCCCTTTTCTCTTCACATAGTGGCTAGCTCCACTTTCAGCTCGGCTTTGGTTATCAACCCTTGGCTACCAGCCTCCCAGCGATTAGCTTGGGTTCCACTAGCCTTCATAGGTTCTGTAGAATCCTGCAAGGATATGGTTAACTGCAACTTGCCTTCCCCAACCCCATCCTGGCAGAAGCTGCCCAGCTTTTACTCTGTCTGGTCATAGGCCCTTCATAGTCACAGCTCTATTACCTACCTCCTTCAGGTCCTGCTCCAGCCTTCCCTAGAGGCAGCCTGTTGCCTTTTAAATCTTCAATCCTGAGGCAAATTACCCAACCTGTAGGATTTGGGATTTGTAAGGGAATTGAGGGTGAGTAGGATGTGTAGTTCAAACACCCCTGGTAGCTACTTGGTTTCCTAAGTAACTATACAGATGTATTTAACATTAACAGATAGAGTGATGGGCTGTATTCAGGAAAATTCAGGAATGAGGGCTCAGATCCTACTTCTGGCACTTACTAGCTATGTGACCTCAGTCCAGTTAAAACTCTGAGCCTCAGTTTCTTCATTTGTAAAATAGGGATAATAATCCCTACAGCATGCACCCGAGAGGGCCCAAATCAGGAAGTGTTTTATAAACTTTAAAACACTACATAAATTCAGTTATCTTTATCTTTTGATAAGGAGCCATTTCAAAATGATGTTAATGGGTACCATTAATCTATTTACTATTCCTTAGTCTGTACTGACACCACTGAAAATTAAGGTTATTTATTTTAATGTAAGTCTAGTGAAACAATTGTCACTGGAATTATCCATGTAATTATGGAAAGTAAATTTTTAAAACATAATCTAGCGTTCTCTTTTTTCCTTCATTTTTGACTCTAAAAAATCAATAGAGATTGGTTGTAATATCAGCTTTATTACTGATTTTTTCTGTTACCTTGGGCTTCAGTTTTGTTATCTATAACGTGAGATGGTAGGAATAGATGATCGCTAAAGCTTTTTGTAACCATAACATTGAGTAATTTCCAGTGCTGTGTTAGTGAGATATTATTTCATAGGCCAAGAATGAGCAGTCCTTCCTAGGATAGCTCTTTTATTACTACAAAACCAATGCAATTAAAACACGGCCCAAGAAGTCCCTGAACCACACATGAGCTTAAAGAGAACGAAATACTTAATAGGAACTCAAATCAGTAAAAACTCTTAACTTTGTACCAACATGCATAAAACTCCTCCTAAGGAGCTAATAATCTTTTAAGCATGCAGGGGATATACCTTTTGTGTGACACTTTCTTTGTGCTATTCTAGGCAGTGCCCACTTGAATAGCTATCATATAGTGTGACCAGAGAGTAATTATTGCTTCCTTTACTTTGTGGTTCTTGTGAATCTCTGGGAGGTGTAGCAAAAAATCCAGTGTCAGATGGCTCAAAATAAGATGCTTTAAATGTTTTATCATAGTAAAGTCACTATGGGAGAAATGCTCTTGAAGGTGAACAACATGGCCACTCTGCTTAGTCCTCCATTTTCCTTCTTGTACCATACAGGCCTCCTAAAGTCAATTATAATAGCAGAAACCCACTGTGACCCAGTTCTAGTTTCTAGCAAACACAGAGGAAGAAAAGGAAAGACCTACTCAGCCTCCTTACACTTAAGGAGACTAGAGACAGATACAGTCTCTGTATTAGGACTACAGACTAGTAGTTCTCAGGATGAAGACAAGCTCTTCACAAGCTTTGGCAGTGCCTTGACTGTTAAACTAGTGACCACTCTACCGTATGATTCTGTAGAAGAAATGGAAAAGTGGTTATCCATGCAACTGAGTGATGCTGATGTGATCACAGGATAGGTAATGTGTACCTTGTGTGTAATTGATACATGTTATTATGTGTTACATGTAATTCATGTGTTTGACATACATTGCTGTTTGTGTGCTTTTCACAATGTATTGCATATACTACTGCAGTGGTGCAAAGTTGCGTGTTTCTGCATGTGATCTATTTGGTCACAGTGCAACTTTCATGTAATGTGATGTGTTTTGTATTGCCTTGAGATTTGTATTCTTTGTTTAATAGATGCCATTTTATCATGTAAGTTATTGATTATTTGGTATTATGATACTTACATGCAGTAAGTTAGCTACATGCAGCAGTAGGGTGATTCCATGTTTAGATATGTTTAGATGCCATGTTAGATATCTATGTTTGCACCGTATTATATATAGTTAGATGTTATCTCTCAATTTATATTGCTTGTGATGTTTATAGATTTTCATATGTACCCAGATAGTTTCCCAGGACTACAAATTCATTGCTGGGGGTAGGAGGGAGAATGTAGGAAGACTGAGGTTTTTATTGGCCAAAATGAAGCCCCCAAATAGCCAGGCTTTGCTGCTGACAGGTATGTATAATAAAGATAGGAATATGGACTAGGTAGATGGAGAACCTTAACCTTGCCTCTTTAGCTTACTTTTGGATCTGACTCAAATTCATCTGAATTCTAAACTAGAAAGGATCTTGGGAGGATAGGATCTAACCCTTAGCTAGATAAGAATTGGCAAAGGAAAGTTTTGATTTCCACCCAGATTTCAGAGACTGAAAAGAAATACCTACTTTTAGCCTGGAGCCACTCTGCCTGCCTTTTGTTATACCAGTATGAAGTCTAAGACCAAAGAAGTGTAAATTTGCTGCTACCAGGAAGAGATTCTAGGGAAACTGAGATAGCTTTGGTGACCTCTGAAGATTGAATCAAGAAGATACTAGCAGCTACCAAGTCCACGCCCATCTTAAATCTCTGGGACCATTTGGCAATAGTCCCATTGGCAGTATTCACCTGAGACTAAGGGACCAACAGAGTAACATACCCAACAGAAATGCTATGATACCAGTAGAAGGATGTGCCACAAATTCAACAAGACCTGCAGAGCAGTGGAAACTAGCAGCACAGCAGTCACCACAGACCATAACTGAGATGACCTACTGCCAACTAAACAGTTACTGGTCTTCTAACTGATTTTGAGGCAGCCTTTCTCTTGAGGAAGTTGTTTATTCTACTGAATTTGTACTACCCAACCTTCCATTAGCCAGTAGAGTGTTATTATAAGCCTCTATAGCCTGAAAGGTATTAATGTCTTTGCCAACCTTCAGTAGTAATGGAGTCTACATTCCTTGTGTTTTACTCATATTCTTGGCGAGACCCATCACTGTGTGCAATGGATAACACATATTAGAAGTTGTTCCTTTATTTTCTGATGTATAGAGGTGCCACCTTGTAGGAGCAAGGTAAGCCCCTCTGTGAGGAATAAGATTATACAAACCAAGGCCCCAACTCAATATGACCTTTCTATTACCCTGAGTTGTTTGGGAACAGGGATCCTGTAAACTTGAGGGCTGCTCCTCTCCTGGGGCCCTGGCCAGGTCCTTGAGAAGAGATATGGTAACTGCCCAACTCCTGGAACTAGCCACTCCAAGGAAACATTGTTCTTGGGAGGGGGGGAGCAGGTGTAGGTGCTTCCCTGCAATGGTGATGCTTGTAAATATATATTTACTATTAATCATAGTTGCTCTTATTCTGCTATCTTTAAGCCTCTTATTCTATTATCTTAGGTTTCTCTCTCACTTGCCTATATATACATATATTCTGAATATTCTAAAGAAATTGCTTTGGGTCTTTCTTGGAGCATTCTGTTTATTCAGAATTCTGAACCTCTTTAATTGGACACACCTCTTGTTGAGCACAACTCCACCCTTCCCCTCCCCCAATTGATCCGTGGGTGTGGGCAAGAGTTTCAGCCTAGGGTAAAATCCCTGCTCCATTCTTTCCCTTGCCCGCCCCACCCCCCCTAAAGGGTGTTCCCCATCTCTACCCATTCTGGGTTCCCTGTCCCTCAGCCTAGGCTAAACTTGGCTCCAGCAGGGAATTCAAATGTACACAGACCAATCACTGATTGTAGTTTCGGCTTACTTAACCTGGCTATTGAATCTCTTTAAAAACCAGCACAAGGTCTGTGCCAGCACTGTCTGATTTGGGTAACCATGTAACCCTGGCAGTCCTGCAGCAATAAATCCACTTCCAAATTTTAATCTTGGTGATCTTCTGTCTCGCTCAATCTGCTCTTCACTCACTGCTAGGAATCTTGTATTTGATAACAACAAATGTCAAATTTGGGTTAATCAAAAAGTCATTGAAGGGTTCTATTGAATTCTTACGAGTCACATTGAAGAGAGCAAGCTATATATTTCCTAACCTCTCAGTTTACAGGCCTATTAGGCTAGTGACCAAACTTACATATAACGGAAAAATAGAAGAAGTGGTTCACCATATTGCCAGAAACATCCCAAAGATGGGGTTAGTGTTAATAGTGGCCAGAGAAAACCCTAACTGCTGTTAAATACCTGGTCTCTTCTTGTCAGAGATCTTCAGTATGTCAGTCTTTGGGACAACTGTTATCCCACCTCTAGGTAGAACTCATAGTTTCCCTCAAAGGGCAAATTCCTTGTAAGGAAGTTACAAATAGAATAGTCATTTCCCTTCAGGATAAGGATCTGTCCCTCTAAAAGTCAGGCAGTTCCTCTAAAGGATAAAGTTGCTCTCAAGAAGTCACTGCTTGAATGCTGGCAGTTCTCCCCCAAACCACTACAGATTCTATCCTAGAGTTGACTTATTAAAGACCAAACATACATACAGTTATCCCCAGAATAGGAAAAGGAGTACACATTTTGAGGTAACAGTCAAGGAGCTGGTGGCATATTTGACACAAGTATGTTTACATGTCAGAGTACAGGTCACATCACTTGTTTGCCAAGAATCCTGGGGAGCTGAATAACACTACTTGTGGCTATGTAGGTAGCCATGACAATATTTTGCCTTCACTGCTAGAAAGGAGCCTAGGATTAGATCTAGAGCTTAAAGGGACCTTAGAAGTCATAGTTCAACCCCTACATTTGACAGATGAGAAAATTGAGGCCTAGAGAGGAGGTGGTTTTCCAAAGGCACACATTAAGTGGTAGAGCTGGGAAATAAAATCAGGTCTTTTGCCTCCAAATCCAACACTCTTTTCCCCTTGAGTTTCAGTAAGCATGTAAAGAAGATTTTCTATGACTGCCATTTGCTGAAAAACTAGTCTCAGGGTAAAAACAAACCTCAGATCACTATGGCAGATAGTCAGAATCCAATGAGCATGGAGTGAAAAGGACTTTACTCCAGGGTTCCAATATCTAGTAAGAAAGGGATACATTTTATCCCTGGCAACGGAAGCTTCCTCCCTGTGACACCAGCCCACCAAATTTATCTGGTCCTCATCAAAACCAGGCCAACCCCACATGAAACAACTGTCCCCACAGCCAGCCTGAGGTACAGGAGTGCTGGGAGAGAAAGCAGTCTGGCTCTTGACTCACAGGATTGGAAAAGGCCTGCAATCTCTGCAGGCCTGGTCTTATGGTTTCAGGTCTCTCTTCCAAGTGTTTGCCTCCTCCCTTCCACAGGGAGAGGACCAAACTGCTCCTGCAAGCATCCTGGCTTCTGTGTCCCCCAAAGCTGTCATTCCCACCCCCAGCTGTTTTTGCCCCAGGTGAAAAAATTTCTGGTTACAGCTCTGCATGTATTTACATGAGCTCAAAAGCCACAAAACAATAGTAGGTTCTCAAAGGAATACAAACATTGCATTGTATGATAGTGCCTCCTGACAGGCATATATTACACTATCATCTATTTTTAAAGAGAATTTTAATGAAGTTGGCAAGCTCTAGAATTGCCTTAATCTGCATTTTTTGTCTCATGTTGCCTTTCAGTGCCAAGGGAGACCTAAATTTAAAAAAGCATTCTATAAAGTGCGTCTGGAAGGTATATTTTTAAGATTTTAAGATTTAATTGACATATATGTTTTCACATTACAAAAGATGTTTATCATTTTGAGGGAAATGGTATAGAACATTTCAAATCATTTTGCTTTCAAAATATGAAGTTTTTACTATATGAAAATTTCCTTTTTGCTCTGAAGGTCTCCTTGATCTTACAAAGGATCCAGATTATGATGGAATATATGATGAAGATATGAATGAAGACCCAACCTATGATCCTAATAGCCCTGAAGAAAAGTCTATATTCATGAAATATGCTGAAAACATAAAGCTCAACCTGACATTTAGCAACACACTAGTCCAGCAATATGAAAATGTCTTCTTATTTGAAACAGCTTATTGGCTTACTAATATAATAAGGTATACTGATGAATATCTTGATATTTGTACCTACCAGAGATTACAGCAGAGACTAGCCCTTCAGATAAAGCTAATAGAGAAACATCTTGAGAAGAAAGCCGAAATGCAGCAAAATATGGCATATCTCAAGTTAACATGCTTTATGATTCCATTCTTGCTTGGTTTAAAAAAAAAGATGAAAGTTCCAAACTTAAGCACACTGCTTCCACCATTTTCAGGTAAGACTAGTTATTACCAAAAGGCCAACTTTTTTCTTTTCACTTAAAAAAATTAATGTCTTTTTCCAAGTATAGGACTTAGACTTCTCTCTGCATGTGGGCTCTGAGAATATGTCCCAACTGCCTGCATACTGAGATATTGTCAGACAGGAAGATAGGGAAGAAGGGGAAGAAAATCAGTTTATACTATTTAAAAAGATCTCCAATTTTACTGGGTACTCAATTGTTTCTACACATGCATCATTCCTACCAACTTGAGCCCTGTATGTGGTCTAGAGCTGCTTCTGTACAAATTGAAGCAAGATAATCATGCAGCTCATGCAGAAATGCCTGTACCTCCTGTTAGATGAGGTTTTCCTTTTGGCTGTAACCTCTGATCCTAATGCATGTTTGTAAAGATCCCCCGAGTGCAGAAAGTAGCATTTTGTAAGATAGTAAGAAGTTTAAAAAAGCAACCAGTGATCAGGCTTTTTATAGCAATTGATTCACCCTCAGTGGAGAATTGTGTCCACTAGGATAGGGTTTGGAGTGAGACTAAGGAAATGAAAATTGTTTTCCTCTATAGTATTTCCCTTCTAACCATTTCCTCCAACCTTGAATGTCTACTACTTCCCATATCTTTTCCTTCACTCCCTGCCTAAAGCTTGGGATGGGAACTGGGCAAATGAACAGAAGGGGGGATAGAAGGAAAAGGAGAAAGGCAATGGAGGGGTAAGGGAAGGGAATAAGTATTTATAAAGTACCAACTATATGCCAGGCATTGTGCTATATTTTACAAATATTATCTTATTTGATCCTCACAGCAATTCTGGGAGGTAGGTACTATTCTTTAGCTCTTGATACAGTTGAGAAAACAGACAGAGAGAGGTTAAATGACTTGCCCAGGGTCACAAGCTTAAAAAAGAAGATGAAAGTTCCAAACTTAAGCATTAGATGTGAGGTTAGATTTGAACTCAGGTCAGTCATTAAAAGTTTCAAATATTGGGGTGGCTAGGTAGTGCAGTGAGTAGAGCGCTGGCCCTGGAGTCAGAAGGACCTGAGTTCAGATCCGACCTCAGACACTTAATACACACACAAACAAAAACCTAGTTGTGTGACCTTGGGCAAGTTACTTAACCCCAATTGCCCTCCAAAAAAGAAAAAAAAAAGTTTCAAATATCTGAGAAAATCAATGACTGTTGTTCCAGCAGGATGAAGTTAGATTAGATTAGACATAATTAGGCACCTGGAAGACTGTTGCAGTAGTTCAGATACAAAATAACATGAGCTTGAGTCTTAAGAGTAGGAACTGAAGAGAGAGTCATTACAAAATGGATTATTAGAAGTTAATGACTTGACTGGATAGAGGAAGTGATGGATGAAGAAAAATAAGTCCTTTTATGATGTGTACATAAGTGCTAACAAATTCCTACTTGGAGCTTAGAGAAGTGGAGAGAGGGGGATAGCTCCCAGCCACCATGTATACTTTTCCTGTGGTTTTGTGGAGGCCAGACTCCTATTTAGATGTTTAAACCCTTAATCAGAATTTCAAGCTAAGAAAGAAGGTGGAACAGATCTGGATAGGCTGGTGCTGGGAAACATTTGGGAACAAAAAACATCCCTGGATGCACTGTAACTAGGCGATCCATAATGACATTTGGTGAATCCATCTTCCCACTAATTATTTGGTCTTTAACCTTTTAACTTTTTTTTTTTAGCTGAATCCCCAATAAAAAAAAAAAAAGATATT
This sequence comes from Gymnobelideus leadbeateri, assembly GCA_011680675.1. Taxonomy (NCBI): domain Eukaryota; kingdom Metazoa; phylum Chordata; class Mammalia; order Diprotodontia; family Petauridae; genus Gymnobelideus; species Gymnobelideus leadbeateri. The sequence continues at coordinate 146,643 of WOXC01002213.1, read as the reverse complement.
TTAAGAGTCCTGAAAATAGCCACATCAATACTGTTCACCAAGGGCTTTACAAACACTTGCTCATTTGATTCTCACATCAGGCCTATTTGTTGGGTGCTTCATATACATTGTATTCGAATGTAAATTTTCTCAAAAGATCACAAAATAGTAAAATCAATAGAATTCCTCTAGAAATAGCTTTTGGATAAGAAGTATTAGTGTCCCTTTTACACATGGGAAGGAAAATTTGCCCCCTTCCCACTCTGACCCCTCAAAAATATATTTGCTTATATGCTATTTTCTTTTTAAATAAAACTGTGTTTTGCTCTTGAAGATGATAAAGTAAAGACAGAACGCGAATTGCCACCATTTATTCGTGGACCGAATTTTAAGTGCCAGCATTTTCATTACGCAGAGAATCAATATTTTCATGTTCATGGAGGAATTGAATTTGACATTGGCACGCCTCCAGTGCAGGAGGTTTCAGAAGCCTTTCAGGTTTGATAAGATTTATTTTTCCTGATATAGTATAATGCCATGCTCATAATTTGTTCTCTCTGCAGTCACATGTGGCCTTCTGGGTCCTTGGATGTAGCCTTTTGACTGAGTCCAAGTTTTACAAAACAAATCCTTTTATTAAGGAGATTTGTTCTGTGAAGTTTGGATTCAGTCAAAGGGTCACACTTAAGGACATAGAGGGTCACATGTTGCCTTGAGGCCGCAGGGTCCCCACCACTGTTAATCTAAACTATAGTCTTATTAGTCTTTATGAATTTTTAAGCTAAGTTCTGAATGGTTGTGGATTTCTTTTAAGAGGTTTTGAGATAGTCTGTCATTTAATGCAATCAGCACAATGTCATTTGCAAACAAGAATATTTAGAGGACTTTACCACACATAGCAAAGATTCTTAACTTGGGGTCCAAGAACTTTTCAAAAATTATTTTGATAACTACTTCAATATGATTGATTTCCTTTATAATATCATATGTTTTATTAATTTATAAACATTATTTTGAGAAAGGATCCATATATATCACCAGACTGCCAGAGGTCTATAATTCACAAAAAAGGTTAAGAACCTCTGGTCTCTTAATGAATCTTTCTTCCATTTGAATTCTGCATTAGACATCCTTGATGATATTTGTAAAGAACTTTGGTAAGACAATGTCTCTGTTTTTACCATGTTGTCTGAAATAAGGTCATCAAATAAAATTATCTATGTTGTTATATCTATTAAAGACATTATATGATTTTATCTATCAAAAACATGATATGAATTTAACATATATATGGGAGATATGATGTTGGAGGGGAGCCTTTAAAGCTACAATTTGCAGTATTGAATCAAATGCTTTAAAAAAAATCAACAAATAGTAGAATCTTGTATTTTCCATATTTTTCAATCAATTGAGTGACTGCAAAGATGAGGTTGGTTTATAGAATATATCATTCATGGAAACATGCCTATGCTGTTCTCATATTTTCATCAAAGATCATCTTAATATGCACCTTAATATGTGTATAGATCATTCTCATATTTTATAAAGCTGAGAATTAGCATGTGAGCTGATAGTTACTTATATTCTTTTGATTTCCTTTATTTGGGGGGAGGGGGAATAATACCATCCATGATTGTTCCATTTATTTGTCATCTTCCCGTCTTTCATACATCTTCAGAATCAACTCTTGAATGCACTCATCATAAGTCATCTCTCACACAGATTTCTTCTGAGTTGGGCTGGACCAATTGCTCTTTCAGTTTATAAATCCTTATGAAGCATATCAGGGACTGAGATAATAGAAACCAAATGTGGTGGGTCTGTATGCTAACTTAGTTGTGATTGGAATTATAACAAAGACAAAAAAGATAACCATACTAATTTAAACATAAACCTGCTTAATCTACATAATGACTTTATTAAAAATTCTGAAAAAAAATATTTAAGAGTCATTCATGATTAAAGTTCTTAGGTTGGGTTGATGAAACCAGTTTAAATGGAGTAGAATTGTGGTATATGTTAAAAAAATTCATTATGAGATATCTTTTTGTATGGCAGCAGGTAGCTATTATTCATTGGTAGCTTTGTTGATATGTGCTATCAACTCTTTTTCCTTTTGTTCTTATTACCAGTAAAGATCATTTTTGTTCTAGGGATATGTTTCTACCAAGTATTACATTAGAGTATACTCTTCCTAGACAATGCCTTTGCTTTTGTTTCCTTCTGTGGAAGAGAATTTTGAAGACTAACTAGTCTTTTATCCAAAGAGTCCACTAAAATCAGGTCTGGTCTGGTGCTTGCCTCCCTTTTCTACTGTGATGCATTGTGCATGGTTCTTAAATATTTTCTTACCTTTCTCAATATCACTCATTGTGAATTCGTTTTTCTCTTGATAAACCCAATCCTATGTCCTTTTTCCTTTGTCTGTACCTTCTACACATCCAATTCTGTGTTAGAGTTAATGATCTTTAGGGTGCCGTTTTCCTCCTTCCTTCTGCCCCATCCTTTTAAGTAACGGATCACTTTTGAATCAAGCAAGTCTAGCTTTGCTAGCAAAAGAGAACCACCTCCTTAATCCAGGCACATGGTCCACTGATGAGATCATTTGCTCAGGATAACAGGATGCAACTTTTCTGAGACCTGGTGGAAGCCATTATTTTGGCTTCTTTCCAAACAGGTGAAAGGTAAGAAAATGTCAAATTAAATATTAGGAGACACTAAATACAGTAATTCTCTAATAAAAATGAAGATGGCTATGAATAATATATATTTTAATGTAATGGAGATGTTCTTTCCATCCTATGTTCTTTACATAAATTTTATTACACTAGAGATTAAAAAAATTAAACTTCCTTCTTGTGTTATGCATTTGTAAGAAATTCATTCTATGGATATTAAGGATGTTAGCTGCTTCAAGATTCTTGCTGTAACTTGCAGATAAAAATGCCTTCGGGTTGGGTTCAATATTTTTTAATTGAATTGGCTACTTTATCAATTACAGTCATCATTATTCTTTTCAGTGTATCTTTTTATTCTTTTATTTTTCCCCTGCTGCATAAAGGTTATCATCTATTTGTGAGGCGAAATTATGTGTAACTTTGACAGAATTTTAGTCATTTGAAATTTTTAAAAAAAATTTTGCCAAAAGAAGTCTTGAAAGATTTGCTTCAATTGGTTTGAAGGTGAGTATTTAGTAACATGACAACTTTCATCTTTTAGGAACTTTATGAAAAATTGCAAGACTGTGCTTCTCAATCACTTTCAGACTTAGGATACAAAGAATTCTACCCCATACCAGTCATGGAATATAATGGAAAAAGGTAAGGACTATTCAGAATATATTCCCTACGACTAGAGGTTGCTGTCTTTCCACAAAAAGCAAAAGAGTGAAGGGGGATTTAGAAAATGAAGATAAAGGCATCACACAATGTTGAAAGGGCACCTCAGAAGAAAAATGTAGAAACTGTATATAACAAGAGAGGTAGGAGGTGGCTAGGTGGTGCAGTGAATAGAACACTAGCCCTGGAGTCAGGAGGACCTGAGTTCAAATTTGGCCTCAGACACTTAACACAAAACTAGCCGTGTGACCTTGGGCAAGTCACTTAACTCCAGTTTCCCTGCCTTCCCCCTCCAAAGGTGAAAAAAAAATTAACAAAACAAAACAAAAACAAGAGAGGTAGTGTTCAGGAAAAAATGGAAATTTGGTATATTTAGAAGTATATCATCTCTCAGGAGTTCAAGGTGATTTCCTTTTTCTGGTAGTTAGGTCTCATGGTTAAAATAATAATATTCCTGAACAAAAATGGTGTCAAAAGATGATTGCTTAACAAGAAATATGTTGTTCAGAAGATCAAGCGTAGCTTTGAATATTCCAGGCCTGTGTCAGTCCTAGGGGGACTGAATGGGCGGCACATTTGTCCTGAACCTTTTGTCACTTGACTTTTAAGCCACAGTCATAAGATGCCTCCTGGATAGGGGCCCCTATCTAACTCCTTAGGCTTGATCCATAAGATCTCTGAATTCTTTATTTATACCTAAGCCTGTCTTCACACACCACCTCTTTTTTTCTCAGCTGCTAAACTCCCCCCTATTGGTTCTCTCATATATCAGAAGGATTTTCACAAGGACTGAGGCCTGCTCTGTTGTAGCATAATACTCCTCTTTCCTCAAAAAGTAGTCCTGTAATACACAGCTTCTGTTCCTTTCCCATTGTCCTATGTGTTCTACCACTAGCCTTTAAAAGAATAAGTATTTCAGGATTATACCAAATGAAACAGTCTCTTATAGAATCATTCAATAATGCATTCCAAATATTTATAATATAAATTCTTAGCTATGGAATTGTTGAAAAATCCATAGCTATTCAAAAAAATTTTTTAAGTTTCTAACTATATTTTTTAATTAAAGTTTTTCCTAATACTTCTGTCCCTAAAACTATGTTTGCTGGTTTTAAATTACTTTTAATTTTAAATTACTTTAGGTGCTAAGGGTTGGTTAATGATGCATAACTAGTTAAAATGAGTGACTGGACTAAATTCAAGTGTACTAACACATTAATGAACTTAGACTAACAACAGATTTATGCTAGCTCACAGATGAAAATAAATAGGGGGGAGAAGAACATAAGAGAGATTTTATAATATGTTCAAGGGAAAGAGAACACTCATATAAATTTGTTGAGGTATATGTTCTTTACTTTGAAAGGATAAAAAAACATAATACATAAGCAGATGTGTAACTTTTGGTTAAAAAAAGCCATTATGCTTTAGTTGTTTGTATGTTATTGGTGTTTAGTAGCTAAATTAAAGAAAATTATAATAGAAGATCAGTTATGTTTGCACAAAAATATAAAATCAAGTGGAATGATCACTTAGAAGCTAGAAAATGTTTTTTTTCTTATTCTGTACTTTTTTTTTTAACAGCTACTATGTAATCTATTTTGAACTTGAAACTTTCTATCAGCAATTATATAAGACCCAGTGGTGGGGTGCCATAAATGAAATTATGAACAGCCTTAGACCCAAAAGACTTCCACTGTCAGATATTCAGTTACATGAGCAATTCAAGAAAAAATTTGGCTTCAAAAAAGCTATGAAGTGCAAGGTATTTCATTGATTATTACATTGCAAATTGGGTGCTAGTATATACAAACAAGATTTTGTTTAAAGAGCTAAATGTTATATAAAACCATGTGTCTTAGAGAAAATTTCTTAAGAGATTTGAATAAAATTATATTTACCTTCACTATTAGACTAAAAGACATTTTAGTAGGTAAAAAAACCTTTAGCATTATAAATTCATGCAATAAAACAAATTACTCTTTACTGAATTGAACTCAATTGGGAATTGATCTCAGCCCTGTAGCTAGCTAGTATAAATTCTGCCAAATAGATATATCTGCTTTCCTTGGTTAGACCTGTCTGTTTGTCCACCATGGGCATTTTAGTTCAACAAACTACTAAGCAAATATTAAGCACCTACTAGGTTCTGAGAAAGGCTAAGGGCAGCTCCAAATCTCAAAGAGATCACAATATAATGGGGAAGACAACACACATGCGCAAACAACACACAACACCTATGTGCTAACAAGTTATATACAGGATAAATGGGAGATAATCAAGAGAAGGAAGACACTAGACTTAATAGGAATTGGGAAGGACTTCCTGTAAAAGATGAGATTCTATTTGGGACTTAAGGAAAGTCAAGAGGCAGAGATGAAGAGGGAGAGCATTCGAGGCCTGAGGGACAACCAGGGAAAATGCCCAAGTGTCTTATTTGGGAACAGCCAAGAGGTCACTGTCACCAGATCAAAGAGTATGTGTGTATGTGTAGGGGGAGCGTAAGGTGTAAGAAGACTGGAAAGGTGTGTAGAGGAGTACGTGGTCAAATCAGCACTTTAGGAAAATTACTTTGGTGGCTGAATGGAAGAAAAACTGAAATGAGGAGAGAGACTTGTGGCAGGCAGACCAACCACCATCTATTGTAACAGTCCAGGCATGAAGAGATGAGGGCCTGCACCAGGGGGGTGGCAATATTGGAAGAGAGAAGGGAACATATCGGTAAAATGTTACAAAGGTGAATTCAACAGGTTTTAGCAACAGATTGGACACAGGGATGAGTGACAGTGAGGAGTCAAGAATGACACCTAGTTGTAGGCCTGGGGGACTGGGAAGATGGTGGTGCCTTTGATATTTAATAAGTACTTACTACATTTGATATATTTTGCTAGCTGCTAGAAATATAGATGAAACAAGACAAAGTCCCTGACTTCAAGGAACTTAAGACAAATATGCAAATAACTATATGCAAGTTACACTATGACTAATGTAATGAGAGGTTCAATTGCAATGGTATGAAAGAATTGAGAAAAAAGAGATTGTTTATAGCTACGGGTATCAAGGAAAGCTTAGAGGATAAAGTTACAGCTGAAGGAAGGGAAGAGTTTAAATAGAGAGAAAGAGATATAGGTGTATACAAAGGTAAGAAAGAACAGATGGAGACTGGAGAACAGCAAATGATCTGTTTGGCTCAAATATTGTAAAAAAAAAAAAAGATAGACTGAAGTCTGATTTTTGAGGACCTTTAATGCCAATATGATAATTGTTAAGATTTTCTACACATGTAATAGAAACTACTGTAGAGTAGAGAAATGATGGTATCAGACCTTTATATTAGTATTATTTCAGCAATAGTATGAGAGGAGAGACTAGACATGTGGAAACTAGTCTGAAAGGCATTAAAATAGTATAGCTGATCTTGAATTAAAGTAGTAGCATTGAGAATCAAAAGTCAGGGCCAGATATGAGAGAGACCACAGAAGTAGAAGCAAATAATGTTATACACACACACATATATGTATGTGTGTATATACATATACGTACATATATATGTATATATACACACACACACACATATATATGTGTATATATATATATATATATATATATATACATATATATGTATTAAAAGTGAGGGAGGGGAAATAATCAAAGGTAATTCTTAAGTATCAGACCTGGGTGCCTGAAAGAATAGCAGAAGGGGGAGAATTTAGGGGGAGGTTTTATGGAGAGGATGATTAGTTCAGTGTTGGTCCTACTGAGTTTGAATTGCCACTAAATCTATCCATAAGATAACTGGAAATGTAGAATAAGAGACATAATTTTGGGTGTTATCTGCATAGAGGTGATAGTCAAACTTATGGGAGTGGATAGAGCTATCAAGTGAGAGGGTATAACAAGAGAAAAAGAGGGGGGTAAAGGCAGAGCCTTAGGAAATGCTTACATTTAAGGAAGGAAGAAGAGTCAGGTAAGAAGACAGAAAAGAAGGAATGAAGGAGATGGGGAGGAACCAACAAAATAATGGAATGTAATGAAATCCAAAGGATCACAGAGCACCAACAAAAGAGGATATGATCAAAGTATGAAATATGTTTAAAAGTGAAGGAAGGTGAAGACTGAAAAAAAAGCCAATGGATGTATCAATAAAGAAGTTGGTGACTCTAGAAAAAAAAGTTACAGTAGAATGGTGAGATTGCAAGAGTTTGAATGAAGTCATTGTGAGCAAAGGTGTCCTTAAGTTCATAAGGGGCTTTTGACAGAAAGTGGTCATTGTTTGTTCATGGCCCAAATTTCTTACAACTCTTAACTGACTAGCCAGTCTCCAAGATTTTAGAACTTGCTATGGGGTCAGCAAATAGGTTAACATTGACTTAGGGATATTTGTTCATATATAGGTGTGTCTAGTAGGCAATTACTAGGGGTGAGAATGGGCTCTAAAAGAGCATGTCTAAAGGAATGGAAGAAACTAGTATGTTGAGAGATTAAATATGGAAGGGAAGGGGGATTGTTGAAAAATAAAATAAAGGGTTGGAAGAGACCAAGGGCACAGGTAGAGAGGTTAGCCTTGGAAAGGAGTAAGACTACCTTTGCTTTTGAGGCAGAAGAAAAGAAGTGAAGTTTTTAAGGTCTGGAGGAAGGGAGCTGCTTTAACAATTCAGTCTCTTTGAGGGTACAATTTATGAAAGAACTTGGATAGGAATCTCTCAAAATAAGATATGGATGGGTTATGATTTACATCATTGGAAGGAATACTAATTGAATGAAGCATTGACATATGCACACAAACAAAAATGTAAGTGAATTATTATTTTAGTTCAAAAATATTTTTAAGGATTTGTCAACTGATTGCATGTGTCCAGACTGTGAACAAAGTGAAAGAGACCTAATGTAGAAAATAGTCAAGTTGTGTTATAATAATATATATGTATACATATACATATATGCATATATATATCTGTTATTTCAAGGTGAGGCTTTTTTATTGAACATCTTCCTAAGTCATAAGGAAGGAATCTTAATGGTGTTAATCCATTATCTGACTTTTAGATGGGAATGAATTTGAAATTTTTCAAAAAGACATTAACTGCCCTATTTTAAAATGTCCACACCTACTTTTACAGTTAATTTTTTTTTAAACAAAAAGACCCAAGAAAATAGTAATTTAGCTAGCATTCATATAATGCTTTAAGGTTTGTAAGATTTTCTATATATATTGTCTCACTTGATCCTCAAAATGACCCTGTGAGGTAGGTGTTATTATCTCTATTTTATAGATGAGAAAACTGAGGCTGACAGACATTAAGTAACTTAGCCTGGGTCACATTTTAGAGCTAAAATATAACTTCAGAGATTATTTAGTCCAATTCCTTTGTTTTTCAAATGTAGAAATTGAGGCCCAAAGAGAGTATGATTATCCAAGCTCTCACAGCATGTTAGTGGTAGAATCACAACTAGAGCACAATTGTCCTGACCCCTAGACCAATGGTCAACCCATCATATCATGCTTGCCTCCCTTTTACCTTTCTATAAATAAAAAATTTCTACAGTGATTTCCAAGAGGTTTCATATTTACATTAGTTGGACTAAACAACTTTTAGTTATTGCCTCAATAAACCTAAATTCTGCTTAGTATAAGTACATTTGTGGATCCTTCTTTAAAAGTGACAGCTAAGTGGCAGAGCAGATAGAGCGCTGGGCCTGGAGTCCCTGGAATTAGGAAATCTTGAGTTCAAATTTGGCCTTAGACACTTACTAGAAATGTGACCCTGGGTAAGTCACTTAACCCTGTTTGTCTCAGTTTTCTTTTCTTTCTCTCTCTCTCTCTCTCTCTCTCTCTCTCTCTCTCTCTCTCTCTCTCTCTTTCTCTTTCTCTCTCTCTCCCTTTCTTCCTTCCTCCCTCCCTCCATTCCTTCCTTCCTTCCTTCCTTTCTTTCTTTCCTTTTTTTGCTTTTTGGAGGGGGGAAGACAAGGGTAATCAGGGTTAAATGACTTGCTCGAGGTCACATGGCTAATGTTAAGTGTCTGAGGTCCTATTTGAACTCAGGTCCTCTTGACTCCAAGGTCAGTGCTCTATTCACTGCTCCACCTAGCCTCCCCTCTCAGTTTTCTTGTTTATAAAATGGAGATGACAATAATAGCACCCATCTCCCTAGCTGTTGTAATAATTATAAAGCACTTAGCAAAGTACATTCATAATAAGCATTACATGTGCTAACTATCATCATCATCATCATTAAAGTTATGCTTGAATCCCCTGGGTTCCAGTAACATTATAATACAAAAATATGATTTGTTCTTTTTGATAAGGGTGAGTAAAACTAATTCTGACACATTTACATGGTTTTAGAGCTTGCCTTATGGTATGAGGTGTGCTGTTGAAAGAGGATTATCGGCTGTCTTCCATACATTCTGTCGAAAAACCTCATCCTCCACTATCAGCGTTACTGATGAATTGGGTTATTGCGTTCTCCATTATGCTGCCCTATATAACAGAGTGCCAATTATATGCCAGCTGTGTAGTGCTAATGTGAATGTTAATCAGAGAAGATCTGCGATGAGCAACCTAGGTACTAGTATGTTTTAAAACTAAAATAACATTGTGTTTGTCCCGTTAATTTCTTCTTTTACATTGAGAGCTTCTGGACCCCAAATGATAAAATACCATCTCCTTGTTTGCATTGCTTCTTTGAATAGTCATTTAAATCTGATAGTGACATAAATTTTAATGACTTAAGAGATTCCTGATCAATGCTTAAATTCTTTTCAACTGATTATTCAACAAGCATTTATTAAACACTTACTATGAAACAGGAACCATGTTAGGCAATGGGCTTACAAAGACAAAAGTGAAACAGTCCTTGCCTTTGAGGATCTTACATTTTACCCAGGAGAGGCAATGTGTATATTTGAAGGTATAGACAAAATATACTCAAAATAAGTAAAAAGTGATTTGGGAGATGGGGAGCTACAAGCAACTGGGAGGATTGAGAAAGGCTTCATATAGAAGGTAGTACTTAAAGGTGAGTCCTGAAGGAAAGAAGGGATTCTAAGAACTATGCCTGGAAGGAGAGACTGAGAGACTGGGGTGAGAGAGATGCATTCCAGCCACAAGAAACAACTAATGCAAATGCACGGGATCTGAAGGTGGAGTGCCATATGCAAAGAAAATAAGAAAGTGAGTTGGGTGAAAGGAAATTAACATGTAGTAAATCATTTCAAACAGAAGAGTTTATGTTTGATCCCAGTTTCTCTTCCTCCTGGATCCGTCTGCAAGTTTTTTTGTTTTTGTTCTTTGAATTCCTTATGGTAATTGTGATTCCTCCTTGTTGTTTTATAGAACATGAGAAGCTTCCTTCTCTGGGAAGGGCCTCATAGCTGTTGCACAGCTTCAATGACTCAATTTCTTTTTCCTTTTCCTTTATGTCACATTCTTGTGTTCTCTATTCTCTTGACTTTTATTTCAATTTCTGTGTATTTCTACTTAATCTTTGACTTTCTGCTTTTTTTCTTAGACTACTTCTTCTGACCAGTCAGGGAACTGTTAATTTTAGCTAATACTCCAAACTAGGAAGGCTCAAATGAGATTTAAACATCAAGCACTTTGTGAACCCTAAAGTGCTATTTTATTATTTTTTTTGAGGGGGGAAGGCAGGACAATTGGGGTTAAGTGACTTGCTCAATGTCACATGGCTAGTTTTTGTGTTAAGTGTCTGAGGCTGGATTTGAACTCAGATCCTCCTGACTCCAGGGCCAATGCTCTATTCATTGTGCCACCTAGCCACCCTTGTGCTATTTTATTATTATTACTATTATCATTGTTCATCAGGCCATCAATCTGGTGATGATTCCATTCCCTAAATCTTCCACTACACTTCTGTTGAAGCTCATTGTTAATAGAGCAATTAAGGGTTGTGCTAGTAAATGTTTAACAACTAGGATCTCTGGGGGGAAAAATGTACATACACATTTCTAGTTTAATCTGCATTATTTTTTTGCATTATTAATACTTTCTTAAGTTTAGACAATCAACAAAACAATAAATTGAACCCTACTTTATAGCTCCAATTTCTGAGAATGTAAATGCTTACGTGGAAAATTGATAAAGGTGAGGAAAACCAAATTCTGACACATTTACATGATTTTAGCTCTAAAATGTGACCCAGGGTAAGTCACTTAATGTCTGTCAGCCTCAGCTTTCTCATCATTCATAGCACCAGTTTCTGAGAAACATGGAAAATTTAATAATCTACTCTTAGAACTAATTCCAGCACACCCTTGCCCCAAACACAGAAACTAGTCAGGAAGATCTGGGTTCAGTTCTTGTCTCAAACACCAAGTGTGTGACCCCAGGCAAAAAACATAATCTTCCAGCCTCAGTTTCCTCATCTATGGAATGGGCATAATAACAGCCGACATAAACCACAGGGTTTTTGGGAGGATTAAATGAGATACTATACTCTAAGGCAGTTTGAAAACCTAAAAGGGTCACATAAGTGCAAACTATTATTATTTAATACAGAGATGACTGGAGATTTTGCATATTACCTGTATTTTCAAAGCTTCTGGTAGGAAATGGGATTAGGGTTCCTATTCTTAGTTGTTTTCTCTGAAAACTTCCACTGTCAGCTCCCATTACAGACTTCCTCCTTTCCATGCTTATCTTATGCACTGCTGAGTTCTGAGGGTGACTGTTATAGTTTTGCTTTTGCTAATGTAAGCACATCTTCAGAGAATTTCTCTTAAGTATGAGTTTTACATTGTGAATAAATGAGCTAATTGTAAAGTGATGGTTAATCATACTCTTTTGTTCATTCCTGTTTAGGAAAAGAGTCTGCCAAAGCAGAAATGAAAAAGGACAAGAAAGGTGAGACATAAGTAAAATATTAATAAAATTTCCTTTTTGAAATTTGTCATAAATGCTAAAAAAGTTCATTCCTTTTATTATTGTGTAAATATTTTATCTACAAAAGGATCTATAAAGACTAAAGGTCATAGTAAATGGTCCTTTGTTAAGATTGTAAAGTGCTTGTTTTTCTATTTTCCCCCAAATTGTGACATTTGATGTTCCTAATATTTCAACTTCAGTTCTCAAAGAGATTTTTTTCTTTCCAAAAACTGACCTAGAATTTAAGTATTGCATATGATCTGAACAGACTGATATATCAGCATTACCACTTAATGATCAAAAATATATCTCATAGCATTCCAGATTTAGAGCTGGAAGGGCCCTTAGAGGTCAACTAGTTTTACTCAACTCTAATTTTACAGATGAGGAAACTGAGGCACAGAAAGTTTAATGACTTGTCTAAGGTCTCATAGTTAGTAAATGTCTGAGGGTAGAACTGGAAATTTGGTCTTCCTGATTCCATGTCTAGTGTTCTATCCATTATACCATGTAGTTAAATCAAATGAATGTCACTAGATCTAAAGATGAATGCTTTCAAAGTATTTTATATATATCAGACCTCTAAGCCACAATTAAGGATCTTTCCTTCTACTCTCAATTGTTAACTGTTTAACTGTTTCATTAAAATTACTGAATAATGAGTATTATCTATATGGCTTTGTGTTAGGGACAGAAGGAGATACTTAAGAAAGGTAAAGGATAATCTTTACCCTTTAGGAGATAACAGTATAGTTGAGAGGATAAGATATATTCTCAGAGCAGTTAAGTAGAAATCCAATTTAATTCAGCAAACATGTATTAAGCTATTAATGTGTCATATAATGTGTTGGGTGCTAGGAGTACAAAGGTGAAACTCAACAAAAAGGAATTTACACACTTGGGGAGATAAGACATTCACAAAAATAACTGTATTATCAATTGTATTATGACAAGTACAAGGTAGAAGTCCAAACAAAATTATATGAGAGTCAGGGAGGCTAAAGGAAGGTTTAATAGAGGAGGTGGCATCTGAGCCAGACCTTGAAAGCAGGGAAGGATGTCAGTAGGCAGAGATGTAAAGAAAGACCATTTTAGACAGCAGAAGTAGCATACATGAAAGTTACAGATATGAGAAAGGAAAAGAAAGGATTAGGGGATGATGAGCAGTGCAGTGTGGCTGGAACATAGAGTATAAGAAAGGGAAAATAGCATCTTATAAGGCTGGAAAGGTAGTTTGGATACAGAGTTGGGGGGGGAGCCTTTTATACCAGATTATGAAGTTTGGTACACAGTGAATAACTAGTGAAAGTTTCTGAGTAGAGAATGAAATGTACAAACTTGTGCATTAGGAATATTATCCTGACAGCAGTATGAAAGACTGGAAGTATAGGAAAAAATTATCCAAGCAAAAGATGAGGGCCTGCTAAAATAAGTGCAGTGGGACTAGAGAGAATATAAATGATACTTGCAATGCAGTCTATGATTAAATGACAGAAGGACTGAAAATGTTATAGACAGAGAAAGAGAAAAGGAAGACGATTGTGCCCTGGAATTGTTAAGAAAGGCCCAATGGAGGATGTATGTTGAATGGCAACCCAGAGAACATTCTGGGTCTGAACAGTCAAACTCTTAGTTTTTCCTAAAAATGGTTTCTAACTTTCGTACCCTCAGTAGAAAGTTAGGTACTTGAGGTTAGAGACTTTCTTTTTTGTGTCCCTAGTACTTAGTACATTATCTGTTACATAGTAGGTATTTAATAAGTCTAGGATGAATATGTGAATGAATGAATAGATCTCACTCTTTCCATTAAAACTGCTCACTTTCTCAAGCTTTCACTATTGCAGCAGCCTCCTAGCTAATCTCTCTGGCATTGTCTTCTTCCTACCCACCTTCCAAAAAGTCTTCAGAATTATTTTCCTAAAACACTGCTATGAATGCCTCATTCTTTGACGAAAAAAAAAAAAACACCAGCAGACCCCCTTTGCCTACAAAATGAAGTCTAAACTCCTGTCCTTGACATGTAGGATTCTCCATGATTTGGAGCCAGTGTATCTATTCCATGTTATCTTCCTAGTTTTTAGGGGAAAAGTTCAGTTTTAGACTTGTTGAGTTAGAGATGACAGCAGATAATCCAATTGAAAATGGGTATAGACTGTTGAAAATATGAAACTAGAGCTCAGGTCAGGCCTGGAGATATAAGGGAGATTTTTTTAAAAAGAGGTGATAGTTGAACCTGTAAGATGGGATCAGTATAGCCTTAGGGAATAAAATAGATAGAGAAAAAACCTGGAGGATAAGAATAAGAATACAGTAGAATTACTATAGTAGTTCTCATCTACTAAGAGTAGATGAGGCTTGAGTGAGCCTCTTTTTACAGATGAGTCTCAGAAAAGTTAATTGACTTACTCAAGATCATACAGGTGGGAAGAAGCAGAATTCAAACCCAGGTTCTCAGACTCCAAAGACAGTTCTCTTTTCTCTTCTACCATGAGAAGTCAGCAAAGGAGACACATGAAAAAATCAGAGAGGTGGGAAGAGAATATGAAAAGTTCAGGTCTTAGAAGCCAAGGTACAAGACATACCTAATCCTTATTCTAGTCATAATCATATTAGAATCCTTGAGTGGAATGTTCATTATCATGACTTAACTAGCTATGTGAGCCTTTGATGTTCCAGCAGCCCTGATGGTAGTAGCCACTAGTCTTGGTGTTCTGTTGTCATTAGTCCTTGATTGAGGTTACTCAGAGCTTCAGTTAATTTGCATGACTTGGTTCTAGCCACTAGGGGTGGGAGGTCTCAATGGTGTTGATGATGGGAATCCGGAACTCAAATGGAAAGGAAAGCAAATAGTTTTCCTCAGCTGTAAAAAGTCTCAACAGAAGGTTCTAATTGTGTGTTGTGAGGTGGTCTACCTGCACTAGAGGGTAGGGAAGAGCTGAGTAGAAGTCAGTCACTCTAATCCTTCTAGGAGTGAGGGAACAGAGACCATAAAACTGAGACGGTTCAGTCAAAAGCCCTTCACAGCCATTCAAGGCACCTTTTTATGTGCCAGCTAGGCAGGGCTTGAGGCCTAACAAAAGAGCCAGAAAAGTATTACCTATTTTAGAGGTATTTGGGACATGGATTGCACATTATGAGTGTTATAATACTTCCTGAATTAGATAGAAAGTGGTAAATGGATGGCAGCTACAGAGGAAGCAAGGCAGCAATAGTGTAGCAAGACAGTGGAATTTCAAAGTCTCAATAGAAATGAGAGAACAGGGCATTAGCGAGCCACATAGAGGTGGCAGCATCTGAGGGGCAGAGTTGGTTGGTTGGTTGTTGTCCTTTGTTCTTGAAGATGACCAAAATGACATCACTATGTTTGAGTCAAGTTTCAGTGTGTCCAACTGTGGCTGATCAAAACAATATGAGCTCAGAATGCTCTACCACAACATAATGCCAAGCAAGGTTCAAAATACCAGCATAACAGCCCTCCATTTTATTCAGTGACAAATGAAGAACAGAGAAAATCAAAACACACCATAATTCAAAATACAGCATTCACCAAGTATAATTCAATAATTTCCAAGTACTACTCCACCCCTGGGCAGTACATTCATTTAGTCAATCACAAAGCCCCTCTTTTCAAATGGAGATTAGTTTCCAATCAATAAACAAAGTACATTCATTTGGTCAATGACAGAGCACAAAAAAAGTCAAGTTTCCCACCCCTGGATCACAACTGAATTACAATTATCATCAGTTAACGCCAAGCACCTTCTCAAAAGGGGCAATAGAGAGCACAAAGGTGATCTACCCCTGAGTTACAACAAGGTTAAGATATCATCACACAGCATTTAATACCCAAAGTGAGGTATTTTCTTCATCTTGACCTGAGGCAAGTTCTCAGCAATCTCTGTTCCTGGGGAGACAAAGCTTAACAAGGTCACAAGATACATTGCTAGTGTCTTCATTAATTCATTCTCTGTCTACAGAACAGTCCTAGGATCACTGAAAACATTAGCAAGATCCTCTTCCAGGATTTCTGTAAACATACAACAAGTAAATCCTTCTTCAGGGCTTCTGAACCAACAGCAAGGTCCCAGGACCTCTGCAAGCACTGTCCTTCACCACTGGACAAAATTCACTCTCTGTCTACAGAATAGTCTCTGTCTACAGAATAGTCTCCCTGAAACAACAGCAAGGTTCCAGGACCTCTGCAACAACAGCACTGTCCTTCACCAGTGGATGAATCTGGCAAAACAACATCAAAACAGACAAAGTACCAGCATCACAGCCATGTCTCCTCAATCCTTGGCAGCTCCAGGTGGCAGCTCTCAAAAGTCCTGGGCAGCTCGAACCAGCCCTCAGCAATACTCTCTCTCTTTCTGCCTCCACAATGCTGCTTCCAAAAATTCTTCTGCCTCTCTTCCTCTGCTTGTGCCTCTCTAAATTCACGGCACCAGCTCCTCCCAGTTCAGCCCTCTCTTTCACCTCAACAAGTCCATCCCACAAGTGGGATTCACAAGCTCTAGGTTTTAACACTCAACCCGAAAACCAAGCCAATACAGGGGGATCTTTAAATTCCATTACTGTTACAGGTAGGGCACAAATAGTATGTGTGAATATTTAGGGTAGATACTCTAAATTTTCGCACCCTGCATTTCCTTTGACCTGTCTCAGTTCTTCTTTGCTCATAGAATACAGTACTTTCTCTGATGTGGGCACACCATGCTGAGTGGTCCTGTGCCAGTGTCTCCCATGTTACACAATCAGTCCAAAGTTCTTTAGAGAGACCTTGAGGGTGTCTGTGTATTGCTTCTTCTGACCACCATGTGAACACTTAGCCTGTGTGAGTTCTCCATAAAAGTTTTTTTCAGCAAGTCTATGTTTTGCATTTGAACAATGTGGCCAGCCCATCAGAGCTTCACTCTTTGAAGCAGAGTTTGAATGCTTGGCAGTTTAGTTCGAGTAAGGACATCAGTGTCTGGTACCTTATCCTGCCAGATGATCTTCAGAATCTTCCTAAGGCAATTCACATGGAAGCAATTCAGTTCCCAGGCACTGCACAGGTATACTGCCTAGGTTTCACAGGCAGACAATGAAATCAGTACAATGGCTCTGTAGACCTTCAGTTTGGTAGTCACTCTAAGATCTCTTCTCTCCCATACTTTCCTCCAGAGCCTCTCAATCACTGAGTTAGCTCCGGCAATGTGTGCATCAACCTCATTATGAATGTGTACATTCCTGAAAAGTACACTACCAAAGTAAGCGAACTTATCCACCACATTCAAAACTTCTCCATTTGCTGTAACTGATGGTTCCACATATGGATGGTGTAGTGGTGGCTGATGGAGCACCTGTGTTTTCTTCGTATTAATTGTTAGGCCAAAATTAGCACAAGCAGCAGCAATTTGTTGCATCTCAGCTTCAGAGACTGCATTGAGTACATAATCATCTGCAAACAGAAAATCATGCACCAACACTCCCTCCACATTGGTCTTGGTGTGTAGCCTTTTCAAGTTGAAGAGGGACAGAGTACTGAAGGAGAAAAATAGGTTGCTTTGGTAAAGAACCTTGGACCACAGAATTTGCTGGAACCAAAGGGCAAAGGTGTAAAGAACAGTGATGAGGAAAAGGAACAAACCAGACCTCGTTCCTTGCTGGTACTATGAGTCATATGAACTATGCAAGTCTGGGAAGGAATTCTCATATTCTCAGGGGGAACCTGGGGTTGAAACAAAATAAGCCACAGAAAATCATCTTATTGAGAAGCCTTCAATATTGAGCTCAGTCTTTGTGAGCAAAGCATTGATTCAGTGCATGATTCATCTTTTTTGGGATCTTTTTCAGGAGGTGATCGGTGAATTCTTTCAACCTCTATTTTACCCTCTGGTTCTAAAACATCAGGGCAATTTTCCTGGAGAATTTCTTGAAGGATGATTTCTAGGTTCTTTCTTTGATCATGGTTTTCAGGTAGTCCAATAATTTTTAAATAATCTCTCCTGGATCTATTTTCCAGATCAGTGGTTTTTCCCATGAGATATTTCACATTGCTTTCTATTATTTCATTTGTTTGGATCTGTTTAACAGCACTAGCTTCCCTTTGGTGCATTCTAAATTCGAAGGAAAGATTCTCCTCAGTGAGCCTTTGAGATTCTTTTTCCATCTGACAAATTCAGCTTTTTAAGGCATTCTTCTCCTCATTGCCTTTTTGAGCCTCTTTTGCCATTTGAGTTAGTCTATTTTTTAAGGTGTTATTTTCCTCCATAAGGCTGTTGACTCTCATAATTTTCTTGCATCATTTTCATTTCTCTTCCTAATTTTTCCTCCATTTCTCTTATTTGATTTTCAAAGTCCTTCTTAAGGTCCTCTATGGCCTTTAACCAGCTCATATTTTCATTTGGGGCTTTTGGTGCAGGAGTTCTGACCTCCCAGTCCTCCTCCTCTTCCATGCTTTGATCCTCTTTGCCCCCCAAATAGGAATCTAATGTTGAATTTTTCTGTTTATTTTGTTTCCTTTGCCTAGGCATGTTGCCACTCAATTACTTGACTTTTGGGCATGAGTCATCCTGTATAACATAAGTTAGAACTGTATCCATTTATCACCAGCCTTTAGGCTTACAAAGTATGAAAGACTCTTCCATGATTTTCCTAATTTTTCTTTGCTTTCTTCATTCAGCTGTTTCTTTGTACTTTTGATGCCTGTTGTTCTAGTTTCTTCCTCTCTTTTTCTTATTAGTGGAAGAAAGAAACTTCCAAGTAGGAAAAAAGAGATAGTTTTTTCATGTATCTCTTTTTCCTGTTTTCTTTTACTTCTCTCTCTTGCTGTAAGAAAAGTTGAAAGAATGAAACTGGTAATGGGTTTTGTTTTGAGTCACTTAAAAAAAAAGACTAGATGTCTTACTTCAGAACATCATATTTGAACAAAATTAGAAAGATATTTACATAAGATTCATCACTTTAATGTATCTGTGCATCATAACCTTAAGATCATCAAATTCTTTTTCTTTTTTTTTTTTGCAGGGGGAAGGCAGGGTAATTGGGATTAAGTGACTTGCCCAAGGTCACATGGCTAATAAGTGTTAAGTGTCTGAGGCTGGATTTGAACACAGGTACTCCTGACTCCAGGGCTGGTGCTCTATTCACTGTGCCACCTAGCTGCCTCAAATTCTTTTTATTTTCAATGTGATTTCTTCTACTTTGTCATTATTTATCTTTCATTCTCATACTTCCAAAGTAATATAACACATACAGAATTTCCTAAATCCAATATAAGAGTCTCTTTTTATATTGTTGGAGTTGGGGGGAACAGGAAGTGCTGTGATAAAACTATTATATATGTATGTTAGATATAGTTCTGTTTAGGGGGATATAGCAATCCATAGTATTTCTAAATACAAATAATGACAAGCTAGGCCCTGATACAATTCTACTACATTAACTTATTTAGTGGTTTATTTTTCAGTTAATTTTTAATATTGCATATTGAAAATGGCCTGGACCACTAAAGTAACTGAACAGATCTTAAATCACCCTGCTTGTTTATTCACTAATTAATACTCATAAGATTGAAATTAATAAATCCTACTTGTTAAAACTGTGTTGCATGAAGAGATGAACTTAAGATCATTGTTTAATGTGCAAAACAAAGCATAATGCCATTTTTTGAAATTTTAGGTCCTAGTGTGGGTTAGTGGAACGAGTGACCCTGGAATTAGGAGAGACCTCGGTTCATATTCTACTTCTAGCACTTAGTAGCTGTGCTACCATGGACAGCTCATTTTACTGCTCTGAGCCTCAGTTTCCTTATTTGTAAAACGGGCATAGCAATAGCTATGAATTTTCTTCATAAAGCTGTTAGAAGCATCAAATAAATTAATGTATGTTTTAAAACGTAAGTGTCGAAGCATTTTATATCAGCTGTTCTTTTAATCCTATTTAAATTGTTCGCTTATTTTAGGTCCAACACCCCTACACCTTGCAGCTCAGGCTGGCTCATTAGAAGCAACTGTCTGTCTCCTAAGTTACAAAGCAGACTATTTGCTATATGAAAAAAGAGGATGGCTGCCTATACATGTTGCTGCTTTCTATGACAATATTTGCATCGTCATTGCTCTCTGTAGGAAGGATCCTAGTTTGCTAGAAGCTGAGACGACAGCTGAGTAAGTCACTAAGGCAGTTCTGTCTAAGAATCATAGAATCTTAAGTGCGAAGACAACTTAGGGAAACATATGGGCCAATCACTAGTCAGTTTAGTATAATATTATGGTAATTTGACTTCCTGAAATTTTTCACTTGACTTAATTTTGTTTTGAATTATAAATTATAATTTTTATGTTAAAGACTGTGTTATCATAGAATTTTGGAATTGGAAGATACTTCTTGTCTTCACTCCCAAATGAGGAAGAAATTCCTTATGTAATGTTCCTGAAAATGATCATCCCACCTCTCCTTGAACACAGTGATATTGCTGATTCCATGTTTAGTCAGTTTGATTAGAAAGTTCTTTTTTATTTTGAGCCAAAATCTTAATGTGTCCCAGCATTGCCCCCTAGTTCTATCTCTGGAGCCACACAGAGGAAGTCTAATCCTTCCTCTAGATAACAATCCTTTAAATACAATGTAATGGATGAGGATGCCCCTGTTTTCAGAATTGGAGACTCAGAACATTGTATATAGGGTAGCTGCAGTGAGATATATGGGAACTCAAGAGTAAGCAGTCTAGCAATCCACACAGGAAAATCCAAATGGAAAAAGAATGCATATTGCCCAGATTGTGGCATGCAAGTGGAAAAACAACACATTGAGTTTATATCAGTGTGTATATCTTGGACAGGTGCTACAAATGAACAGAAAGCTGGACCTAGAAATTAAATTTCATATTTTGTAAAATTATGTAGTGCTTTCAGTGATGCCAAGCTTCTCCTTGGGGCCAAAAATGATCTCTCTGAGTTTTTTAAATATAGATTTTGCTTTGACTTCTGTAGGCAACTACAAATAAGCAATCAACAAATACAAAATAAGAGACTGTAAATAAGTATGCATTTGTCTGTAACTTTATTTACTATTATGACTTTTCCCCAAAAGATCTGTATACTGATTTGAATATAGCAGTGCTCATATTGCCTGCTTTTTTTTATCTTCTTTACTATGTGTATAATATGAGATTAGTTGTTATTGTTTTGAATTTATTAATTGTAGTTTATGCATGTATGATTCTTTTGGTCCTGTTTTCTTCATTCTACATAACTTAATTTTCCCCATATTTCTTTGGATTTTTTATATTCATCATTTCTTCTAGTTCAAGAGCATCCTGTTATATCTGAATGCCATAATTTGTTTCCCTACTTGACAGAAGCCTACGTTGTTCCCAGGTTTTTTTTACTATTATAACTAATGCTTCAAGAATATTTTTAATATACATAAAACTTTTTTCCCAATGTCGGTAAATGTCAGTAAATTCCCTGGGATCATTGTGTCAAAAGGATGTACAGATTTTTGTAACACCATATAGTTCCATATTGCTTTCTAAAAAATTGGAGAAAGTCACAACTCTACCAGTGGTGTAGGAATAACCTGTGTCTTCCCATAGCCAGTTTGATGGAGATCAAGTAGAAGCTGAAAGGTGTTTTAATTTACCTTCTCTGACCTTTAGCGATTTTGAACTTTTCTGCATACAATTGTTGGTTGTGTTTTTCCTTTTGAGAACAGCTTCTTTCCTTTTGAGAACACTTTAAGAATGGCTCTTACTCTGACAAATTTATGTCAGCTCATACATTTTGGATGTTAGACTTATATTGGAAATCTTTGATATGAAGATTGTTTTTCAAAATGTTTTTCCTTCCTATTCCACTTGCATTGATTTTTAAAAAGTTTTATCTTGTTATAGAATTAAATTCATCTATTTTGTCATAATTTCTTTCAAGTCATGGTTTGTTAAGAATGTATCCCTTCTTCACAGTTATGAAAGATGTAATAATCTTTTTTCATCTAGTTTTTTTTAAAGGTAAGTTTAAAAGTACTTCAGTAATCGATCTATTAGGAATTTATTCTCGTATATAATGAAAGCCACACTGCCATTCAATTTCCACAACAATATTTGTGGAATAATTAATACTTTCCCTAGACTTTCATGATGCTAGTTTTATTGAACACTAGACTTCTGTATGCATCTGATTACTCTCTAAGCTATTTTACTAACATCTTTTTTATGTTTTTATCCAGCTCCACATGATATTGGTAATTCTGTCTTTATAGTACAATTGAAACCTAAGAGTAAAAGTCTTTCTTCCTTTTTCTTTTCTACATATTCCCTTAGTTCCCAATTAATGTGAACAATGAATCCCCTGAGAAACTTAATGTATTCAAATTTGATTTATTTGAAGTAATATTTGTCTAAAATATGGTAATTGGTTTCAGCCCAATGGAAATTTGTTGTACAAATTTTTAAAATGCCAGCATTTCAGGAGATTCATTATTTGCACTACTCAAGATTTAACTGTATTCTTAACCTTTTGTCTTATATATGAATTATTATTTTTTTTATCTAAATTTGAATGTATGCTATAGGTATTTGATCAGCATAATGTTAAATCTGGAAATCACTTTGGATAATATTGTCACCTTTATTTTTATTAGATTTACTTGACAGAAAAAGAGAAAAAAATATTAAATAACTCTCTGATTATTTATTTCTTCTGTTAACTGTAAAAATTATTTTATGCTTGACTTTTTATGTTATAAGCAGGTACCTGCTACAGGGCATAGAGCACTTGGTCTAGAGTCAGAAAAACCTGAGTTCAAATCTAGCTTCAGACACTTACTGTGTGACCTTGGGCAATCAAGAACATTATAAAACATCACTCTACAAATCTACAACAATGCACAGAATAAATTACAATTATGAATACACCAGTTCCTTCCATCACTGGATATTACTTCAGATTATAACTCCTCTGGGTTTTTGTTGCTTCTGGTTAAAATTCATGTTATTTTCCCACCCACTGCTTTTTTTTTCTTCCTTAGGGCATTTTCAGGTTTTATAGCACTCCTGGGTATTATTTTACTTGCTATATATAACTTCTATATAGATTTAGTTTCTCTTGATTTTGTGATTCAGAGTTTTACCTGATAGTTTCCCTTATTTTCTTTTTAAATTTCCTGGAATATAATGTTCTTTACAAGAATTACCGGGAGGTTTGTTCTTGGGTTGATTTACATATTTAAGGCATTGGTTAGGTTTTCTTTTACTTGTAAAAATTCTAAGAAAAGCTATGGGGAATTTAAAATGCACATATTTTTAAACTTAACATGCTATTGTTTAGCACCCTCAGTCAAGTTAGACTCTTCATGACCCCAGTTAGGGTTTTCTTGGCAAAGATACTTGAGTATTGAGGTTTGTCGTTTCCTTCTCCATCTCATTTTACAGATGAGGAACCTGAGGTAAACAGAGTTAAGTGACTTGCCCAGGGTTACACAGTTGGTAAGTGTCTAAGGCCAGATGTGAATTTAGAAATTAGGAAGATGAGTCTTCCTGACCCCAGACTCAGCACTCTAACCACTGTGTCACCTAGTTGAGCTTCATATTATTACTACGTTAGCTAGATAGATGAATCTAGGGCGATGTACAATTTCTCTCAAATTTCTCTAAATCATGTTCCAGCTTTTTCTTTGTTTTGTTGTGAAGGGTGAATTATCCTTACAATTTGAACTTGGTACCCTGATAGGAGATTGCTTTTCTTTTCAGCTACTTCTAAGATCCTTTCCTTATTAATGAAGATTTGTAATATGAAAACAATGTGTTAGATAAATTGAAACTGATTTTTTTTCTAAAAAAGCTCTGCACATAATTCTGTTAACCTGCAATCTGTCATAAATTGTGGGAAATTACATTAAGCAATTTCCTGAAAATAGTGATTATATTTTTCTTTGTATTTTACATAACAGGGAAACCAAAGAAGAGACTATTCAGTAGCCTAGATAATCCAGTGAAAAGGACAGAATCAGATTCTAGCTCATTAGAATGGCAGGATCAAGAGAAAATTTTGGGTTTTTTCTTAGTAGCTTCTTGAGCATGTTTGATGCTATAAAGAAAAAGTTAATTCTGAGGGAAAACTTAAAAGATCAGCCTTTTTTGTATATTCCTCAAGCTTTCCTACCCCATGCCTTGGCTCATGTCATTCCCTCCACCTTCAGTCCCAATATAGGAAATTCCTGCACAGAACAAAGACACTGAGGTAAGAAGGCTGGGATGAATTCTATTGGCAGAAGCATACATCAGTGCTGAGTCTGACCCATCTTTCAAGATCCTATTTAAATGTCTCCTCATATGTTTCCATAATGACCACATACCAGAAGTTACCTCTTCTGCTTTTAAACCATTGTTTCCTGGGAGAGACAGGGATGGACTGAATAGCAGAATAAAAGTAGAAAGAGAACAAGAAGTTTGGTTCAGGACTGAGAGAAATATGGCAGAATGAAGAGACTTATGGGTAGGCAAGATCTATTTATTTGAAGAAGTTAGGACAGGTTAGGCAGAAGAAAAAAATATTCATATAGAGTGCCATAATTTAAACAATAGGTAAGACTAATCAAAGTAACATCATTATTTGTGTGTGCATTTTATCTCCTTTATCCTTAAGAGATTTTAAGGGTATTCAGGGCAGTACCATGTCTAAACCACACACACACACACACACACACACACACACCTCATAGTATTTAGTACAGCACCATTTAAATAATAAGAGGTAATCTTCTGGATGAATAAAATGGAGAAGATTTTGAATAGCTGTTATGGGTATCCTGTTAACCAACGAGAAATGGATATAAGATTACAGAGCAATCAGGAGAGCCCAGTTCATACGAGATACCATGACTTTACAGTGGGCCAAGTTGGCATTTTTCCTTGACTTTATATATCAACACAGCTGTGTTCCTAGAATAGATATGAAAAAAATGAACAGTGGGGGAAATTTAAGGGGGCAGAGGGTAAGAGAGCCTAGTGTATTAAAGTTAGTGTTGAAATTGCTAACTAAAACATATAGTCACTTGTGGTCATAAGGACTACATATAACTAATAGACTAAGTAAATAGGAAAGATTAAGTAATTGGAGGTCAAAGGTGATAGTAAAAAGCTAGTTCAATGAGTCTTGGCTAGTTGGAGAAGTGTTGGTTTTGTGGTAGAAAAGAGGAATTATCAAATTTGAGATATGAGGGATAGAACACTAAGGTCAAGGGCATTGTCTTGCTGGTATGTTTTTGATGTGAGGAATTGCAGATGGAAGCAAGGAGGCCAAGAAACAGCAAGGGTATCAAATCATTAATGTGAATATAGTAATTTGCTGAGCACCACAATGAGATGGAATGGAACAATATAAATAAACATCTTAAATCAGGTGATAAAGTCACTGAAAAATGTAGAAGAGGGTTGTAGAGGGTGTACATGATAACAGTAGTACAGGATTTGGAGAATGTGGTTTAACTGATTGATATGGGCTTCAAATGAGGAAAGGAAGGATGATATAGAATTATCAGTGGAGTAAAAGTGAACTTGGTAATACAAAGAAAATCTGTCTTCCTTTAGCACTGAATTATGGGGCAAAGGAAAAGGTTAGATATCCACAGAAGAGGTGAGTTAGTGTAATAGGAATGGGAATCTGAAGATCTTCCCTGCCCCTTAGCCCCTTGATAGGCTTAAGTGAATCTGAGAACCTTCCCTGATTTGAAAATACAGGCTGCCCTCTAGTAGGCTCAGTGTGGCCACATGGAGCCTGTGGTGGGAAGCTTGTTTTTCAGGAATGCCCACACCTTGTTACTTTGTGATTGGGCAGTGGGTCAAGAGGGTTTGACAGTCTCTGATCCAGCAGAAGGTTATATATACCCTAATGTGAGGTTTTGCCTTGGGACTCACTTTGGGAAGAGTTGTGTGATTTGAACAGATGAGACTCTGGGCAGCTGTTGAGCCCCTGGTTTAAAAAACCCAGATGTTGATGCTTCTCTCTCTGGTAAATGACTAGGTATGGATGTAACGGTTAGACAGCTGGACAGTCTTCTGGTTTGTTTCTCTGTCTGTTTGTATTCCCTTTCTGCTTATAACTACTGTTTGTATTCTCTGAAGTTTGGGGTGCTGACCTTTTTCCCCTGAACTAGGTAAATGATATATGTGTGATTAAAGTAAGATTGTTAGCCCATTTTGAGTTGCTTTCCTTTAGAAAAGCAGATCTAAGAACCTGTGCTAGCAGCCATCCTGGGTATGCTAGGGTGCTTGCTGCTATAGTTAGTGACATGATATTGTTAGAGGAGGTAGATGTAGGTAGACTCAGAGCAAAAGCATTTCCCAGAATAGAACAGAATTTCTGTAAGGTGCAAGAGGTGATGGAGAGGCAAATTCAAGGAGAACGGAAGTGGGCAGGGGAGTGCAGTAGAATTGGGTTGAAGTGAGAAGTTGGGGTAAATAGGAAGAGTAGAGGCAGAAGAGGTATAAATGACGAGAAAGAAGGAAAGGACACATTTGTAAACAGAAGTACATATTCATAGCAGATTGAGGGAGATTTCTGTGTTGGCAGGATGTAATTGCTTGAGGAAGTCAGAAGGAGAAGAATGGGGCTTGGGCACTGTGATGAATGTACAATACTATACTTTAGATAACTTCTAAAACTATTTGAACTAACATTTGGATCACTTTCATTTTATATAAATACCACTTTGAATCAGATTACTTAAGTGAAGAAGCAAACTTGATTAACATTCTGTACCCTATTATGCCACATGTTCTTGCAGTGTGTTCCTGTGTTTTTCAGGAATCAGTGTACCCCACTACTACTTGCAGCTACATCTGGAGCATTGGACACTCTTCATTATTTGTTTTGTCATGGGGCTAATTGGAAAAAAACAGACAGCAAAGGAAATAATATAATTCATTTGTCAGTGCTAAATTTTCACACAGAAATTTTGAAGCATATTATAGAATTAAAGGTTCCTGAACTCCCAGTATGGAAAACCTTGGTAGGTAAGTAGAAACATTTTCTTTTCAAATAAATTTTGAAATTGTTATTCACTTTAATGATTAGCACTCACTCTGAAGTAGGGCTCATAAATGAACTGCATGTGCTATTTAACATTTTAAAAAATTAACACATCTGTTTTTATATCACTTCCATTTCTCTATATATGCATTTATGTATTTCCACATATTTTATGTATTTAAATTTTTTTTAAAAACTATTTTCTTACTCTGCCATTTGAGTGTTTTTTGGTTGTTTTTTGTTTTTTTGTTTTTGTTTTTGTTTTTTTTTTTTTGCTTTTTTGGAGAGGGAAAGGCAGGAGAGTTTGGGTTAAATGACTTGTCCAAAGTTACACAGCTAATAAGTGTTAAATGTCTGAGACTGGATTTAAACTCAGGTCTTCCTGACTCCAGGGCCAGTGGTTTATTCACTGTACCACCTAGCCACCCCTATGTATTTTTTTAAACCATTTACCTCTTTGGGATATGTGCCTAGAAGTGGTATGTCTGGGTCAAAGCCTGTGGACATTTTAGTTACTTCCTTAGAATGATTGGACCAATTCACAGCTCCAACATTTGTGTACCTGTTTCCTGCAGCCTTTGTATTATTATTATTATTATTATTATTATTATTATTATTATTATTATTTTGCTTTTTGGAGGGCAATTGGGGTTAAGTAACTTGCCCAAGGTCACACGGCTAGGTTTTTGAACTCAGGTCCTTCTGACTCCAGGGCTGACGCTCTACTGCACCACCTAGCCGCCCCCAGCCTTTGTATTATTGATAATTCCTATTTTAGTTATTCTATGCCAGTTTGTCAGCTGTAAGGAAAAATCTCAGAGTTGTCTTGACTTGCTATTCTTTTATTATTAGTGATTTAGATAGAACAGTATTTCATATGGCTGTTAATAGTTTAGGATTCTTTTGAGAACTATTTGTTTGTATCCTTTGTTCCCATAAACACTGGGGAAAGGCTTTTTGTACATATTTATTTATTTACTTATTTATTTTTTTTTTGCTTTTTTTTGGAGGGCAATTGAGATTAAGTAACTTGCCAAAGGTTACATGGCTATGTTTTTATTTGTGTGTGAGTTAAGTGTCTGAGGCTGGATCCGAACTCAGGTCCTTCTGACTCCAGGGCCAACACTCTATGCACTGCACCACCTAGCCGCCCCTTTTTGTACATATTTATGATACATCCCTGTATCTCCTGGATAACAGATCCTCATCAGAGACAGTTAGATGCAAAGCGAATGTGTTTATTTTTTAAATAGCCTTTTATTTTTATTTGTTTTGGTCTTTTTTTTTTGGAAGGGTGAAGGCAGGGCAAGTGGGGTTAAGTGACTTGTCCAAGGTCACACAGCCAGTAAGTGTTAAGTGTCTCAGGCCAAATTTGAACTCAGGTCCTCCTGACTCCAGGGCTGGTGCTCTACTCACTGTGCTAGCTGCCCATTAAATAGACTTTTAGCAAAATAAAGCTTTTACAAATAAGACAAAATGCAACATAATTGAGTTTGGTTTGCTTTTTACTCGCAATTTAATTCAACTCCACATTAATTAAGCACCTGCTCTTGGTATGGTAGCATGACAACCACTAGGAAACATTGACAAAACAGTCTCTGGTCTTAAGGACATTATATCATATTTAGTGGAGATAACATAGGATTTATGCATAGATAAGTATAAGTGAAGTGTATATAAAATAAAACAATGTTATTTCAAAAAATGTAGAACCTTAATAACTGGGTAGTCAGGATAGACCTCACTTAGGAGGTGACATGTGAATTGTGGAAGTGCATTTTAGACTTGAAGGACAATCTGTGCAAAGGTAAAGAGGAAGGAAATGAATTATAGCATATAGGAAATAGTCATCAAGTTAGTTTGACTAGAACAGAAAATTCAAAAAGAGGAATATTATAAAATAAGACTGGGAAGGTAGATGAAAGTCAGATTGTGGAGGGCTTTACATATCAGGAAAAGGACTTTACATTTTAGCCTGGAAATGAGAGAATTACTTATTTCTAAACAGAAGAGTGAAATATTTATAGCTTTATCTTAGTAATATCAGTTTGGAAGCTATGTGGAAATGGACTAGAGAAAAAAGAGACTGGAATATGGGAGACCAATTAGAAAGCAATTGCAATAGTCCAGGTGAGAAATGATGAGGAACTGAATTAAGGTGATAGTTATAAGAGTGGAGAGAATGGGCCCAGATAAGAGAGCCGTGGAGATTTGATTGACAAAATTTGGCAACTATTTAGGTATGGAGAGCAAAGGAGAGAGGAATGTCAAGGTTACTTGAAGTTGCAAACTTGTGTATCTGGGATTATGAGGGGAGAGACATAATGAGTTGCATTTTAAACATAATTAGCTTGAGATACCTGACAATGTCCACCACCATAGGATCATGGGTGTGGATCTGGAAGGGACCTTAGAGGTAATCTAGTCTTGTAAGCAAGAGGAATAGAGAACGGACAAAAAGTGACAATCCGAGTTTCACAATTGCCTAAGGTCTGCTACTACTGGAACAGCCCTAAAGACTTTCTACTCCCTGTGAGTGAACACTCAGGATCAACAGTGCTTAAAGGACTGATTAGTGATGGGGTTAGGGATGGCTTCCAGGAGAAGTTGGGTTTTAATGGAGTCAGGTGTTTTTTGAGGAGTCAGACATGGATTATCATTAAAGAAGAGTGAGGGTGAAGACGGGTAGAGATGGAAGAAGGAAAGAAAAATTATGCTGCTCCTTCTTTGCTCTCACTTTAAGAGCTGATTAGAAGCCTATATTGTTGTATGTTATTTTCACTTTTGGATCAGGAGTTTCTTAAGGGCAGAAAAAGTATCTTATCAGCAACAGACAACAAATCCCAAGCACAGTGAACAAACATTCATTGACAATAATATCATCTGGACTTTTCATTGAACTCTAGTTTAACAAGTAAATTGGAGAGACATATAGTGTTCTTATGAATTTGAGTCATTTGGAAAATCAATCTAGGTGACAGACCAAAGAAAATGATAATTTCCTCAATAGCAAGGCCATACCCCCCGTTTTTGAATTATTAAATAACTTAGACCTTAGAGATCAGAAACCATGTTAATCTGTTCATCATCTTGTACATGGCCATGCACAGGTAAGAGCTTCATTGATTTTTGGAATTGGTGATTGTGACCCCAATTTTCTGTTTCACTTTATCTGTGTAGAGAAAACCTTAATCACACAGTTGTATCTTATAGAATCATATTTTATAATTTTTCTGTTTAACTCTCATCAGAAATGTTGCAGTCTGAAAGTTATAAACGGAAGATGATGGCGGTCATGTCTTTGGAAGTAATTTGCTTAGCAAGTGAAAACTATTGGAGGTGTATTTTAGATGCAGGTAATATGAAAAGAAATACATTGGTAAATCATTTTTACTAATTTATATAGTGCCACTTTATAGCTAAGTTGACTTCGTTAAAATAGCTTCATTGTTGCCTAATTATTTGGTTACAGAAGAAGAGAATACTTAAAGTAAATTTTATCTTTTCACCTTGGAAGAAGTGTAATCTCTTGGAATCATACTGACTTAGTTTCTGTGGAATTCCACATATTTTTCTGAACACATAAAATTGGCTTATTACCTCATTTACTTTAATGCAACAAATTAATTTCAATAAATATTTGTTTAATACTTTTGTCCCAATGTGTTTCTGGTCTATTTCTAGGCTTACTTATTAGCATAAAATCTTACTTTAGGAAGGGAATTGGAATTTTTCATCTATCTTAACTGTAATAATAATAATAATGAGTATTTGTACAGGACTTTCTATGTGACAGGCACTGTACTAAGTACTTTACAATTATTACTTCATTCAATTTTACTATGTTAGGAGGTTAATTGCTTTTATGATTATTTTTCTCATTTTACAGATGAGGAAACAGGCAGAGGTTAACTGACTTGCCCAGAGTCACACAGCTAACAAGTATCTGAAGTTGGATTTGAATTTGGGTCTTCTTGATTCCAAGTCTGGTGCTCTATCTACTGCACCACCTAGCTGCCCAATTATCTGTCTAATATAGGAACTACTTCTATTATATACATAACAAATTAGCATCTAGCCTCTGTTTGAACATTTCCAGTTATTGGACAGTTATTGAACCATTGACAAGTGGTATACACATTAAAATGATGTATACTGGTTAACGGTACAATTAAATGGATTTGGAACTTGTTAAATGGCCAGACCTAAAGAATTTGTCATTAATTTGTAGATGTCATCTTGTTGGGAGGTCTCCAGTGATGTGCCTCAAGGATTTGTCCTTGATCATGGGCTGTTCAACAGTTTAAGCAATGGTTTGGCTAAGGGACTAGATTTGTAGAAGATTTGAAACTAGGAGGAATAGTTAAAACACTGGATGAGACAGGATCCAAAAATATCTAGAGGCTAAAATGATGGACTAAAGATAAATTTTATATAGATAAATATAAAGTCATGCACTTGGAATCTAGGAACCAGTTTTACAGGGATAGGATGGGGATAAACTGTATGAAAATGATTTGGAGTCATAGTGGATTGTAAACTGTGAATTTGTGCTACATTAAGAAAGGTATAATGTCCAAAACAAGGGATTAATCGTCTCACTGTATTTTGTGCTAGACAGATCATATTTGGAATATCGCCTTCAATTCTGAATGTCACAATTAATCGAGTATTAATAAATTGAGTATAGTATTAATAAATTTAATAAAATAAATGGAGTATTAATAAACTTAATATTAATAAAATCAATAGAGTATTAATAAACTGAAGGGCACACAGATAGACGTGGGCAACCAGGATGATGCATGAATATTATGACATATAAGGATTGATTCAAGGAGTTAAATAGGTTTAGCCTGGAGAAGGCAAAGCTTATGAGGAAAATGAGAGTAGTCTTTAAGAATCTGGACAAATGTCATGAAAAAGGGGGGTTAAACTTCATCTATTTGGCCCTAAAGGGCAGAACTAAGAGTAAGGAGAGGAAGCCACAGAAAGGTAGGTTACGTTTGACTTGAGAAAAATGGGCAGAGGTCAGGATGTGGAAAGAGGCTAAGGAACCTGTTTGTGGAAGGCCATTATATTGTGTAATGGAAGTATCCTGCTCCCCAGTTTGGAGCATGTGCAGATATTCTAGAACTCCAGTCTGCTAGCTTCATAATTGGACTATTGATTAGCTGTGTAGCTGGAAGAGGAATACATTCAAAAGGCATTTGATAGCCAGGGAAAAATTCTTGGTTCTAGCTTTTTCTAAGCCAGGTTGGCCCTAAAGGAGGAGGATGAACTATTGTGGTCCTCTGAGTGAGTGAAGGGTCTTGGGCCATCTGTCACCTGGAGCTGGCATGAAACCAAGAATGCGTAGCTCTTCTGTGGTTCTGTCTCTGTTGTGTTTATTGTTTTCATGTTTTTAGGTGAAGGGCATTGGAAATGGCTATGATCTTGTGAGCTTTGAAAGGTCAGTGAAGTGAGTCACCAGAATTCCAGGAGCTGTAATACATGCTGGTATTTGTCAGAAACCAGACAGTGAGAAGCAAAGTCCCGAGAGACTAGCTTGATTCCACCTAGCAGTAGCAGAGATTCAGACTTATCATTCATCAGTCATTCCACACTGGGAAATGAACTTCATAGGATGAACAGTATTTGAAACTCCATTAATTTTAAACCCACTCTTGTCAGAGTCTGAGGTGGTCTAGGGGAGGAGTTTCCTCCCAGGTTTTAGGAGGAAGTGGTTACTAACTTCTGTTCTTACAATTTCACAATAAATATCTCTTTTTAAAAGCTAACTGATTAATTTAAAAGTTGTGATTAAATTAAAATGGGGCATTAATCAGTGGTGGCTAACAGTGGGGGTCATGGAGATTGGGAGTTCAGGCTGATAGCATTAGAGAAGAATCACTCCCAAATTCTCAGGGGTAACCCTTAAAACTAGGAGGACATAGCTAGTCTTGTTCTCTGGAAGACTAGGGTCAGAACACTGCTACATGAGGAAGAATTTTTTAATGATTAGAACTGCCTGAAAGTGGAATAGGCTACCTTGGGAGGAGGTAGTATGATCCCCCCCTCATTGGAGGTCATCAAGAAGTGTGGTGGGGTGGCAGTGGTAGAATAGAATTATATATGAAGAAAATCCATGCATGTGAACAAACCCAGGAAATGAAATGGGAAAGCACAATGGAAAGCATTTTATTGGAGGGAAAAATAGAAAATATTTTCATGGGAATATAGTTCAGACCTTCTGACATAAGGACCAGGATATACAAGTTGGGAACCAAACATGACATGGATTCATAATATAGTATTAATGGGGACTTCAATGAAACTGCCTCTTTGGTGAAAGCCATTCTGGAACTGATTCTAACTAACAAGGAGGAACTGGTTGCCAAAGTAGAAATTATGGTAACCTTAGGGGCAAGTGAGCACTCCATCTTAGAATTTGTGGTAGAAGACAAGAAAGTGAGATTTTTCTGATATGAATCTTCCGTTTTGGAAAAGCACATTTCCAAGAGTTCAGAGAAAGCATAGAAAAGAACACATGGAATAAAATTCTGCTGGGTACATAAGCTCAAGAAGAAAATGAAACATTTAAGAATGAAATTTTGAAGACACAGAGAAAAAATTCTGACAGAAAATGGAGAGCTATCTACAAGAACTAATGTGGCATTCATAGAAAATTCACTGAACATTTGAGACTCTTAAAAGACATATAGAAAGTAAAAGCAAGAACAGACGGTAGGTAGAAGATGGATATAAAAGAACAGCCCTTTTTGGAAAGGATAATCTCAGTACCATGAAAACACAGAATGAGCTGAGGTTTGCCTTGTAATTTATGTTGGGGGCAGAAGGAAGATGAAACGAGAGATGAGTAAGATGGATGGAATGGTCAAACGTGGATAACAAGAGAAAGTTGTAAGCTAAGCGGAGTGAGAGGAAGGGAAGAAAGTACCTAGAGGCACTCAAAAAGTGAAATCAACAGGACCCTCTCCCACCCCCTGCAAAGTACACATTAGGGTATTGAAAAAAAGGAAGTGGAGACGATTATGGAACCACTTTTGGTGATCTTTGAAAGGTCATGAAAAATGGGAGAGATGCTGCAGATATGAAGAAGAGAAAATGTCCCAAATTTTTTTAAAAGGAAGAAGGGAGAGTCTATAAACTATAGACCAGTGAATTTGACTTCAATTTCTAGCAAAATCCTAGAATTGATCATGAAAACTGTTTTGTGCACAATGAGAAAGGGAGGTAATGATCATTAAGAATCCGTATGGCTACATGAAGATCAGGTCATGTCAGACTAACTTCCTCTCCTCTTTTGACAGTTTTAATAAACTGGTAGGTGAGTGAGAAAGCTAGAGACACAGCATACCTAGATTTCAAGAAATCATTTGATAAAAGGCTCTCGCACTATCCTTGTGTACAAGGAGAAGATATGAAAGTGAGTTAAAACTATACTCAGATTCAGAACTGATTCAATGACTAATTCCAAAGAATAGTGATTAATGTCATTTGTTGGGAGATGTCTAGTAGAGTGTTTTAGGAATCTGTCTTTGTTCCTATATATACAACATTTAATAAATCAGTTTATTGAAGGAATTGCTGACATGCTAGACAGGTTTAGATATGACATGAAACTGGTAAATACAAATGACAATGGATGACATAGGATCCTAAAAAGATCGTGACAGCTTAGAAGGATGGACTAAATCTACTTAAGATGAAATTTTAATGGAGATAAATATAAAGTACCACATGGGTTAAAAATCAATTTCAGGAGTAGAGAGTCTTGGTTAGAAAGTTGGTTGAGTGATAAAAGGGTTTTATAAGGTAGCAAACATCAAAATAAATGACCAGAAGTATAAGGCAACCAAGAAAGCTGATAATATCCTTGGCTACATTAAGCCACAGTGGACCAGAAAAAAGGAGATGACAGTCCCAGAATATTTTGCTCTGATCAAACCACAGGCACAGTACTGTATTTAGTTCTGGATGCCACATTTCAAAAAGGATAATGTAGCCCATCCAAAGAAGGGCAACCAGAATAGTAAGAGAAATAGCAATCGTGAGATATGAAGATCAATTGAAAAAACTAAGAATGTTTAGCCCAGAGAAGTGAAGATTTGGAGAGTATATCTGAGAAGTCAGGTATTTGATGAAAGAGGGATTGGATTTGTTTTGTTTTGACACAGAGGTCAGAACAAGAAGCAAAGGGTGGAAGTTACAGAAAGGTTAATTCTGACTCAATATAAGGAAAAAATTTATAACAATTACAATTTTTGAAAGCAGAAAACTGGGGGAAAAATTTTACAGCAAGTAACTCTGATAAAGACCTAATTTCTCAAATTTATAGAGAACTGAGTTAAATTTATAAGAATAGAAGTTATTCCCCAAATGATAAATGGTCAAAAGATATGAATGGGCAGTTCAGATATGAAAAAAGATATAAAGAGACAAAGAAATCAAAGCTACCTCTAGTCATATGAGAAAATGCTCTAAATCACTAGATTTAATGCTCTAAATCACTAATTAGAGAATGCAAATTGAAACAGCTCTGAGGTACCACCTCACACCTATCAGATTGACATATGACAGAAAATGAAAATAATAAATGTTTGAGGGGAAGTGAGAAAAGTGGGACACTGATGTACTGTTGGTGTAATTGTGGACTGACCCAACTATTTGGAACTTTGCCCAAAGGGCTATAAAACCATGCATACCCTTTGACCCAGCAATACCAATACTAGGTCTGTATCCTAAAGAGATTTTTTTATAAAGAAAGAAAAAGGACCTATATGTACAAAAATATCTATATCAGCTCTTTCTTGTGTTGGCAAAAAATTAGAAATTGAGGGGATGCCCATCAACTGGGGAAAGGCTGAACAAGTTGTGGTGTATGATTGTAATGGAATATTATTTTGCTATAAGAAATGACAAGCAGGAGGATTTCAAAAAAACCTAGAAAGACTTAAATGAAATGATAGAGAGTGAAGTGAGCAGAATCAGAAGAATATTGTCCACAGTAACAATAATATTTTATGATGAATAACTGTGAATGATTTAGCTATTCTCAGCAATACAATCCCAAAGGACTCATTATGAAAATGCTTTCTGCCTCCAGAGAAAGAACTAATGTTGCCTGAATACAGACTGAAACATAATATTTTTTTTACTCTTTATCATTCGAGTTTTCTTGCACAAAATAGCTAATATGGAAATGTTTCACATGATTATACATGTTTAACCTATATCGGATTGCCTACTGTAATAGGGAGAAGATAGGGGAGGGAGGAAGGAATAGAATTTGGAACTCAAAACTTAAAAAAAATAGAACAACAAATATTAAAAATTGCTTTTACATGTAATTGAGGGGAAAGTTTATTATTAAAAGTTTATTATTAAAACACACACACACACACAACCAATTACAACTTTCCAAATGTGGAATGGACTACCTTATAAGAGTAACCTCTTATACACTAGAAATCGTCAAGCATAGGCTGGATAATCATTTGTCACAGAGATTATTGGAGGTATTGGTTGGGTTATAAGCCCCTTGAGGTATTTTGTTTGACTATGTGCTCTCCAAAGTTTTTTTTAACTCTAAAATTCTGTGTCTGTGAAAAAAAATCTCTGAGCCATCAGAGTATCTGTCATAAAGACCATGAACTTATTCTCATTCTATAGTCAGTTTATCTTTCCCAGCTTCATCTCCTCTCTTAAGAGAAGTCCTCAAACTCTTACACATAATCCTTTCACTTAAATCAGTATCTAAATGTTACACACAATTCTAACAAGTCTTAGGTAAAACATTTCACTACTCTGGGCCTAATTTTCCTAAATTCCTGTATACAATGAAGGAGTTGGACTTGGATGACTCTTTACTTGCCCAAGGTCACACGGATAGTAAGTGTTAAGTGTCTGAAGTCACATTTGAACTCAGGTCCTCCTGACTTCAGGGTTGGTGCTCTATTCACTATGCCACCTAGCTGCCCCTTGGATGACTCTTGAAAGTCTTTTCCATCTCAGAAGATTTTGGTGTGTGTGTGTGTGTGTGTGTGTGTGTGTTTCAATTTCTTCCCTTAGAAAATGAGAGTCTTGGATGAGATGGTATCTAAGATCCTGTCTGGCGCCAACATTCTGGGATAACATGGTTTCCTAGCTACAGCTGATCAGTAGTAGAAATGGAGATAAACACAGTGGCAGGCATCATAAAAGCAGTAGGAAGTGACAATTTACAAGGTTGACAATGAGAGAAGGAGTCAGAAGAATTATCAAAAGCAGACACAAGAATTATTCAAGCACGTCAGCACCGAATCACAGAATGTGAGGGTTGGACCTCAGGGGTCATTTAGTCTAACTTCTAGGCAAGTGGTTGGTTATAATGAATAGCTGCAGGATGTAGCAAATGAAGTCAAGACCAGGTACCAGATAAGGTTACTAAGGGGGAGCATGTAGCATAAAGCATAAGAAATATCATGGAAGTCATTGATTTAGAGCTGGAAGGGAACATCTAACTCAAGCCAAACTGAAGAGAAAGGGCAAAAAGTGAGTGCCCTTCTAGATAAGAGTTCTTGTCTAGAAATTCAGGAGCTTTACAGGAGGACAGAAGTAGAAACACTGTCCTAGAAACAGGGGTCAGGAAGCAGGAAAAAATAAAAGTCTAGACATTATTAGGTGATCTAGTAGAGAGAGAAAAGTTCACACCATTGCATAACTGGAATATGCATGTTGATCCTTGGAAAAAGTCTGTTTACTCTCTATCCTTGTTTTAAGCAAACTCTTTGTTATGGATGTACAGAAACTTCCACACAGACGTGACATTCCAAAGCAAGAAAGAGCATTTGTGTGATAGTTATAATGACACAGGCTTAAGATGTAGTTCCTCTGAGAAGCCTGGGCTCATTTTGTAAAGGGGCAATGAGTCAGCCCTGTATTCTTCAACAACTTCCGAGGGTATAACAATATTATATATGCAACAATGAAATAGTTATGCTTACAATAATGATAGTGAGTCATTGAGGAAAGATTAAATCATAAAAGGCAGAAGTATATATAATAGGTCTTAGAAAGATTTCTATTAAAAAAAATTAAAATGCTTAAAAGTTTTGGTGTATAAGGAGGTAAGCTTCAGTTATCTGAAAAATTCCTTTATGTGGGACTGAAAATTCCGACAGTGATAGCTGAATGAGATTTTACTGTGCTATGGAATGAGCTTTATATCATCTCTAATAGCCTATATTTAACTTCTTTATTTTGCAATAAATTATAATGCCAGGAAAATGGACTTTGAAGTCCTAGAAAGGATTTGAATTTCATCTTGATTTCTTAATAATAATAAATCACATTTACATAACCCTTCAAGGTTTGCAAAGTGTTTTACATATAATTATCTCATTTTTGACTCCTCCCAGGAACCATTTCTGCCTTAATCCAATTGCTAAAGAGTAACAAAATACAACTGAAGTGTAAAACCACAGGGCTGCTGAGCAACATCACTATCCACGATCCTATTTGCATCGCGTTGGTGGAGGCAGGAGGCATTCCAGTCCTCATCAACTTGCTGCTTTTCAATGAGCCTGAGCTGCAATCACGCTGTGCAGTTATTCTCTATGATGTTGCCCAGATTGATAACAACAAGGATATAATTGCCAAACATGTAAGTTTATTTCCTGATGCCAAATTTAAACTGACAGTATTTCTGAGAGATGAATTCCAGAGGACTGAGACAGAGAATTTGCTTTGTTGCAGGCAGGAGGGTAAAGAATCAGTTCAGGTGGTAAGGGATTCTTAAGGGACAGGGACTAGACCTGGGATTTCACTGGGAAAGGCCACTCGTGGATGTGAAACCTTTGCCAAATGCAGGTCAGCACCTTAACCCATAGTTTATAATCTTGGAGAGATGCTTCCCTTAAAAATTTACAACTCTTCTCGGTTCATTCATATTTTGTAATTGGTCAAATCAGGCCAGGCTATTCATTAAAAAAATGGATTGAATTCATGATGTTTTGTGTCACAGGGACAATATAGTTGCAGTTAATAAAACTGAGCCAGTGTCTCCACTAGCAGGCATTTGTAAACGTAGTACTTCACTGTGTTGGTCTTTCATTATATTAGCTATAGTGCTTGAAGGTCTGCTCTTCCTACTTTCTCTCACTTGAACCTAACAATAACCCTACCACAGATATTATTATCCCTACTTTACAGACTGGAAACTGGGGCCTGGAGGAATTAAGCGACTTATCTATGGTCACATAGCTAGTAAGTAGGATTTGAGCCCAGGTCTTTTCTGACCATAGTCATGCACCTTCTTTCCATTATGCCATGGTGCCTTCTACATTTTTGTTTCCCTTTATGAAGAGCAGTTAAGCCAAAGTGTGAAACTTGTCTTAACTGAATAAAGATTGGCCTGAAATGAAACATTCTCCACAATACAGACGTACCTATATATATAAGAAATAATAAATTTCATTCCCTGGTTAGTGGGTCCATATACATAATTAATTAATAAACAGCATGAAAAAATATAGATCTAATCCCAAATACAAAATTTACAACTCAAATACAATTTGTAACTACAAAGTCTTTTGTTTCATTTTGTTTTAGAATGGAATGGCTGCTCTGATAAGTCTCTTGAAGTCAGACAATGAGAAGCTCCTGGTGAATGTAATGAACTGTATGCGGGTATTATGTATAGGACATGTGGAAAATCAAAAAGCTGTGAAAGAACACAAAGGCATTCCATATCTTGTTTCCTTTCTGAGTTCAGAATCAGGTGAGCTTTCATTTCTGTGCAATAAAGTGATCAAATATTGTGCTTTTGATAGTGTAATTCTGACTTGGGACTACTTGTCCTCTCTGGGCAGGTGTCTTGGATTTGCCTTATAATGGAATGTCTGGTTACCTTAAAACACTTATCTGGATCTCTTCAGCTGCTGAATTTCTAGGATAACTTTGGTGACAACATGCTCAACTATCCCAGGAGGGAGGAGGCCCATGTTAATGGGTTCTTTGAAGGCCTTGGAAGGTTTCCAAACCCCTGGTTGTATATCTGGGAATTGGTCACATAATATATGCCTTTACCTTTATTATAGTACTTTTCATAGTGATGATACCCTCTTGTTGCACTTGAAAATTACAGTAACCTGAGAAACAAGGTTCTGGGAATGATCACTTTGTTACTTAGGGTAGCAGTAACCAATGATTGGGTCAATGACTTCTCTCAAAGACCATAGACCCCAAGGTAGGGCTTGTTAGCCTTCATATAGTTTTGGGAAGTATGAGAGAACAAAGAACCAAGTTGGGTAGGTGGGGAAACCACTGTGATTGGTTAGAGGGTAGACAGCACCATGGTGGGGGGGGGGGACCACATGACTAGTTACATTAAAGAAAGTGGACTAGACCCACATTGGGATAGTAACCACCCCTCTCTGACAATTGAGGAATTTTAATTGTTTTATGGGACCCATCTGCATCTTGTAACCTTTGCTAGGAAAGCAAAACTACCAGACTTGCTATCTCCTTGGGAAAGATAAAAACTCCCTTAATTGCACAAGGATAGGCAAAGACAGATGATATATCTTTTGAGGATGGTAGAAAGTTAGCTTGTAGGACTTAAAGATAATAAACATGTCCTGGAAGTATCCCAGAGGCTATCAGTATGAGAGATAACAACTTTTCTCTTAATTATAACTTTAACTCAGAGAGAAAGCTGGATTGCTGAGCTCAACTCAAGGAGATAAAAAGGGGGACTTTAGCAGATACAGAATCAATTACAATATGAAATCAATAAAATATATAATCAATTACAAAGTAGAATTAATTTGAATGTCTGTCTTGTTGATCTCATCATCTCCTATGGGTTCAAATATCATTTCTTTGCAGATGACACTGAAATCTATATAATCCAGCCCTTATCACTCTCCCAACCTATAGCCCCTACGTCATCAATTTCCTGTTGAACATTTCTACCTGGATGTGTTTCAAACTGAATGTCCAAAATAGAATTTGTAATTTTCCCTTCTAAACTTCCCCTTGTCCAAACATCCCTTTCTGATGGTGACATAATCATCCTTCTAATCATCTCATTTGACAACCCTTTCCTCTCCCACATCCCCATGTCCAAGTCTCACTAAATCTTGTTACAATGCAGCTCTCCAGGAAGGATTTCTAGATTATTAACTAGATATCTCCTAAAGGGAAGAATTTCATTACTTTTCAATTTATTCAAAAATAATTCAATTTTTAATTTTGTTAACAATACAGAATATAAGTGAGTTTACAGAATAATATTTTACAAATTGTACATTCTACTGAAAGCAGAGTAGATGCCTGTCAATTAGGTAACTAGTTGTGTTACACAAATATAATTGAATATTACTGTGCTATGAGAAATGATGAAAATAAAGAATACAGAAAAACATGTGAAGACCTATAAGAAGACCCTGGTAAGATGGTATATACCAATCAACTTCCATGATATCTCCTGCCTCTATTCCCTTCTCTTCTCCCACTGGGCCACTATCCTAGCTTAGGTTTTCAGTACCTCTCATATACACCATTACAATAACCTGTTGCTCTCCAGGCCACCAGCCTTTCCTCTAATCCATCTCTTATACAAGCCACCAGAATACATTTCCTAAAGCACCACATAATTTTCATGTTTAACAACTTAGTACAGGATAATAAATTCATATCTGGTGGAAACTTAGAGGCTATGTAGTTCAACTCTTTCCTTTTGCTAAAAACCAGAGTTTAAAAATGAACTAATCCAAGGTCAGACAAGCATTAGCAGAGCAAGAATCTGAACCCACTTCTGCCCCTACACCAATGCTTTTTCTACTGCACTGAGCTACATATCCCTATTCCCTGGAGGATAAAATACAAATTCCCTGGCTTGGCAATAGAGAGCCTTGAATAAACTAGCTAGAGTCTACTTTCCCATATTCACATTATTTCTTTTCTGTGTTCCAGTGAAACTAGTCTATTTGCTCTTCCCCAAGTTCAGTGTTCCATCTTAGGCTTCCATGCCTTTGACCTGACTTTCCTTTCATCCTTGAGAATTCTTAACTTCCTTCAAGGCTCAGCTCTGGTGCTACCTCCTATGAGAAGGCTTTCCAGATCTTCCTAATCCTTTGTGCTTTTCTCTCTTCTAATATTCTTATATTTACATATCTGTTTACATGCAAACTATCAAATGTAACCCTAGTAGAATGTAAGCTCCTTGAGGGCAAGGGCTGTTTTTCATTTTTGTCATTTTATCTATCATCTGGCACAATGCCTTGCATGCAGTATGTACTTAACATCATCAAATTGAGTTGCATTGAATAGATAGATATGTGTGTTTAGGCAAACACCTATTTATAAGATGAATTCAATGCACGTTAAAGTATATCCCAAGAGGAAATATATTTGAAAAGGAAGTGCTATATTTTGATATGTCTTAATTTTTAAAAATATGTTATAAATATATTTTGGTGAGCTCCTTTGTTCCTTTAAAGATGTGCTGCAGGCTGTATCTTCAGCTGCAATTGCTGAAATTGTGCGTGGAAACACAGATGTGCAGGATGCTATGGCCAAGGAAGGTGCAATAATTCCCCTTGTAAAACTTTTTAAAGGAAAACAAATCAGTGTTCAAGTGAAAGGAGCTATGGCAGTAGAATCACTGGCAAGTCATAATTCTGCGATACAAAAAGGATTTCTAGAAAGATCATTAACTAAATATCTTTTAAAACTCTTGAAGGTAAAGAATTTTTTACTTTTCAATTTATCCAGAAAATAATTCAGTTCTTTTAATTTTCATAATTTAGTGTAGAATGTGAGCTTAGAGAGTAAACATTTTTATAAATTACACATTCTACCAGACACAAAGTAGATGCTTATCAGTTGGGGAATGGCTCAACAAGTTTGTGTTACATGGATATAATGGAATATTACTATATATGCTATAAGAAACAAGAAAATAATGAATACAGAGAAGCATGTGAAGATTTATATAAATAGATACCTGGTACAATGGTATGTACAACATGGACTACTCAATATGTTCTTGTTTAATGAAGAAATAAAAATACTCCCTCCTTCCTCCCCCCCTGCCCCATTTTCAGGCATTTCAACTACATGTTAAGGAACAAGGGGCTTCGGCATTGTGGGCCTTGGCAGGGCAAACTCTGAAACAACAGAAATTTATGGCAGAACAGATTGGGTACAATTTTATAATCAACATGCTTTTGTCACCATCAGCTAAAATGCAGTATGTTGGTAAGTAACTTTTTTTGGGGGGGGGTATATTTCAATACTTATGGATCTGTGATTTCATTGTGGCTACTCCCACTACCAATTCAGACCACAATCCTTCCATTACTTAGTGAATGGGTTAAATTGCTGGGGCTAAAAGAATATTCCAGTCTTTCTGAAATTAGCTAAATTAAAACATACACTTTGTTGTGAGGGCCCAACATGAAACTTTTTCAACTTTATGAAGTCAGTCAAAGCTTGTTCTAGGCTTGATGATCTCATGAATCCCTGTGGATTCAACTATAATCTCTCCAATAATTACCAGACCTATAAATTCAGCTCTAAAACTCTCCTAGCTCCTTTCTCTCATCACCAATTGACTTTTGGTCATATTGAACTAGATGACCCATAGACATCTGTAGTGACAACCACACTGGCATACCCAGGATGGCCACTAGTGCAGGTTCTTTTATCTGCTTTACTAGGAAAGACTCCTCAAAAAGGTGTCAGTCATCTCTATCTCCTGATTCTATGCCTTTTCATTGGCTGTATCTCCATGCCTGGAATGCTCTACCTCTTCACCTCCACCTCCTGGCTTCCTTCATGACTCAACTTAAAGGCCACTTTCTTAGATCCCCCTCCCAAATTTTAGTGGTAGGGGGTTCTTCTTTTAAAGTTACCTTCAATCAGCACTTTATATATCTTGTAGATACAGTTATTTGAATGTTGTCTTTTTCCTTAGAATCCGAGCTCAACGGTAGAAAGCATGTTTCTGCCTTTCTTAGAATCTCTAGTGCTTAGCACAATGCTTGGCACATAGAAAGCACTTAAAAACGTTTGTAAAATATTCACCAGTACTTAAGAGATAATCCTTTTCCCTTTGTTCCACAAGGAGGTGAAGCAGTCATAGCTCTGAGTAAGGACAGCAAATTGCACCAAAACCAAATATGTGAAGGAAATGGTATTGCACCTTTGGTTCGACTACTAAGAATTAGCAAGATAGCTGTGGGCACACTTTTGAGTGTTATCAGAGCCGTGGGAACCATGTGTATAGGTTTGTACAATCTTATATTTCTTAAACATATGTAATTTTTAATAGAAGTAGAAACTAATATTTTGTCCTGTATTCTTGCTTCCATAGCATTTGATCATCTTAGGTCTTAAGTAGCTTAATAATCTCCTGCCTCTCCAAAGATCATGTTAAACCATGACTTTCATATATCTCTAGTCAGTGGAGTGCTAATGGGCACCTGAGTCTGACTGTTTAGCATTCCATTTTCTCAATGACTCCCCCTTAAAAATGAGAGAACACAAAATTTCTGGGTTTTTTTTTGGAGTGGGGGAGGCAAGGTACTTGGGGTTAAGTGACTTGTCCAAGGTCACATACCTATGAAGTGTGTCAAGTGTCTGAGGTTGGATTTGAACTCAAATCCTCCTGACTCCAGGGCTGATGCTGTGTCTATTCACTGCACCATTTAGCTGCCCCAAGCACAGAATTCCTATTTTTAATTAAATT
The DNA here is from genome assembly GCA_011680675.1 of Gymnobelideus leadbeateri. NCBI lineage: Eukaryota > Metazoa > Chordata > Mammalia > Diprotodontia > Petauridae > Gymnobelideus > Gymnobelideus leadbeateri. The sequence goes on along the minus strand of WOXC01002213.1, from coordinate 101,691 downwards.
TGTGGACTTCCCTTTGTGGTCCATTCATATCAAGGTATAACTGTAACTGCATTTTCTCTTACAAATAGTTGTAAAATTATAAACCCATTTTCCATGCTTTGTAATTTTTTTTTTATTAAGCAATTGGGGTTAAGTAACTTGCTCAAGGTTACACGGCTAGTCATTATTTATGCGTGGGTGCTCATTTTCTGAGCCCGGATCTGATCTTGGGTCATCCCAACTCCGGGCGCTCTTACTCACTGCGCCACCTAGCCGCCCCTTTGGGGCAACTGGGGTTAAGTAACTTGCCCAAGGTTACACGGCTAGGTTTTTGTTTGTGTGGATTAAGTGTCTGAAGCCGGCTCTGAACTCAGGTCCTTCTGACTCCAGGGCCGGTGCTCTATTCACTGCGCCACCTAGCCGCCCCTTGTAATTTCTTTTTAGAGCATTCATGAATACTACTTAAAGATGTTTTTGTTTGTTTTTTTGGAGGGGGGAAGGCAGGGCAATTGGAGTTAAGTGACTTGCCCAAGGTCACATGGCTACTAAGTGTTAAGTGTCTGAGGCCTGATTTGAACTCAGGTTCTCCTGACTCCAGGGCAGGTGCTCTATTCACTGTATCACCTAGCTGCCCCACTACTTAATGATGTTGAAACAAATTGGTATAAAATTAAAATACATCGAAAAAACCAGATAATTTATTGCTACTCCTTCATTTTTTTTACCTTTATCCTTTACCAGGTTTTGGTGGATGTCATCAAACATGTCATTTGTTGAAGGTCATAGGTGTAAGTTAGCAGCATATTGTTATTAGTAATAATAACAGGGTCAGGGAGGAAGACCAAGGAGAGGATTTGTTATTTAAGTGAGAAATGAAGGCAGAAATAGGAGTATGTGATGCAAGGTGACAAACTACAGAGTAAATCATAATGTGGCAGTCCTGGAGGCCTATCAGAATGCGGTTAAGACCCTCTCAATTTTTTTCATAAGCCTCTTATGCTTAAAGCATGAGACATACTTGATATCCTAGATACATGTTATTATAGTAAATATGCCAGTATTAACACTTGTAGTGGATAAATAACAATTAATTCAATTTTGTGTTCTACTAGTGGAAAGCAAAACTCTGAGAACCTGCAGAGAAAAGCACTTCATTAGTTTACAAGGAGATGGGAAATTTATATCTCATATTACCATGTTGCCAAATTAACTGAGATCTGTTTCAGAACTTTAGCTTGGATTACAACCATACTGGGTTTGGGTAAGGGTGAAGTTACAATGATTCTTCCAATAAATTAGATGGTTTCCTTATCTTTTTTACTCAGTTCACTGTGTCCTTTTTCTATGTGTCCACTTTTGAGTTTATAGAAAAATCTTTATTTACTCACTGGGAACTGGGAAAGCTTCTATCAAGTTGTCAATCAAACAATTCTCTAGAGAACTGGGCACATTCGATATGATTTGCCCCTTGGAAATGAGGAAGTAGATTCACATATACAGGCAAAGAGACTGAAACTTGAGAGTCATACAAATATTCCTGATTGTTATTAGAACCTTCTAAGACATGAAAGGAGGATAGTATATTGGAAACAAAGACTGTAATAATAATATATAATTATATATATAATAACACATATGATATATTTCTATTTAATTTTGACATATGTGTCTGTTTTATGCATGACTTGAAGTTAATTATCTGAGGTCACTGAATAGTATTTATCAAGGAATTTCATATGATCTTAACATATGCACAAAAGACCATGCAACAATATTTGTCACTGTCATGGAAATTATTTTACACAGGATCTAAATGGAAGATACTTTATATTTACATTGTGAGGTCCTCTAAAGTTAGTATGAGATGATAGCATGCTACCTGCATTAAGACTTAGAACATTACAAGGCTACTGTGACAAGCTCCATAATTATTTCAAAGAGATGGGCTTATCAGAAGATTCCTATGAACTGATGAAGAATAAAGGAAGTAGAACTGTCTACAACAGTAGAACAGTCTACAACAATGTAAATCAGTCAGTCAGTCAATTTGCATGTATAGTGACTACTATGCCCCAGAAACTCTGCTAAGCACAAGGAATACAAAGAAAGGCAAAAGACAGCCCCTGCCCTCAGGAAACTCACAATCTAAGGGGGAGAAGAGCTAGCAAACAAATGTGTATAAACAAGCTATGTACAGGATAAATAGGAAATGATTAGCAGAGGGGAGATACTAGGATTAAGACCTTCCCAAGAAGGTTTTCCTGAGGAAGGTGGGATTTTACTTAGGATTTGAAGGAAGCCAGGTAAGCCAGGAGGGAGAAATGAAAAGGGACAGCATCCCAGGCATGGCAATCAGCCAGAGAAAATGCCCAGAACTGAGAGATGGAGTGTCTGGTTCATGGAATTCAGTGTCACAACATTGAGGAGGTGTGTGTGTGTGTGTGTGTGTGTGTGTGTGTGTGTGTGTGTGTGTGTGTGTAGGTATAAGAAGACTGGAAAAGTAGGGAGAAAGGAATTACAATATGAAAGGCTTTGAACACCAAACATGGGATTTTTAAATTTGATTATGTAGGAGATCAATAGGGAGCAAATGGAGTTAACTGAGTTGGGGGACAACAGTAACAAGACCTAAATGCAAGAATAACAAAAAGAAACTGAATGTTATATAATTATAATAACCAAGCTTGGGTCTAAAGAAGAGTGGAAAAAATGTGCCTCCCTCCATTCTTTACAGAAGTGAGGGACTATGGATATGGAACATTACATGTATTATCAGAGATGGTTGCTATATTGGCTGGTTTTGCTGAATGGTTTCCCCTCACCCCCACCCCCAGCCTCTTTGTTTTATTTTTTGTTACAAGGGATAGTTTGCTGGATAAGGGAGGGAGGAATATATTCAGAAATAAAGATGATGTAAACCTAAAGGTATTATTAAAGTTTTAAAGCCTAAAAACTCATAAAACTAAAAGAATGAAAAAAATTTTTAAAGGAAAAAAACTAAAAGGAAGTGAAAAAACAAATGAAAATATTGTTCAAACTATGACAGTTGGATAGTAATACACTCAACTTCTGATATCAAAATTGTATTGAGGAAGAGAGAGGGCTGCATTGCATTTGGGAAAAAGCAAAGTGCTTCTAAGAATCCCAAGCAACACAACTCAGCAGGAAAAGATATAGAGATAAATTCCACTCAAAATAAATTTAGAATGTATAAAATATTTAGGAGGCCACTTATCTAGATGCACAGAGGAACTATATGAATACAACTACTAAACACTCCTTATAGAAATAAAGTTAGAACTACAAAGTAGAGAGAGATTAATTGCCAAGCCATGCCACTATAATAAAAATGACTGCTACCTAAATTAATTTGCTTATTCAGTGATAGATCAACCAAATTATTAAAAGATTACTTCTTGAGAGAGAGCTAGAAAAAAATAACAAAATTCATCTGGAGAAACAAGGTCAAGGGAAAAAATTTTTAAATAAGAAGGTTGGGGGCCTAGCAGTGTCATTTCTCAAACTATATTACAAAACAGTAATCAGGAAACAATTTACATCTGCCTAAAAATGACAAAAGTTGATCAATGGAACAGATTATGTACTCAACAGGCAAAAAGTACAAAAGCTAAAGAACACAGCATTGTGTTTGATAAATCCAAGCACTTCAATTGTAAAGGTAAGAAATGATAAAAGAAATGATTTTAGAGAAGTGTGGGAAAATCTGAATAAAAGGATATAGACTGAATGGAGTAGAACCAGGAGAATATTTATATAGCAACAATATTATATTTTTTAAAAAATCTTGGAAAGATTAAGAACTTTAGTCAATGTAATGACCAACAAGAACCAATGATAAAGGCTGTTCTTGACAGAAGGGTGATGGACCAAGATGCAAAATGATACGTATAGTTTTGAATATTTGCAAATGTGTAGGACTTGTTTTGACGACATTTGTTTCCATAATTCTGTTTTTCCTTTTTTATTTGTGGTAAGAGTAAATCAACTAGCGATAGCATTGCCAAAAAATAAAGAAATAAAAGAGGATTGTTGAACCATATTAAAAAGTACACAAAAGAGAAAATATGGAAGTTCAGAGGGAAATACAGACAAGGACTTTGAAAATAACATTAAATTTATTATATGCTTTTAGAAAAGCACACTGTGCATAAGAGTTTTATGATTTTAAATATCAAAAAAGAGATGTTCAGAGAGAGAAAAAAGTCATTCTAGAGAAAAAAAAAATTTCAAGCTCCCACCTGATACAAAGACCCATCTTTTCAATAGTTCTCCTAAATATGTTGTATATACAGGTGTACTGGTGTCAACTCCAACCTCCTTAGCTGATTGTTATGCAGATTGTTTAGACTTAAGAAAATGTTAATAATACAAATCAAACTTAAAAGTTTGTGTGCATACTTCCCCACCCCCACCCCCCTGGACAGCCCTGATGTCAAACATTTACTAGTACACCCCTGTATTGCTCTATAAATATTGCTTAAGCTCAACAGGACAACAAGAGAAGGTTCAGGGAACGAGGTCATCATCAGACTGGAGGCCTGGTGACTGTGGGCTAACAATAATAGCAGTAATGAAGATAACAACGAGGGTGATGACAACAATGATGATAATTGGCATTTATATAGTGCTTTAAGTTTTGCAAAGTGCTTTATATCCATTATTTCCTTTGAGCCTCACAATATCCTCTTGAAAGTCCATTTAAGGAATCAAAATTGTCAATAAAGAGGGAAATGCATATTGGGGACAGGCAGACAGAAATATTTTTAAGATGAAGCATAGTAGAGAAGTGGTCTAGGGACTAGGAATATCCTCAAGGAAATGTATGATCAGAAAAGGAGGTAGACCAGTTATGTGCTGAGAGAAAGGGATAACAAGTGGAGAGGCTGAGTGCTCCACTGGTATCCACAAAATAAAAAAAAGACCTATAGGAAAATACATTGGGTTGGTCATATAGGAAAGAATCACACAGGATAAGGGGGTAGTATGTACCAATAGATGGAATATCCAAATGGATAAGATCAGAGACTCATTAGAGCACTGATATATAAACTGACATATACTCTTCAGGAAAAAAAAAAACACACCAAGGGAAAAACAGTATCAATGTATATTATGACTTATGATCAGAATGTTTCTCAGTGGAATTTTGGTGGCTTCTTTTAAATTAGCTGGTCAAGATTTAATTCTAGGGAGATGTAGAATTCTATGACAAATCTATCATTTCTACATTCACCATTTAAAAATGTATGTAACAGAAAAGGCCAAGAAGAAATATGTATGCAGAGTAATTACTATTCTGTGAAAGCAATGCTTCATTTAACTGTATTTAAGCTTGTGGCTTTTGCCAGTGACTAGCATACTGCTTTGCACATATCATAGCAGATACAGTAACAAATATTGTTGTCAGCTTTTGTAATCATGAAAAAAAATTTTTCCTGATAATTTTACACCATTTAAAAATTCTTCAAGCCCATGAATGCCTATAATTTAGCAAAGAGAAATGCTTCCATTAGGCTTTCTGTCATATAGAGTGCCATTAGTCTGGGATGAAAGGGTTAGGATTTCATTATCTTGGTGGAGGCATATCCAAAGAATGAGCCAATCTTTTATGAAGATAAGGATTGTTAAAGAGTCTGCATTCTTTGAAGAGAATAGGACCACAAAATAGGTAACTAAACAATGAAGGAAGAATGACTAGTACATAAAATGGAGGCAATAGTGTTGAAAGAAAAAAATCAAGAGAGTTAAAGCAGGGCATAAAGATAAAAAGAGGAGCTTAAAGGATTTTCAGTACTCTAGCTTTCGGGATAGTTCTTTATTTAGAGGATGGAGAAAAAGTCAAGTTCCTTATCCTTGGGGGTCTTCAGAAGCTAGATTACCATTTTTAAGGTATGTTAGAATGGGGATTCCTTTTCCATATGGTTTGGACTAGTGACCTTGGAGGTTCCTTTCAATTCTCAAATTCTGTGATTCTCAACATTATGAACCACAATTTTTGTTCTTCCCTCTTCCCCAACACCCAATCCTCCAGTGGTTTTGTTATCTTCCTTTTTTTGGTCTGTTTGATCAAGCGCAAATGAAATGACTACCACCAAGACACATCTGAGACCAACATCAAATTAGTGATGTTTTGGCAATTCCTTTTGTATGGAGGTTTGTTTTTTCACAATGAAACCAACTGAAATTATTTACCATCATCTAATGTTACCAGTGAGAAGACAGGGATTTCAGTTTTAGTATTAAGTTTTTTATACATTGGGAGGAATAGAATATCTCTTTGACATGTGGACTTTTACAGGTGTAGCCCATATGAACAATGCTACTAGTCAGCAGTACATTGTAGATGAACAAGCCTTCCCTGTACTTATTAACCTCCTAAGACATCATCCATCTCTTCAGATTAAGGTTTGTATAAAGGACCTTAACATTTTCTTCTGATGTTGTAAAAACATCTGGAATAGAACCTTCTGAGAATCTATTTTTGTTTGTGTAACTTATAAAATTTAAAAATTCAACCAATTGATGAAGCATCTGGCGTTCTGATTGTGTGCTTCTACTAGGTCAAATTTTTATTAAAATTTAATTTACTCTTCTGAAAAAAACCCTTTTAGCCAAGATCAGAAATACTGTATTTCCCTTTTTGTTTTGACTTATTTTACTACTACAGGGGGAGACTAGGGAGGAAGGTGGAGCTTATGTGGTGACATTGCTTACACTGGCAAATTCTGGCAGATTTTCAATAATGTTTTCTGCTTCCTGGACTCTCATAGCTAGAAATGTCTAGTAGTGCAGTTTCCAGAGTGAAACATCTGAAGGAATGGTATAAGTAGTTAAAGAGCTATAAATAATTGACTTTTCCATTTACTTTCATCAAATAACCTTTAATTAACACAGTGTAGCTCTTCAAATACCTGTAGCAAGTCTTTAGAAAATCACAACTATTGCTATGAAACAATTTTATTCAAGGAAAAAATTATACAAAGGGAAAAATATTTTCCTAAAGTTTCAAGTAAAGTGAGGAAATCATTATTTGTTGGAGGCTGAGGGGAAACATGAGTAAATATGGTATTGTTTCACCTTGATAAACTGTACTTGTTATCAGAGGAGGTATAATTATAGACCATGGAGACACTTTAAATATTAGTGAAGTACATGAGAATTGATCTAGGAAACTTTATAAGACTGTCATTTTCTTATTATTTCATCATAGTAAATTATTTAGGTTTTACTAACCTTCTTCAAAGCACATGCAAAAAACCTAAAAGAATATGAAAAATGTACAAGAGAAATATTTTCTCATTTTAGATTAGAAAACTCTTATTTCAGAGGAAATATTAAACTGCACTTACATACAAATGTATTTTAGTAATGCAGAATTAGCAATTTTTTATTTTTGTTTTTGCCAAAAGGAAAGAAAACTAAACAGTTACAATAAAAATATTTTGTAAATTCATTTTGGATGCAATATAGACATACCAATACAGTACAGGTTTAAGATGCAATAATTTTTTTTAAACAAATGCTTTATTAATTTCTGGTTTACATCATTCATTTCCGCCAGATTTTGAGTTATATTTTTTTCCCCATTTTTCCCCTACCCACCATCCCAGAATAGCAGTCCCACAAGATAACCCTCATCCAATCTGCTCTCTCCCATATCTTCTCCCATACCCCCTTCAACTTTTCCATTAGAGCAAGGTGAGTCTCTGTGCCCCAATGCCTGCACATCTTATCTCCCAATTACATGCAAAATAGTATTAATAATAGTATTTGTATATATTTGAAACATTTAATTTTAAGACCTCGAATTTCAGATCCATTCCCTTTCTCCTTTGTCACCCATTCCCTCTGGGAAGATAAGTAATTCAGTATGTGTTGTACATGGATAGCTATGCAAAATATTAACATTACCATAGTACATATATTGTTAAAGGCTGCTTACAATTCCCTTCCACCCATCCCACCCCCGACCTGGTCCATTCCCTACTTTGATCCTGTCTGTCTTCAGATAGTGGGTACTTCCAAACTCCCCTCCCCCTAGCATGCCCTCCCCTCCATCATCCTCCCTCTCATCCCCCTTCCCCCTACTCTGCTGCAGGGTGAGATATCCCAGATGCAATAATTTTAAAATGAAAAAATTTTAAACTAATTTTTTGTTATATTTTAAGTTCCAAACTGTTTCCCTCCTTTTATTCCCATGCTGCACTAGAGAAGGCCACCATTTGACATAGACATATATGCAAATATATGTATATTATATATACAGTATATGTTTGTTATATATTATACATACACATATGTATATATTCATATATATATATATGAAACCATATTATGGATACTTCTATTTATTAGTTCTACAATAAAATATTTTAAAGCACATGCAAAATCCCCTAAGAATATTTAAAATGTATAAGTAATATTTTCTCATTTTAAATGAGAAGACATTTCAGAGGAAACATCAAACTATATTATCTACAAACAAACATATTACAGTGATATAGAATTAGTAATGTTTCGTTTTGCTTTTGCCAAAAGGGGGAGAAACTAAAAGTTGCAATAAAAAATATTTTGCAAATAATTCATTTTGAGTTTATGTATTTAATGGCACTCCCTTCCCTCTACCTGCAGAGGGGAGAAAACTTATCTCTGGATCATTCCCAGTTCTCTACCTAAATAGATAGATGTTCTTCCACAGATTAGGATCTGGTTACTACAACTGCCAGATAGCACATTCCAAAAGATCTTCTGGGTCCCTCAGGAAGTTGTCTGGGAAGACCTACAATGGTTCTAGCCATTCCTTGAGCAAACACTCATTTTCCTCTGCTGCTGTCCCCAGCTGATTGGGCAATACATCTGTGTTTGTGTTTCACCAGTGCAAAATCTAATGGTATTAAAAATGAAAATCTAATGGCATTGTATATGAGCACGGGGAGAGGAAAAATCTTACTCATCTTTTTTAAAAGAAGACATCAGGTGCAACATATAGAGTCCTGGGCTTGAAGCCAGGGCTTGAATTCTGCCTTGTATATTGACTAACTGTGCAATCCTGAACAAATCACAATCTCACAAAGCCTCTGTTTCCTTGTTTGTAAGATGTGAATAATAGCACCCAGCTCATAGTGTTGTTGTGTACTGTTATATACAAGTGGGCTATCATTGTAATTGCTTTTTCAAGTCAAGCTGGGCTTTAAGAAATATCTCTCCAAGAGTTTTAAGAAACTGCTCTTGAATCTACTGCTTAGAAAATGGAATAGTGGACATTATATTTTGAATAAGTAAAAAATGATGACAATAATAGCTAACATTTATATAGTGCTCACCATGTTCCAGGAGCTTTAAAATTATTTTCTCATTTGATCCTCATTACAACTCTGGGAGGTAGGTGCTATTATTATCCTCATTTTAGAGATGAAGAAATTGAGGCAAAAAAAAAAAAAAGAAATTGAGGCAAACAGAAGTGTCTTACCCAGGGTCACACAAGTAGTAAATATCTGAGGCCAAATTTGAACTCAGGTCTTACTAACTTCACACCCAGTGCTCTATCCACTGTGCCACCTAGCTGCCCCTTGATTGACTGATTGATTTTGCTTTTTGGAGGGGGGAAGGTAGGGCAATTGGGGGTAAGTGACTTGCCCAAGGTCACACAGCTAGTTTTTTTTTGTGTTAAGTGTCTGAGGCTGGATTTGAACTCAGGTCCTCCTGACTTCAGGGCCAGTGCTCTATTCGAGGCTCACCTAGCCGCCCCTGCCCCTTGATTGATGATGTTGATATTTATGTAGCTCTTTAGGATTTACAAAGTGCTTTAAATACAGTAGCTCATTTAATCTAGATAATATTATTTTATTGTCCCTTACAATGTGCACCTTATAAATATTTTGGTTAATTCGCTTAATTCTGTGGATTATTAGTAAATAATATATGCATTTTTTTAAAACAACATATTCAGGTTGAAGTGGCATGTGCCTTGGCTTGCATTGTCCTGAAGAATGATAAATTGCAAGATATATTGCAAGAAGAAGAAGGTTTTAGGTATGATGATGTCCTTTATCTTCTTCATTCATCAGATAAGGTACTTCAAAGATACTATTTATTTTTTTTGTTGTTTGTTTTTATTAATTTATTTTTAGTTTTCAACATTCACTTCGATACGACTTTGAGTTCTAAATTCTCTCCCCTTCCCTTTTTCCCCCTTCCCCAACAATGAGTGCAATCTGATATAGGCTCTACATATACATTCATATAAAACAGATTTTCACATTAGTTCTGTTGTAAAGAAGAATTTGAATCAATGGGAGGACCCACAAGAAAGAAGGGGAAAAAAAGAGCAAACAGTATGCTCTGATCTGCATTTAGACTCCATGGTTTTTCTGGATGTGAATAGATAGCATTTTCCATCATGAATCTTTTAGAGTCGAGAAGAGCCTAAGTCTATCAAAGTTAGTCATCACACAATATTGCTGTTACTGTGTACAATGTTCTCCTGGTTCTCACTTCACTCGGCATCAGTTCATATATGTCTTTCCAGGTTTTTCTGAAGTCCATCTGCTCATCATTTCTTATGGAACGATAGTATTCCATTATATTCATATATCACAACTTACTCAGCCATTCTCCAGTTGATGGATATTCCCTCAATTTCCAATTCTTTGCCACCACAAAAAGAGCTGCTATATTTATATATTGTAAATTATATCTTTGGGATACAGACCTAGAAGTGGACCAAGATACTACTGTTATAAAATGTTTTTACTACATAATAGTATAATATACTATATAATAGTATATATATAATCTACCATACAATGGCAAAATAAACGATTAGAATTGGAAGGGATCTTACAGCCAGTAGAGTGCAATCTCCTTATTTTATAGTTGAGGTTCAGAAGGGGAAGGTTTGAATTGGAATCTAGGTTTCTTAAGTTCTCATCCTTTGTTTCCTGAAAAATTTAAATTGTAATTAATTTGTAAAGTATTTTTAAGGTATACAAAGCTTTTCTCACAGTAACTTTTAGAGGTAGGCAATACAAGTATTGTTCCCATTTCACAGATGAGAAAACTGAGAAACAGGGAGGCTAAATGACTTCTTCAGAGTTACATAGTTAGAAAGGACTTTAGAATCTAATCTCAGTGCTAAGCCTCTGATGCAAATATAATTCTCAATGATTTTCCATGGATGTTAGATAATAATTAGAAAATAAAATTACCATGAAAGTTACTTTAATAACAGTTACAGTCACCTTCTCGTCCCCTCAAACTCTAAACCCGCCAAATAACCGTGAGTTAAGTTTAACTTGTGGTAGTTCAGATTTATAATTATCATCAATTTCCTTGGTGAGGCTAATTCATAACCCCTCTACATCTTAGTAAAAAGTTTTTTTAGTTGCTGGGGCCTCCAAAAATTGATATTCAATTTTTCAAATTGTTAGCTTGGTGGTCAACCACCAATGACTTGGTGGCTTATCTGAAGATAGGCCTCCCTGACCTTGGCTAGGCTGGTCAAAAGATGATTTCATCAGGAGACTTGAAGCCTTTCTAGCTTCTGGGGACCTGCTAGAACTTACTGACACAACATTTAGGATCTTGTAAGATGAGGCAATGGAATGAGCCTTTAGTGGAGGATGATGTACAAGTCTTCATGTGTTACCTTTGGCTTTAACTATAGCTCTCTTGAAATTTAAAGAAGGTGAGAAATAAGTATTAAAAGTAAAATCTCCATTGAATAATTTACTTTTGTTAAACCTTTGCCACACCACAATACCTGATAACTGGAATAATTTCTAGAATCCCTTCTATCATCTCCAGATTTATCCTAGTGGTGCTAGGAAGCTAGACTTGCTAACTACTTCTGGTCTTATTTTGGGAGATTTTATTGTGAGCATTTTGTTCTTTATCCCAACTTGTATATAGTAATGCAATAACTCTTTTCACATGAACCACATACACACACCTCCCAGATTCAGACTGGGAATAATTAGGTTCTTCCTGAACTACCAGGGTAAGTCTGGAGATCACAGGGACTCTGGAGTCATTTCTGGATGTTAGGTTTTATGGTGGTTGTGGGTTAACAAAGTAAACAATTTAGCTTTATAACGTGACCTAATAGATAAAGATATAAACAATTCAATAAGAATTTATTAAACCCTTACTATATATCAGGTATTGTGTAAGTCCTGGGAATACAAATACAAGCAAAAGGAGAGTCCCTGCCCTCAATGAGTCCACTTTCTAATGGGAGAAGATAACACACAAAACACTGGGGGAAGAAGGAGAAAAAATACCTGCTTGTGGAGTACGGTAGAGGAAATCTGGAGAGTAAGTCAGGAGCAGAAAGGCGTGAACATGACTAACTTGGGCACATTGCTTAAAATGGAAGTTCTGAGAGGAACCAATCAATTAAGTGAAGAGAACACAGTGAACTTCTAGGGTGAGAAGGCTGCTGTGGCATAGCAGGGAAAGTCTAAAGAGTCAGGAGCAGAACCCAGAAAGGAGTGAAGGAATGTCCAAATAAATTGCAATGATAGTAATCAATCAATCAATAAGCATTTATAAAGTGCCTGCTATGTACTAGGCACTGAGCTAAGCCCTGGGGATTTAAAGAGAAGCATAAGATAGTCCCTGTTCTCAAGGAGTTTACAATCTAATGGGGAGAGACAAGTAAAAATTATGTACTAATAATATGCAAGATAAATAAGAAATAATTATCAGAAGTAGTGGTCTCAACACTGCTGCTCATAAAAAGGCAAGGGACTCAGAACAGAGAGACAGATATGAAGTAAACAACTGTTTAAGCTGGTATCTGGGGCTGGATTTGAATTTCTAAACCATAACTCAAAATATCCTGGCCAGTGGTGAAATGCAACTAGCAAGAACTAGTGAGAAGTTATTTATCTAGAGACTTGAAAAATCAAACCAAAGTTTAAACTTAAAAGAGGAAGTGGGAGAATATTGTCCATGCATATCCACCAAGAAGGATACCATAAAAAGAAGTTCCAATGTTAGAAGAAGAGCTAGGGTAGCACACTGAAGTTCATAGGAAACAATGTTTAAAAAGGAATCAATAGTGGAACCCATGGTCTCATATGCATTTATGTAAATACACAAAGTATGGGTAAATAAGCAAGAGGAACTAGAGATCCTAATTCAAGGAGGCAAACTAACCTCATAGGTAATTGTTGAGACTGGTGGGACATGATGACTGGTATATGACTTTGGGAGCATTTATCTTATTCACAATAAAAAGGATAGATTAAAGATTTTTTAGGTGGAGTAGGTAGGGCAGGAAAGGAAAAAGTACTATTGTACAATAAATAAGTAAGATTTCTTCATATGAGGAAATCAAGTAATTAATCAGAGGAGCAAGAATGTTTAGATATAGATCAATGGAGGCAAAAACAGAAACAAAATTGTCATTGAAGTAGACTATAAAATAGTTGGACAGAAAGGGAAAATAGAAGAGTTTAGGAAACATATCACAAGCTTAGTACAAAGGCATGAGATAGTAGTGACGAGGGACTTCAAAGACCCAGATATCTACCTGAGTTGCTGGGTGGAAATAGTGGGACTCTTAGAGGAAGATGAAAGCTTCCTCTTAGAATTTGTGATGAAGAAGTATAGCATGCACTGCAGATTTGCAGAGAGTAGATTTCAAAGGGTTCAAAAGGAAGGATAAGTGGTGACCAATGGACTAAAATTCCATAGGAGTACTCAGGCCAGGACAGATAGGAAGTTCTTGAGAATGAAATTCAGAAGACACAAAGTAAAACAACTTCATTTGAGAGGAAAAGGGGAATTGTCTGAAGGGACTGATGTAGAAACTCAAGTAAGGCCATTGCTCAACTGCTATTTTGCTTATATTCTTTCAAGGAGAAAGATCTTTGAACTGGAAAGAACAGAACAAAAATGATTATATCAGGATTAATACACAAGATAAGTAGTGAGTAAGAAGCTACCAGGTGTCCTTGCTAAGTTCAAGCTATTGATCTAGGTGTTCTTAAGTACTGAGTTCCTATCAGATCCTTGAAGGATCACAGAAAATAGAAGAAGAAGCCTCAGAGCAAGGATTCCTAATCAATTTTTGTGTCATGGACCCCGCCCCCCGCCTTTGGAAGTACAGTGAAGCTGATGGACCCCTTTCCAGAATATTGTTTTTCAATGCATATAATAAAATACATAAATTATAAAGAAAACCCATTATATTGAAATATAGTTATCAGGGGTGGCTAGGTGGTACAGTGAACTGGCCCTGGAGTCAGGAGGACCTGAGTTCTGAGCCTCAGACACTTAACACTTACCAGCCATGTGACCTTAGGCAAGTCACTTAACCCCAACTGCCCTGTCTTCCCCCCTCAAAAAGCAATATATATATATATATATATATATATATATATTACACACACATATATATATATTATATATATATATATATATATATATAGTTATCAAAGTATTTTTTACAAACACATGTTTGTGTATGCCAGATTAGGAACCCCTACCCTAGAGGATTGGAAACGAGACAATATTATCCTGATTTCAAAAAAAGTGAAAAGAATGGAAGCTGAAAACTCAGGGCCAGTGTGCTAGATTCCAGTTTTTTGAAAAATCCTGTAACATAATATTATAGGAAATTTAGTAAATATCTAAAAAAAATGGAGCAGTGATGACATAGTGTAGCCCATGCCAAATTAATCTATATTCCTTTTTTAGGTAGGATTACTAAATTTTAAGATGTCCACTGAAAACCAAATATTTAGAAATATTTCTGACATCAGTTCAAAGGAATACTGTAGATATAATTTAATAAGATTTTTGCAAAGGATTTCATAAAGTCTCATGTGATTTATGTTGAAAAGATGATGAGATGTGGACAAGTTAAGAATTCAGCTAGGTAGATTTGGGACTGATGGAATGCTCAGACCCAAAGAGCCATCATAAATGTTTCAATGTCAACTTAGCAGAGGTCTCCCATGGAATGCTATTGGAAACTGTGCTTGGTAACCCTATGCTGCTTAACACTTTAATAAATAACTTGAAAATAAAGGCATAAATAAGATGCTTATCAAACTTGCAGATGGCACAAAACTGAAAGGCACAGATAATATAATGTAGCATTAGACTAAATTTAATAAGAAAATTTAATAGGGAAAAATACAAAGTCTTATGTATTTTGTCTTCAAAAAGTGGATTTCACAAATCTGAGATTTGGCTGGGATGTGGTGGGGGTGGACGGTAAGGGAGTGAGATGGGAGTAAACAGTCATATATCTCAAAAAAGATCTCAAGGTTTTAGTGGTCACCAAATTTAATAGGCGTCAACAGCATATTATATCATCCAAGAAAGTAAAGGCAATCATCAGCTTAAGAGAGGCATTAGCCTAGGACCAACCTGTCCTCCTCAGGTGACATTTCAAGTACTATGCTGACTTCTGGGTCCCACATTATCAGAAACACTACTGATGAGCTCCAGAACCCAGAAAATGACACCGAGAAGCTAACATCCTGCTGAGGACAGCTTGGCAGCCCGGCAGGGAGCTGCCAGCACAGCGCTCTGGGACCCAAGCCCAGGCCCGTGTGAGTAGTGATTTTAGCCCGAGGGTGGCCAGACCAGCAGCCAGCTGAAGGGACCCCAGAACACCAGGAGCTGTGGCATTTCCAGAATTATCAACACATAGATGCCTAGGACAAAGTGAGAGGTTAGTGCCCTATGGACTTTGGGACTGGTTGGGAAAATGTGTCAGCTTCTTCCCCTGGGAGTGAGAAGCTGCTGAGGAACAGGCCCAGCTTGTGCCACATTGCCACATTGCAGCTTCAGCTCCTGCCCTGCAAACTGTAGGGGGATCCGGCGATCAGTCCGGGGGGTAAGTGCTCTTGCTTTACCCTTCTTGGATCTGGATTGTGGTCTGGAGTGGAGGTCCTGAGGTGTGTGACCAGCTTGCCAGAGTGTGTGGAGGCTTCAGGGAGGCCACCCAACTAATACCTCCGGAAGTTGAGAAAACCCCAATGTTTGGAACGGAAGTTCCCCTGGCTGGTGGCAAAGTCCTACTGTGGCAACAAGCCCAAAAGTCAAGTAATTGAGTAGCAACATGCCTAGGCAAAGGAAACAAAATAAACAGAAAAATGCAACATTAGACTCCTATTTTGGGGGCAAAGAGGATCAAAGCATGGAAAAGGAGGAGGACTCCTGCACCAAAAGCCCCAAATGAAAATACGAGCTGGTTATAGGCCATAGAGGACCTTAAGAAGCAGATAAGAGAAGTGGGGGAAAAATTGGGAAGAGAAATGAGAAAGATGCAAGAAAAGTATGAAATGACAGTCAACAGCCTGACTGAGGAAAAAAAATGGCTAAAGAGGCTCAAAAAGGCAATGAGGAGAAGAATGCCTTAAAAAGCTGAATTTGCCAGATTGAAAAAGAATCTCAAAAGTTCACTGAGGAGATTCATTCCTTCAGAATTAGACTGGAGCAAATGAAAGCTAGTGACTTTATGAGAAATCAAGATGCTATTAAGCAGATCCAAACAAATGAAAGAATAGAAAGAAATGTGAAATATCTCATGGGAAAAACCAATGACCTGGAAAATAGATCCAGGAGAGACAATCTAAAAATTATTGGATTACCTGAAAGCCATGATCAAAGAAAGAATCTAGAAATCAACCTTCAAGAAATTCTCAAGGAAAATGCCCTGATATTTTAGAACCAGAGGGCAAAATAAGGGTTGAAAGAACCCACAGATCACCTCCTGAAAAAGATGCCAAAAAGAAAACTCCTAGGAAAATTGTAGCCAGGTTCCAGAATTCCCAGATCAAGGACAGAATATTACAAGCAGCCAGGAAGAAACAATTTCAATATTGTGGAAACACAATCAAGATAACACAGGATCTGGCAGCTTCTACACTGAGGGACTGAAGGGCATAGAATATGATATTCTGCAGGTCAAAGGACCTGGGATTAAAACCAAGAATCACCTACCCAGCAAAACTGAGTATCATGTTTCAGGGGAAAATTTGGTCACTCAGTGGAATAGAAGACTTTCAAGCATTCTTTTTTTTTTTTTAAAATTTTTTAAAAGCAATTGGGGTTAAGTAACTTGCTGAAGGTTACATGGCTGGTCATTATTTTATGTGTGGGTGCTCATTTTCTGAGGCCGGTTTCAATCTCGGGTCATCCCAACTCTGAGGCCGGTGCTCTTACTCACTGCGCCACCTAGCCGCCCCCTTTCAAGCATTCTTGAAGAAAAAACTAGAATTGAATAGAAAATTTGACATTCAGATACAAGAAGCAAGAGATGCTTGAGAAAGTAAACAGGGAAAAGAAATCACTATGAACTTATCACAGTTGAACTACTTACATTCCTACAGGGAAAAACAATAACTGTAACTGATGAAACTTTTCTCAATATGAAAATAGTTGAAGAAGGGTATATGGGCATATGAATACATTTGTGAATGTGTGTATATATGCTTTCAGGTATACATAGATAGAGGGCACAGGTCGAATTTAATAGGAAGAGATGATACTTAAAAGGTGAGGTTAAAAGGTGAGAGAGTAATGTGGTGAGGGGGAATGGGGAGAGACAATGGGGTGAACTGCCTCGTGTAGAGGAGGCAGGGGAAGGTGGTTGCAGGGGAGGGGAAGAACAGAAAGGCAAAAAGGCAAAACCTTATTCTCATTGAATTTGGACCAGGGAGAGAATGACATGCATACTAAATAGGGTGTCCCACCCTACAGGAGTGTGGAGGGGAGGGGGAGGGGGGAAAGTGGTGTAGGGGAGGGCAGGCTGGTGGGGGAGGGATGTTGGAAGCACCCACTTTTGAAAAGGGACAGGATCATGTTGGGGAGTGGACCAGGTGGAAGGTGGGATGGGAGGGAGGGAAATATAGTCAGTCTTTTACAATATATCTACTATGGTAATGTTTTGCATAGCTACACATGTACAGCATTTACTGAGTTGCTTATCTTCTTTTTAAAATCAATTTTAAAAATATATATAAATACTATGATTAAAAAAAAAAAGAAACACCACTGATAAGTTGAATAGATTCCAAAGGAGGCTAACCAAAGGGGTGAGAAGCCTCAAGTTCATATCATATGATGGCTGGTTGAAGGAACTAAAGATGTTTAGGGCCATCATGGAGAAGTATTAGACTTCTGCTTGGTCTCCAGAGGACAAAACCAGAAGCAATGAGTGATAATTGTAATGAGGCAAATTTATTGACTTGAAATCAGGAAAAAGCTGCCTAACAATCAATAAATGAATAATATTTATTAAGCACCTACTGTGGCACTATATTAAGTACTAAGAATTAGAGAAAGTCCAAAGTAAGAAGGGACAACTCCAAAGGTAGTAGGTAGTAGGTTGCCTCTCTCTGGAAGTCTTTAAGCAATGGCTGGATAACCACTTGTAAGGTATATCTTGGTCACAGATGGAAAATATGTTGGAAGAGAACTATAATGTCCCTGCCAACTTTGGACTTCTGTGAAATAACATTGCTAAAATGAATACTAAATGTTGAAATGAAGAATTTCAATGGGATCAGAGAGTCCTCTGCTATCATTAAAGTCTTATCTTTTGTACTATTTTCACACCTACTAAGTTTCATTAACATAAAAGAATTCTGGTGTGGGAATTCCCTGCACCAGTGTAGAATGCAACCTATTTAACTTTGAAGCACATTGTAATGGATAGAGGGCTATCCTGAGAGCCAGGTGAAGACCTGGGTTCAAGTCCCGAATTTGATATACACTGGCTATGTGGCCCCGGCCAAGTCATTGTCTCTCAGTGCTCTAGGAAACTGTAAGGCTGTAAGTTGCAGAGAAGATGATGACTGGTGAGGGTAGAAGGAATTTCTTCATACAGGAGGCCTGTGTATCAGTGAAATCCTAAATCCAATCTCTATTCTTAGTCTAGTCTGGTATCTATTCTATGAATTAAATGTTGCATATTTTACTAATTCACTAATTTGTAGATATGATAAAATAATGACCTAAAAGATGTTTTTCTTATTTTTAGGATATTTGCTTAAGAGCAGGCTATGCAATAACACTTTTTGCATTCAATAACCGCTATCAACAGTACCTAATACTGGAAAGTGGAGCAATTACATTATCTATTTTTGAATCTTTTCTAAAATCGGATACTGAGACTGAAAGGGCAATGGCAGCATTTCAGGTATAGAAGTAGATTATATTTCCTAAATCAGTAAATATTTAAATTTATCACAATATTACAAATAATTTGAAAAACCTTTCCCAAATTTTGATGTGTAAAATTTTGTATTTGCCTTGCCCTTTACCCTTTGTTTTCGCCTAAAACCCCATGTCCCAAATAAGTAGATTAATTTGCTAGCAGCAAATTAAGCATAGTTGAAAAATTACACAACACATGCATGATTTTAATACAAAACCAGTAAACATTCTAAGAGGGAAAAAAGGTAAAAGAAGAAAGAGCATGCATCAATTACTATATACATCACAAAGCACACATTGCATGGGTGCCAAAGCACTGGTGTTACTGTCCCAGTTTCACTGGGGACACGTCAAATTAGTCTAATCATTAGCCAGATAGCCCCTGATCTTCTATGACTTGCTAAACCTATCTACCCCTAAACTCTTCTCCTCATTATCTTTTATTCCATGCCCTATGAGAAGTAACTGTAGGCACCACAACTGTTTCTACTTCCTCTCCAAATTCCACATAATCTTCAAGATTGCATGCACTGTGAGAAGGAATAGATTTACCCCTACAGAGGTAGCAGTGACCCCCAAATGAGCAGAGGATATAGTTACTGCAACCTTCCAATTTTTTCTTTACACTTTCCTACCTGGTAGGAGAAAACAAAGTCTAAATGAAGAAAGCTTTTTACTTCCAAGTGTTTCCTGTGGTTCCTGCTCCAGAGAACAAATCTGATGTCCTGCTTTATTTTCAGATAATTGTGTTAGCCAAAGTTATTGTAGACATGGATCATATTACTTTGTCTGCAAGAGGCATTACTATTTTAGTTGATCTTCTGTATTCATGTAAGACAGATACTCTGGTCTTAACAGGTAAGGAACTAATAAAAGTAATATGTACAACTATTTCCACTAATTATTTTACAGTAATAGGTGTTAATAACTCAAGTGATGAGAAATTCTCTGAATAGAGGTTTGGGGCTTAGGTTCCTGTAAACCTATCTCCTCCATTGAATTGTGAGCTCCTTGAGAGCTGGGACTGTCCTTTCTTTTCTTTGTACCCCCAAACTTTACCATAGTGCCTAGCACACAGTAGGTATTTAATACATGTTTGATAATTGACTGACCTGTGGGGGATGCCTTGGAGAGAATTTCAGTACTAGGAGAATTCTGGAAAAACACAATATAACCACTCTGTTATGGTGTTTCAATTATTTTCCTAGGATACAGTATCATGTGTTTTTTTCCCCCAAACAAGACAACAGTACTCTCTACCATTAGGAGAGTGAGCACTTAGGAGGTTTTTCTAGTTGTGGTAGACAGATTTGCACAAAGCCCCATGTTCAACAATACATATGTATGAGTTGTCTGGTCATATTTAATAGTTTATTCCATGGCCACAAAGCTTTCTTCAATCCTTTCTAGTTAAAAGCAAATTCTCCCTACTCTGATCTTTCAAAGAATTTCATTTGTACTGCTTTATTAAACATTTACATTTGATTTTGTTTTACACAAAAAAGTAATACCTTTACATATCCTTTTCTGTAACAATTTTGTCTATCGATTTATAGGAAATTTGATAGCTAGCTTGACTCATACCAGAGCTGGTATTACAGAAGCCTTCACCACACTAAGGACAATTCAAAGGCTTTGCTACCACTTGTACTCAGAAAAAGAAGAGGTAAAACAGAAAACTTCACCCTAAGTAATATAAGAAAGGTGTAATTTTTCCTTTTCTCATTCCCCTATTCAAGTAGCTTCATAATTTTGGTTCATAAATCATGAGCTCTGATTCATGGTAACTACTTAAGGATGGGAGGGTTTTTTTAGTGCCATTAACTTCTCACCTTTTATTCCTATCATCCATGATCATTTACATGGCTACCTAGAAGTTAACAGCCATCAACTTAATTTTTAAATCAAAACACAACTCCAGAATTAATAGAATTGATTAGGAAGAAAATGGGCATTCTTTAATTTTTTTTTGTTAGATTTTATTTTTCCTTCTTATCACCCTTGGTAAAAAGGACAAAAACATTCTAATTAAAAATTCAGTCATTTTTAGCAGTCATGCATAAGGCTTAAGTAAAATGATTTATTTGGGTTAAATGACCATAAGCCCAAATAAGTATCATAAACTAACAGAACCAGAAGTTGGCTACTGGTGTACATGGATGAGGGGTGCCAGCTAAGATACTGATTCGGTGCTTAATCAGTGCTCCCCACTACCATCTTGTGAGTAAGAGCAATAGAGACTAGGTTAGAAATAGTGGTCCTTATACCAGTTTGGAATGAGCTCCTTCCTGTGCAAGGTCCTGAAACATATAAATGCTAAGATCTGCTTCATACTCAGCATGGATGATTTTTACAGACAATTACTAGATCCTCTTCTGTGACTTCCTAACCTATCCTAATAAATAGGTCTGCTGACCTTTGGGAAATACTGCAAGCACCATTGTAATGTGTGAAATATACTGCCCTCTCTACCCATTGGAATGGTGCTTATAGACATCATTCTTTTATGATTCTGTTGTAGGAAGACACAGATCTATTATTAAAAAAAAGTACTGGGATAATTCCTATTAAATATTTCATGAGGGAGACAGAAAATTTGAAGTTGAAAAAAAATGGAAATCAGCAACCAAGAAGGAAATGTTTCTGTTTCATTTAGGTTCGTATATCTTGTGCCTGTGCTCTTGGCTACTTAACTTACAATGCGAATGCTTACAGACACCTGTTAAAGGAATGCAGGAATAAGCCTAATCAGTTCATTCGTTTAATGAATAACATCAGCAAAGATGCAAGTATTAGCCCAGATTTTGTAAAGGAATTTGAAAGGCAAAAAAAAGTTGGGCTGCCTTCTATAAGGTACCATGCATTTATGTGAAATTATGGTAATGAGGTTATATTTAAGTAGCTTTTTTTTAGAGTTAGATTTAAATAAATGACTCGATTAGATTTCAAGATGTCCAATAAAAATCAGATATTCAGAAATACCTCTGACAGGCACAATTCACAATGGTGAATCTGAAAGCCTACCTTTGGGGGCCTATCATCAATATTAATTTTCAGTGAACTAGTAGTGATGCATATAGTTAACAGAGATTTTTGGATGAAGAAATGCTATACAAGCACAATTCACTCTATAAGGTTAATATTGCTAGGCATATGTCACCAAACGCCACTAACTGGTTCTATGAAAAACTATTATGCAATAAATAGCATTTAAGTCATAAGTTCCATAGGAATATTACAAATGACATTAATTTCTGGGTAGCTACAAGTCAAATTACAAAAGTTTAAATTAGATTTTCACAGAAACCTTAAATTTTAGCTTTAAAATGGTAATGCCAAATAGCCTTCCCCCCACTTCTTCCTTCCCTTCCATCAGAAATCCTGGAAGTGGAGCAGCTAGGTGACACAGTGAATAGAGCACTGGCCTTGGAGTCAGCATGACCTGAGTTCAAATCCAGCCTCAGACACTTAACACTTACTAGCCATGTGACCTTAGGCAAGTCACTTAACCTCAATTGCCCTGCCTTCCCCACTCCAAAAAGCAAAAAAAAAAAAAAAAAAGAAAGAAAGAAAAAGAAATCCTGGAAGTTTCTTACCTGGTGTGTGGGGCATGGGTGAGTTGCTGTGTATATGCCCTTACATATGGTGGGCTTTCGTGTTAAGTGGGTAGAGGTGGGCTCTCAAGTTCTCCTACAATCTTCTCATACTTCCACGAATTCATAATTTCCTCTTCTACCTCATGACCAGCCAACCAACCACAGAGCCTGCTATGTGCCAGACACTGTGCTAAAGCCCTGCGACATTGCTTGCCTTAACCTAATACCAAGTAGCAACAAAGATTGACAACCCATTCCCTCCAGTTTTAGTTTCTTTGGAAATGTAAATGGTACAGACCCAAGTGGGATTGGAGAGGGAAGGAGGTATGGAAGTGAGGGCCTTCCCGGTGACTTATCAGGTTGCCTTGGCTCTATTGAGTAACTCCTAAATAGACTAAGTTTTTAAAGGCTCTCTGACAGATTATTCCTCAATCTCAACCAGTAGGAAAACAGATTTAGTATCTCTGGGTATTAGTTGCCATCACTGGACACCAGAAAGGTGCCATGTTGTGGTGGAACTTAGGTATAATTCATCAGTGATGTTAATGTGTGTGGATATAACTGTATAACTCAGCAATGTCAAAAGCAAGCTAAATCTGTTATGTTGAATTAGAGCATTATTGACTGCAAATGGAATATATGTGATCTTAAAAAAAAAACTATATATAAGTATTTATGATGGTTCTATAAATTAACTCACCATCTCTATGGCTTCCCAGACATTCTTCTCCTAGGCTATCACTCCCATATATATGCTGATTTCCTCCATTACAATATAAATTCTTTGAGAAGTACAACCATCCTGGTATTTGTATTCTCCGTGTTCAACACAGAAAAAGCACTTAGTAAATACATTCTAACTGTTTCTTATTTCCTTTTCAGTCTAGAGATAAATGGAGGTCCATCCATAATTCCTGTCTTTAAAAAAGGTAATGTTTTTCTTCTGATGAAATATTTGGTTAGTTTGAAACTGGATTAATTATTCTCTTTGTGGACATGAAGGTATTAAAAACCATAATTTTTTGCTCTCATGCATTCTCCACTTAAGTCAAATGTGTGCTTAGTATAAAAGTAGGATTTGTCCCTTATATACCACTAATCTATGAAGATTGACTGGGCAGATTCATGTGATGTTAGAACACTATATAAAGGACTTTTTTCTGGGAGTGAGGTGGTGGTGGGGATAATCAGTGTGATTATCTTTTATTTAGTAAGAGGCAGCATAATATAGAAGGATATCCACTGAACCAGTCAGGAGACCTAGGTACTAGACCTGAGCCTGCTACTAACTCGTTATGTGGACTTACACAAATCACTTAATCTCTCTGAGATTTAGTTTTCTTATTTAGAAAAGTTGGATCAGATGACCCCTAAGCTCCTTTCCAAAAATTCTCTACCCCATCTAAAAGTTTCAAATGTATTTATTCTACCTAAAATGCAGCACCTCTCCTCCTATACAAGACTCACAACCCCTAACAAACCTCTTGCTCATCTTGATTTAGTCAATGATTTTATTCCACTTATTTTCGTGCTCACTCTGGACTTGTAAGAGAAGTATCAGTAAAGTAATGAGAGAACCTACAAATCACAGGCAAAAATCAGACTCATTACTATATAATCCTGTACTTGCTATCATTTTTTCTAACCTGTACTAAAGTCTGCTATTTTTTCTTTTTAGTATATTCATTAAAAGTTAATAATGTTATACAAATAATAAGTAGCCAATCGGTTCTTTTTTTTTTTGTTTTGTTTTGTTTTGGGGAGGAAGGCAACAAGAGTTAAATGACTTGCCCAAGATCACACAGCTAGTAAATGTGTCAAGTATCTGAGGCCAAATTTGAACTCAGATCCTCCTGACTCCAGGGCCGGTGCTCTATTCACTGTGCCACCTAGCTGCCCCTAGCCAACAGATTCTTTAGGGCTTAGAGTTGAATAGCCTAATCCTGAAGAGAAAGGTCTCATTCCTATTTATCTTTTAAACTGTAAGAGAAATAGTAAACTCCCTTTTGTACTAGGAAACTTATGATTCTACTCACTATCTCCTAATATATACATATCGATCTCCTTTTATATAAGGTAACGTATTATTTACTTGCAGAATTGATTGCTTGTCCCTGTGTGTCCTAAGTGCTAGGGAAGACACTAAAAAACGCCTTTAGTTAGGATGTAAGCCTGACATCAGAAATAAATGGAGAAACTCCTTAGAAGAGGGGATTTGTAACCACAAAAATCTTCAAACTTTACAACTAGAAAGGTATTTACATGAAGATGTAAGAGAATGGAGTTCTTATCCAACCCTTTTCAGATCAAGCAGGACTGCAATGCCAGCTGGCTTAAATTTGTGTTCCCTGGAAAGAAAGAAAAAGATCTTGTCTATTAGAGAGCTAGCTGCGATGGATTTAGTTGTGGGCTGACCAGACATTTACAAGGTGACAGTCTAACAATGTTTGAGGGAGAGCTAACTGGCTTAATTCTAGGTTGAGGCAACCTCCCAGATAGAAGTTGAAGGTATATTTTTGTGCCTACTGAAGTATAATGGTTAAGAATATGAAGTGAATTTTGAAATGGGAAAATTGAGTCAGTCTCACCTTTACTCCACTTTAGGAGAATCATTAACATGACAAAAATCTGAGAATAACAGTTGCAACTCTCATTCTCTAATTTCTAGGTAAAGAACACAGAAGAAAAGCAAAAGCTAAAATTCAGCCTAAAGACTCTTTGCTTATAATACCCCGTACAGGCAACTTAATGGGAAGACTCAAAGCAACAAGGTTCACTACTTCTCGTAGAATTTTTTCTTTTTCAACTTCAGCCTCATCAGATATTATAAAAGTCTCAAGGCCAAGAATAATGATTTTGAGTCAACTCAAGGAAATTAAACAGAAGAAAACTGCCACTGATACTCAGGAAATTGCTCAAACCACTTCAACATGAAAACATTCTTAGCTAGAGAACCTGGTAACATTTTAAAAGAGGAATTTCCAAATACTCATATTGAAAAATATGCTTCAGTGAATAAAGCTTTCTGTAGTAAATTAGAATAACTGCACTCAAATCTAATAAAATTTCATGATGGACACAATGGCAACAAATGAATATGTCATGAGCAGAATTTCAAAACAAGTATGTGAGGATAAAGAAGACTGGCTGGAGCATACTGATCCTCTTAGGTTATAATTCACCACATGTCCCTCAGCCTTCAAATTAAGGCAGGAAACAAGAAAGAATTCTGATCAGTTGATGACCCTGAATGACTGTGCTGCATGGGGGACAAAGGGAAGATGCAGGGTGGTGGTTTTCAATAGACCCAAAGCAGTGATTAGAGAAAAGTACCTTCCAAGTAAATTTTCTATATATATGTATTATAGTAATATAAAATAATACTTCTTTATCCAGTCATTGGTCCTTATGGGTTTGAGAGCTTAGAATACTAGTTTTTATAGGCCTCACAGCATCCTTTACTTAATTTGTATTAAATCAAGCAACCAACCAGCAAGTATTTAGTAAGTACCTACTATATACCAGGCACTGCGGATGCAATTACAGCTAACCACTTGCCTCCATGTGATTTTTTTTTTAAAAGCAATTGGGGTTAAGTAACTTGCTCAAGGTTACACAGCCAGTCATTATTTATGTGTGGGTGCTCATTTTCTGAGGCCGGATTCGATTCCGGGTCATCCCAACTCAGAGGCTGGCGCTCTTACTCACTGCGCCACCTAGCTGCCCCTCTTCCATGTGATTTTTAAAAGTTGGTTAAATTTAAAGATGCATACAAAAGATCATAAAAGGTAAATGACCCTATCTAAAATATTAATGTATGTTTTAAAACATAAAATATATTTTAAAAATATAATTATTTCCTTAGAGGAGAAGGTACTTACTGTTGACAGTGCATCATGTATAAAAGTAGCACTGAGAAGCAAAAGAAGGATCATTAATTCTTCTCTTTTCATATGGTTAAAGGTCTGGCCTTTTTAGAATTGTTGAGGCCTTTGCTCTATTTCTGATCAATGCACACCAGACTGATTTATCTACCAAACTGTTATTTTATGGCAGTCCATGGCTGGTCTGGGTGGGCAAACTGGGATTCAGTATGTCTTTAAAAGCCCCTTTTCCCATCTGTTCTGCTTGTAGAACATTTCACCTTATCATAGAGCAGCTGCTTTGAGATCTATCCTATTACAATCCATTCTTCTCTTATGACTATCTCAGTAGGTTCCTAGTGCAGTTAAATGTTTGAATATATTGTTGGTGTGATCATTTCCCCCCAATATATACTTGAAAACCACACAAATAATTTAAAAAAAACCCAACATTTGGACACTTACTTAGCCTTCACATTAAATTCTAAATGAACATTTTGGCTGTTCTATGATGCATCTTGTGAACTGAGGTAAAATACATGGAATGGAGAAACAGACACATTTACTGCTAAAAAACTTATAATACCTTGTACAGGCAACTTAATGGGAAGATCATCCAAAGCAACAAGGTTCACTACTTCTCGTAGAATTTTTCTTTTTCAACTTCAGCTTCATTAGATATTATAAAAGTCTCAAAGTCAAAAATAGCCCCCTAAAAAGGGGCAGAGTGAATAAAGGACATTAAAGAATTTACCATAGGCATCCATAGGCTATATAAGTACAAACTAATACTGAAATATACCTGCCAAAGTGAAAATGGCAGGAGCCATCTCTGAAAACTATAGAAGGAAGGACTACTTTGGCTAGAGTCAGCTTTGAAACTGGCTCCACAAGAGGTTGCAGGGTTCTCAAATCTCCCATAGTGGCAGGTCTGTAGACGTGTTTGTTTTCAAGTATGAGGGGGAGGGGTCCCTAAAGCATCAGGGTATTTTCTATGCCTCCAAGGGACCACCTTGAGATCTATATAATTCTGATGTAGCTACACAGTCACCATATTTGAAACACTGAACAGCGAACTTTCAGCCTATATTCTTAACTGTCTCTTTTCCTTGTTCTCTAATGAATTTTAGGGTTAAAATATAAACACAGGTACAGGATTTTCATAAATATACCATATAGTTTTAATGATTTTAACACAGAAATCTTAGCTTTCAATAACTTAAGTTATGGATATAACAGAAACAATCTTTCTGATAAGAAGAAATCAGAGGGGTGGAGTCAAGATGGGCTGAGTAGAAACAGTACTTCTGAAGGGCTCCCGCTCCTACCTTCTCCAATTCATGTAAAAAATGACTCCCAAAAAATGACACAGAGAAGCTAACCTCCCACTGAAGAGAGTCTGGCAGGCTGGCAGGAAGGGGCCAGCACTCTGGGAGCTGAGCCCAGCCCCTCAGGAGCCTGAGGTTTTAGCCTCAGGTCGGCCACAACCAGCCAGCTGGAGGGACTTTAGATCACCAGCATCTGTGGCAGCTTCCAGAATTATCAACCCATAGATGTTAATGACAAAGTGAGAGGTCAGTACAGTGTGGACTTTGGGACCAGGGAGTTCAGGAGTGCCCCCAGTCTGGGCAGTAAAACTATATTCCACTGATCATGATGGGCAACAGGATGGGGGGGGGCAGGGCGCGACTGTTTGATAAAGTGTGTCCAGATCAGTGCAAACCTATCAGTATGGAAAACTCAGAAGTAAGTGCCATCTTCATATACAAAAGGAAACTTTGTTCAGCCTCTTTAATATTTTCCATATTAGGTAAAACCATCTCATTGGTTGTAATAATGACTACTTTTTAAAATGTTAGGCCTAAAGAAGTAACTTAAGAAGTAGTTACAGACTGAACCACCCTGTTAAGTTTATCTGATCACATAAAATGTCAGATTTGCAACCTTTCACATAAGAGTAAATGAAGTGGATTTGGTAAGTTCTAGGACAATAGCAACATGCCCTGTTGGAGTAATAAGCAGGTGTTATGCCAGGAATACCAAACCATTGCCACCACATCAACCATCACCTCCACTCAGATGCTGGTGGGGAGAAGCTTAACCCTCTTGAGTGCAAGTACCCTAGGAATAATAGCACCTCCCAGTCTAAGCTTCCAGCTAGGCCCCACTGCCACTATGTAGGGGAGCAATACCCTATAGAGACCTGACCCAGCAATGGGATATGCAGGCCCCTCCTTCCTCAATAGCCCCAATTATTAAAGACCTGGTAAAGAAGATTCTTGTGGTCCTAAGTTCTTAGCACTGTTCAATGTCAGAAATTGATATGATTTTGTCAATAGAAATGAGAGTAAAGATGCATTACCATCTGCCTTGCTGTTGCCTCCTCAGGACCACTGAATATTTCCATCTGGTATTTATAAGAGACATTTAGCTGAGCTCTCCTATGAACTGTTACTCTTATTAGAAAATGAGCTTCCTAAGAACAAAGTCTATTTTACTTTTCTGTCTGTATCCTTAGTGCTTGTCATATGGTAAGCACTTAATAATTAATAAGCACTCATTCATTCATATTATAACTATCATATTCTTGCAAGGGCACCAGGAACAAGTTTTTTCGGACATTAGGTGAAGCACATTCTCACAGTAGTCCACTCCCTTACCTAACAAGGCTTAGGCCCACCAACACAGACATGTATCGAGTTGTTGGGTACCCTCCATTAGTAGGGTAGATAATGAGTAGAAAGATAAAAGGGCTTTAGGGCTCTATCACATGGAATCAACACATGATAGATTCAGTACTGCTATCCCGTTTGGCTTGTCCCTATCTTTGCTCTAAGGGAATATGTGCATGTGTCCTGTAGCCCTTAAGTGTGTCCATATAATGAAGGAAAGAGACTTTCTCTATTTTTTTCTACAACATTAGGCTAGTGTCTCTCTGGTTGTATTTATACTTGTTTGCTTTTTGTTATCAAAATTTTGAACCCCTAAAGTCCTATTTGACCTGTCAAACATAGAAGCATAATAGGGAAAGTGTGAAAATACACAAAAAGAGCTTTAATGGATATTCACAATTTTACATCTTCTTGAATAGAGAATATAAAAATCCAGGACCTGGTACTAACATTGAGTTAATACCTTTAGAAAATTCTTCTTAAAGAAAATCAAGGATCAAATCTTTAAACTTGGTACTTTAATGGCAGCTTCTCGAACTTGTTTTGATATATCAACTCCAAGAGGACATCTGTATTATAAAAAATGCAATGTATTACTATTTAACTTTGATAAGTTCAGAGATTCATACAGACTAGGTTGATATCTGCACTGGTGAAGAGAGCATCCGCAATGATGATCACAGACCATGAAAAATATAAATGGAAGGGTTTTTTTCTTTGGGGGAGGGGATTGTTGGTGTGAAGAAGGTAAGTATAACGTTCATCAATGTGGATCAGCTCCCAGAAAACCCTGGAAGTGGGGCAGTCTTGGACAAAGAAGCAAAGACCTGGCCTTTTGAATCCTGCTAGTTCCAGATCTGGATGTCTTCAG
Organism: Gymnobelideus leadbeateri; assembly: GCA_011680675.1. Classification (NCBI taxonomy): domain Eukaryota; kingdom Metazoa; phylum Chordata; class Mammalia; order Diprotodontia; family Petauridae; genus Gymnobelideus; species Gymnobelideus leadbeateri. The sequence continues at coordinate 71,507 of WOXC01002213.1, read as the reverse complement.
AGAGACCACATTAATTATCTTTCTGGATGTCAGTTTTCTATGACATTCAAGAGCTGAACTATACAATCTTTGGAGGCCCCTCCAAGATCTAAATCTATGGTCCTTTGTTCACCTGGGTGAGATGTTGGAGCTAGGTTTCTGTTTCCCTAAGATGAAACTTGGACCAGAACCAAATAAAAAAGCAAGCAGTCATATTATATGAGTTAGAGGCAGAACTTTATCTAGGATTTAAAATGAATCAGGAGAACAGGTCCTACAACAATATGCAATCTCAGTTAATAGGACTTGGCAGGATGCAGTCTACATAGAGGATCTTTCTCCCATCCATGGCAAATTCTGGTCCTTGAATAGACATATGACTTTTCTATAACTATCCTTTATGGAAATAGTTAAACTGAATATGGGGGCCTTTTGAGTGACAGGAAAAACAACAATGTATACTTAATCACATATATATATACACACACACACATATATCCCATATATTTTATGCCAGACACTGTGTTAAGCACTTTATGAATATTTCATTAGGTAGGTACTATTATTATCCCCATTTTGCAGTTGAGGAAATTGAAGCAAATAGAGGTTAAGTGACTTGCTCAAGGTTATGCAGTAAGTGTTGGAGGCTGAATTTGAACTCAGATCTTCCAGACTCTAGGTACTGCACTGTATCTACTGTACCACCAGCTGCCTATTATAAATGTCAACTTGTGATCACTGGTGACAACAGGCCACTTTCATATAGTTCTTAGAGTTATAAAGTATTTTCATTACAACAATCCTGTAAAGAACTTCTAGCCTGTTTCTTAGTATCCAAGTACATTAGAACTAGAAATGATGAACGAAGAGTAGCTGCTAATAAATAACTTGCTATATATGCCACTATGTCTGAGGATTGAATCTGTTATATCCTCTTGCTATGTTCTAGGGAGTGACCATTAACTGGGAAAAGTATGATAGGCCTCTGTTCAAAATGTCCATCAACAGTTTAGGGCAGGTGGGATGGAGGATGAGGTACCGAGGACAGAACTAACATTTGTGGACCCAGCTTCTGAAGAGTTGTTCCTACTCTTTGGTGCTATGTGATACTGCTAAATGCCTCTGAAGGAACAGTCTCTTGCCCAGTATGTGCACAAGCTCATAGTAATCTAGTCCTGGGATTATACTTACTCTAAAGATAAAGAAGCAAGGTCCCCTTGCCATGGCTTAGCAAACCTTAGCATTACCCTGGGTGGATACCATTAGACCAAAGAGTTTTCTTAACTGAGAGGCTGGGCTGCCAGCGTATCTGATTCTATCAAACCACTTCTTATTGTTGTTCAGTCATTTCAGTTGGATCTGATCATGGCCACCTGTTCACAACTTTAAAAAACTAAAGCACTGTTCACAATAGGTCTAAATTATATTATCATTAAAAAGTCTTTAAACAGTCAAGAATTGTTATCCTGGCTCCAGTAAATGAACTCTGTCTAGTTCATAACTCAATCTCTTTCAACTTGTATGACTTGATTTCTTAGACAGTCATAGTCAAATACTTCTTAGAAGAGTGCCACCTTCATATGGAAGCTAACAAAAGGAATTATGTGTGGCTTCCCTGCATATTTAAACTAATATTAATTATTAATAGAACTTCAATGAAAACTTGTGATCACAAGAAGTTTAAATTAGTGCAGTGACATTTAGAAGATAGCTTGAAGAAGAAACAGGAATTGTGCCACTTACTTTGGTTCATATCGGATACCTTCTGTGTTGTGTAATATGCCCAGTCCTGCACTCAATCTCTCAATACCATTCCTAAAGAAGATATATGGAAATAAAATAAATACTTCAAAGATTTAATGAAAAAACAATTTGTGTTCTAGAATTGTGAATTCATCACTGTGGGAAACTGCCTGTGTTGAAACTTTCTTCACTGATGTTTATCTATAATTTATAGTTTTTGATAGTTGCCTGGGGCATAGAAGGGTTAAGTGACTTTTACATGGTCACAAAGCTCATCTATGTCCAAAGTAAGACTCCAATCCAGATTTTTCTGACTCTGAATCCTGCCTCTGTATCTTACTATCTGAATTACAAGTGGTTTAACCTCTCTAGACTCGGTCAGTCAATCAGTATCTACTGTACATCAGACACTGTGCTTCACTCTGGGGATGCAAAGAAAGGTAAGAAACAGTTTCTGCCCTCAAGGAGCTTATATTCTAATGGGGGAGACAATGAATGTGTATGTACAAATACATAAAAGCAAACTACATGTGGAATAAATAGGAAATAACCAAAAGAGGGGGAGGCCCTAGAATTAAGAGGGATGGGGAAAAGGTTTCCTATAAAAAGTGGGATGTTAGCTGGAACTTTAAGGAAGCCAGGGAAGCCAAGAAATCTGCTGAGATGGAATAAATGAAGAGTGGACTGCAACAGAATACCATCAGGGATGAAGGCAACGTCAGGGGAAAGAAGAGGGTAGGGTATGTTTGAGAGATACTGTTAATCTGAGAAACTGATAGGCCTTGGCAACAGATCTGATATGGGGGTGACAGATGGTAAGGAGCTACAGATGACATCTAGCTTGCTAGCTTGGGGGCCTGGAGGATGTGCTCTGGATAGTAATATGGAAATTTGGAAGACATGGACATTTTTATAGGCAATAGGGAAGGAAGGAGAGATTAAGTGAGGAAGTCGGAAAGACTGAGGGAGCAATCTGTTGGAAGAGACAGGATGGAAAGGTATCACTTGTCCTGGCAGACAGGTTTGCCTCAGCAAAGAGTAGGGCCATCTCATCTATACTATAACTGGAGGTCTATAATGTTCCTTCCAATTTTAAATCTTTCATCTTAGAATGTCTCTACTACAAAGTATTCCCTCTTATCAGCTTACTATTAGTAGACATAATAAGATGTTTCCACAGAACTAAAATTATAGTTTAATATAAAAATACATATTGTTTTGCTCACCATGCAATCATAATTCCATTATCTGTGCAAAGTTTGAGAGGAGGACATAATAATATACAATTTGTTGCTTTTGTTACAATTTCTAAAGTTCTTCGAATATATAAATTACTTGCAACACCTCCAGATACAACCTGAAACAATTTAAAAGACTGAAATTAGCCACCACAAAAATATAAAAGTATGAACTAGCACTGTTTTGTGTGAAGGTATTACATGTGCTATGAATAAGAATTCCATGAGAAAATTTTGATATTAGTAGGATTTTGCCCTGCTAAAATATTACATATTAAATTGTATACATCAAAAATACTTATCAATCACTTGCAGTGAGTTTTTGTTATGAAAATAGGCTTAATATCTTTTATTCTGCTCCAAAATTTCCCCAAATCACTTTCAATGCCTGGAATATTCCATACCCTAGAACAATAATTAAGGGTCTCTGGGGGCTTTTCAGCCTGAATTAAGGCCCAATAAAGCTGCAATGCTCTTGCAGTCAGGACATGCTATGGCTTCTTCTTCACCTCACATAATCACATATTTGTTAGACTAACATGTGTGGCTACAAAGACCTTTTCTTCTTCACATGTATTTCAAGAGAATCTAGTTCTTTGCTATACATCAAAACAAAGTGTTACTAATACTGTTTATAAGAAAAGTTGTAATTCAGCAATACCACTTCTAGGGCTGTATTACAAAGAGATAATAAAAATGGGAAAAGGACCCACATGTACAAAATTTTTTCTAGCAGCATTTTTTGTGGGGCCAAGAACTGGAAATTGAGGGGATGCCCATCAATTGGGGAATGGCTGAACAAGTTGTGGTATGTGAATATAATGAAATACTATTGTGCTATAAGAAATGATGAACAAGCAGACTTCAGAAAAACCTGGAAAGACTTAATGAACTGATGCTGAGTAAAGTGAGAAGAACCAGAACACTGTACGCAATAACAGTCATAATGTGCAATAACTGACTTATAGACTTAGCCCTTCTCAGCAATGTAATGACCTAAACAATTCCAAAAGACTCATGATGGAAAATGCCATCCACATCCAGAGGAAGAAATATGGAGTCTGAATGCAGAGTGAAACAGACTATTTTCTTTTTTTGTTTTGTTTTTTTCTTTCTCATGGTTCATCCCATTCATTCCAATTCTTTTACACAACATAAGTAATATGAAAATATGTTTAATATGAATGTATATGTAAAGTCTGTATCAGATTGCATGTCGTCTTGGGGGGGTAGGGAGAGGGAGAAAATTTAAAACTTGTGGAAGTGAATTTTGAAAACTAAAAATAAATAAACTTATTAAAAAAAAAGAAAGGTTGCAAACACTTACCAATATTGCATTAGAAGGAGTTAGGAAACCTCTTTGTTGGCAAAATAAAATAGCACGATGTGTTCGTTTAGCAATGTGGCTTGCTACTGTGTGCTGTACTGCTGCAGCAATATCAGCAGCACAGGACAAGATTTGTCCCTTCTCAATACCTGCAAAAATAAGACTTAGTGACTTTTAAATGTTTATTTCATGATGATTATTATATATTCAACTTTCTTAAATATACACATACACACACCTTCTTCTTTTTCCTTTTGTGTTATTATTTTATTAACAGCAGTCTGAAGTCCAGAAAAAGAAAAATCACAATTTCTACAGTTATGCAGGGGATGTTGAAAATCAAAATGTAATTTATTTCCTTGCTTGGCCAGATGTTCTATAGCCTTGCCTCCACTCATGGTAGAATATGTTGGGTGTTTTATTAAAGAAAGTCTTCTCGCTACCTAGCAAAGAAAAAAAAATGCTTTGTAAAACATGATATTTTAATTGACACACATTTTTCAAGTTAGATGCAAAAAACCAAAATTCCATTACTGAATACTATATTATGAAAATATAATGTTTTTAAAAGTAAGACTGTGGCTAGTAGCCACTAAAAATACGATTCATAGTAGCGGGCTGGCTTGTAATAGATGGAGGCTGCTGCCTCTGAGAACCAAAGAAAATAAATTCCTCATATTCATTGCTCTCCTTCTACTCTTCCACTCTGTTGGGGGGTGGGAGAGGGAAGGAGCTAGTTAGTTTAAATTGATGAAAACACTCCATTTTTCCAGGGGATTCTAGAAAGAGAAGCTCACAATCTCCTCTCCTCTTTGTTTTCAACTGTATTGGAGATAGCAGTGATGGATACTGCTTCCCTAATCCTGAGGAACAGCAGTGGGGTTACCATCCACCATTCTCTTTTGCCATGATTAACAATGCTCTATGGGAGAGAAAGAAATCTGCAACTTTCTAATGCCAATATTTCTCCAGTTTAATAAAATTTTATCCATAGTAAATTCCCTTTGGTTTTACATTTCTGCAATAATCAAACAGCACATTACAGTTCACAAAGAACTTTAGAAGAGCAGGCTTTGATATGGTGCTTTGAACTTTACAAAACGTTTTACATATACTATCTTATTCGAGTCTTACAACTCATATAAATAAACTGAGGCACATGCTTTACCCATGGCTAGTTAACTCATGTCAGAAGCAGAATCTGAACCTAGGTCTTTTTGATTCCAAATCTAACACTATGCCATTAGACTAGTACCCAATCCAGTCCAACATATACTTTTAAAAACACCTACTATGTGCAAGTCACTGTACTTGGCCTTGGACATATACATATATATTAGACATTTATTTCTCCTGCGAAGATGCAATAGGAAAACAGATAAGTATATGCATGAGAACTTGAAAATATAAATAAATACAGGGATCATGGAAGGCATTATAAGTAGCACCCTAGCTGAGCCTTGACTAAAACAAGGGATTCTGTGAGATAAGGGAGGGGTACTTTAAAGCATGGGGGATAGCCTGTAAAAAGGGAGGGAAAGGAAAGAATAAAATGCTAAGCCTGGGAACAGCAAGGAAGTATTTGGTGAGCACACTGTGAAATAAACCCAGAAAGGCAGGCTGAAAGTAGATTATATCTGGCTTTAGATGTTAAGCTGAGGAGTTTGTTTTGTATCCTAGAAGGAGCCACTGAAGTTTCGTAGGTGGGGGAAAGAAAGAAAGGAAGGGAATAAGTACTTATTAAGTGCCTACAAATGTGCCAGACACAGTGCTAAGCGTTTTACAAACATCATCTCATTTGATCCTCCTAATAACCCTGGAAGAGAAGTGTTATTACTTCTATTTTACAGATGGGAAACCTAGAAAGACGGAGGTTAAGTGACTTGCCCAAGGGCACAGAGCTAGTAAAAAAGTGCCTGAAGTCATATTTGAACTCAGGCCTTTCTCACTCTAGGTTCAGTGCTCTATCTACTGAACCACCTGGATGGAAGAGTCATCGAGTCCAAAGGTCACTTAGGTGCTAAGTAAGCATCAAAGGAAGGATATGAACTCCTGTGACCCTAGAACCAACGCCTGATCCATTTTACCACATCTATAAAGCAATGAGAACAAAACCCACAGGAGCTAGTAAGATCACAGAGAAGGTATAGAAAAAGGACAGGGTGTGGAAAAGAACCTTTATGGATGTGCTTTTTGTAAAGGCCAGCATACCAGTAATAATCTAGTAAATAAGACTGAGGAATAGTTAGACAGGTAATTAAGCATGAATGTATTTATTAAATATTTATTCTGTGCCAAGCATTACACTAATGCTGAGACAGTCTCTGCTTCTAGGAGCTTAACTTTCTCATACACAGAGGCAACACATACATAGGAGGGGTGACCAAGGAAGGAAGTATCTTGGGATTCACAGAGATGTGGACTTGAGCAGCCAAAAAAAGCTCCTTTTCCAGGAGTATAGTACTAACTGGAGATGGGTGGTGGTAGTGGTCAAGTCACCAGGAGAAAAAGATAGTCAATGGTTGTCAATAACCTGAATAAGTTAAGAAGGATAAAGACTAAGCAAAGGTCATCGGAGTCATTAGTTAAGATCATTAGCAATTTCAGTTGGCTGGAGACCTGGGAAATAAGAAAGCAAAAGGCCAAGAACTGAAGTTGAAAGGAACTATAAGCAAAAAGCACCAGCAGTTTTTCTAGGAGTTTAGCTATGAAGAGAGGAGCTACAGGACAAGAGTATGAGGGATAGTACGATTAAATGAAAGTGGCTTGCTTTTTTTGTTGTTTTTAGGAGGGGGAAGATTTGGGTCTGATATAACAGAAAGAACTAGGGACTCAAAGGGCTTAGGTTCAAATACTGGCTTTGCTGTTTCCTATCCCTGCGACCTTGGACAAATTACTTTCTCTCTGAGCCTTGGCTTCTTCACCTGCAAAATGGGAGGTAGTAGAATTTCATGGCCTCTGAAATTCCTTTCACTTCTCAATCTATGATTCTATGATATTTCCTTTAATAATCAGACAGAAGGAAATCAGTTTTTATAACCACCAAAAAGGTTTAAAGGTCTTTAGGAGTGAAGTCTACTAATTAGGACAATTTTGAAATATTTTTGAAATTTTCAAGTTTCATCTCAAAATACAACTTTAAATCTTAGAGGTTTTGAAAACTCTTCAAAACTAGAATGATACATAAAAGAAAAAAGTCTACTTTAGATTTATAGTAACTATAAAAAAATTCAGCATACTATAGAGTTCCATCCTATACTCAATTTCCAATCTGATCTCTTACTGTACTGTAGATAAAGTCTTTATGGACTATTCTACCTAATTTGAGGTTATTAAAAATATTGAATTGAATGATAACGGAGTTACTTTATTTATAATTGAAATTGAGAGGTACTAAAATATTGTTGACTGATACAAATTTATTAAATGCTTACTATGTGCTACCCTGGAAACACACACACACACACATTAATAGCTAACATTTGTATAGCATTTACAAAGTGCCAGACACTGTGCTAAGCACTTCACAATTATTATCTCTTTTGATCTTCATAACAACTCTGGGATTTATGTGTTATCATTATTCCCATTTTACACATGAGGAGAACAGAGATTAAGTGAATTGCCCAGAGGCACACAATTTATTAAGTATCTGAGTTTACCACTGAACTCTGGTATTACTGACTTCTCCCCACTGTACCACCTGGCTGCCCCCAAAACAAAAAGAAGTGAATTCTTAGATTAACTCTTACCTTGTCAAGCATGTCACCTGGAGCTATATCTAATGATTTTCCAAGCAGAAGAAAATCTGAAATACCTTGAACTATGGCCAGTAAACAGTGACCGCCAGAGACCAAAAGAACTAAGAAAGGAAAATCCACTTTATTAGTCATTCTAATAGTAAGTGCATGTGCTTCCATGTGATGAATAGGAATGAAAGGCTTCTTGTATTGATTTACCAGTTGTAAGCTATACTCTAAGCCTACTCCCAGGCTTAAAGCAAGTCCTGGTTTTACAGTAGTTGCAATTGCTGAGAGTTCATTTGGGGTGACTCCACTGGCAGAAAGAGTTTCTTTCACTATTTGTTCAATGTTTTCTCTGTGAAGCTGCTGTGCAACTGAAGGAATAATTCCACCTGTTCTGAGAGAGAAATGGTCATGAGTTTATCATATCAAACAATAAGCTTCAAAACTGAAAGCCTGGCTGTGAAATGAACCAATCACCCAGTTGAACAACTTGGAACTATGTCCAAGGGGCAACCAAACTGTACATACCCTTTGATCCAGCAATGCCACTACTAGGTCTGTATCCAAAAGAGATCATTAAAAAAGGGAAAAGGACCTATGTGTGCAAAAATATTTATAGCAGCCCTTTTCATGGTGTCAAAATATTGAAAATTGGGGGGGGGGGTGGCCATCAATTGGGGAATAGCCAAACAAGCTATGGTATATGAATGTACTGGAATACTACTTTGCAACAAGAAATGATGAACAGAAAGACTTCAGAAAAATCTGGAAAGATTTATATGAACTGATGCAAAGTGAAATGAGCAGAACCTGGAAATCATTGTACACAGCATCAGCAACATTGTGTGATGACCAACTATGAATGACTCAGCTCTTCTTAGCAACACAAAGATCCAAGACAGTACAAAGGACTCACAAAGGAAAATGCTATCCAGATAAAAAAACTGATGAACTCTAAATTGCAGATTGAAGCGTATTTTTTCACTTACTTTATTCTTTCTCATGTTTTTTTCTTTCTCTCTGTTTCTTCTTTCACAACTGTGATTAATATGAAAATATTTTTTACATGATAGCATATGTATAAATTATATCAAATTGTCTAGCATTTTCAGAAGATAGGAGGGGAGGGAGTATGAAAAATTTAGAACTCAAAATCTTGTAAAAATGAATGCTAGAAATTTTCTTCACATGTAACTAGGGGAAAAATACTATTTAAAAACAAAAAAAAAAACCCTGAAAGTCTGGATTCATCAAACCTTACCTTCTCTCCTAGTACAAGAATAATTTTGAAAGCATATTTTTCTTTTTTTTTTTTTTTTGGTGAAAGCAAAACTAAAATTTATTGTTACTACTGATTAGTTATACAACTAATTCATGACAAATAACCAAACAGCAATATACACTCTGTAGTTAACCTTCAAGATTGGGGTTTAGGTGCCTCTTCAAATTTGGATGTTGGGAAAGTATCCATGACTGCCTTACCATACATCTGCTCAAGCTTGAACAGCTCCCTTTCCAGATCTTGTTGATACTCAGGACCTCTATCAACAGGTCCTCAGGCTGCTTGTCTCTTGGACTGATATTCTCTAATCTTGTCTACAAAGAGTTTTTGAACAGGATCAAGTTCCTTATTAAATGCAACAGCTGTAACACCAGTGTTCCTTCGAAAATACACTGATGTTGCAGACTGAACAAGAGATAAAAACCTGGAGAGCCTTTTAAGCGCCATGATGATCCGTGCCCAAAACCCGGCGTGGGGCACCAAGGGCAATGAGCCTGGGCTCTTCTCCAGAAGACACACGGTCTAGAGGGGCAAGCAGGGCAGGCAGCCTCGGACCCCCGGAGCTCTTTGGGGTGAGGAGGGGGAATGAAAGCATATTTTTCAAACTAAATAGTTTAAAACTTTTAGAAAAAAAAAATCTCACCAAAGGAACATTCTAACAAAGGCTAGTAAAAATGTATTTGTCTGATATCTTGCAAAGCTAATCAAAAGGGCTCTAAAACAAAAAAGGATATATGAGAGAGAAAACTGCCTATATTTATCCAACAAGCTTCAGTGAAGAAAGAACAGTGACTGAGACATCAGGAAGTTCACAAGAATTGAAATCCAAGGGGCCTGTAGCAAAACTCACACTTCAAATTTTCCACACATAAATGCCTGAGTTTAGTCAACAAGAAAAAGTAAATACATTTTTTTTTTTGCTTTTTTTGGAGGGCAATTGGGATTAAGTAACTTGCCCAAGGTCACACGGCTAGGTTTTTATTTGTATGTGCATTAAGTGTCTGAGGCTGGATCCGAACTCAGGTCCTTCTGACTCCACGGCTGACGCTCTACTCACTGCGCCACCTAGCCGCCCCTAAGGAAATACATTTTAATGAAAATTTGAGCTCATAAGTATAACTGAGGCCTGGTGAGATGAAACTCACAACTAGATGGTACATACAGATGGATATACTTTATCCAAATGAAAAAGGAGAATTAAATGGGGAGTTTGTAAAAAAAACTATAAGCACCTCCCCCACCAGGCCCCAGCTGCCATCTTACCTTCAAAGCTTTCTCTTCCTAATGGTGAGTTCCTCCCAGGACTTCTATTTTTTTTTTAATTAAACAAATGCTTTATTAACTTCTGATTTACATCATTCATTTCCATCAGATTATGAGTTACATTTTTTCCCTACCCACCACCCCAGAATAGCAGTCCCACTAGATATCCCCTTATCCAATCTGCTCTCTCTCATATTTTCTCCCATATCCCCTTCGACTTTGCCATTAGGGCAAGGTGAATCTCTGAGCCCCAATGCCTAGACATCTTATGAAACATTTAATTTTAAAACTTCAGTTTTCAGATCCATTCCCTTCCTCCCTTGTCACCCACTCCCTCTGAGAAGATAAGCAATTCAGTATGTGTTGTACATGTATAGCTATGCAAAACATTACCATAGTAGATATATTGTAAAAGACTGCTTATATTTCCCTTCCACCCGTCTCACCTCCCATCTGGTCCATTCCCTGCTTTGATCCTGTCCCTCTTTGATAGTGGGTACTTCCAACCTCCCCTCCCCCCAGAATGCCCTCCCCTCCATCATCCCCCCTCTCATCACCCTTTCCCCTACTCAGGAGAGTGAATGAGGGTAAGATATTCCATTTAGTATGTATGTGATTCTCTCCTTGAGCCAACTTCAGTGAGAATATGCTTTTGCCTTTTTGCCTTCCTGTTCTTCCCCACCTCCGCAACTACTTCCCCTTGCCTCTTCTACATGAGATAGTTTACCCTACCCTGTCTCTCTCCATCTCCTCTTGCCACTTTCCTCTCTCACCTCTTGACTTCATCCCTTAAGAATCATCCCTTCCTTGGGGCAGCTAGGTGGCACAGCGAGCAGAGAGCCAGCCCTGGAGCCAGAAGGACCCGAGCTCAGATCCGGCCCCAGACACCCAACACACAAACAAAAACCCAGCCATGTGACCCCGGGCAAGTCACCCAACTACAATTGCCCTCCAAAAAAAAAAAAAAAAAAGAATCATCCCTTCCCATCAAATTCAACCTGTGCCCTCTATCCATGTATACCTGTGAACATATGCCATGTACCCTTCTTCAATTATTTTCATAATGAGAAAGGTTTCATCAAACACAGTTATTGTTTTTCCATGTAGGAATGTAAATAATCCAACTTTGATAAGTTCCTTTTGATTTCTTTTCCTTGATTACCTTCTCAAGCATCTCTTGCTTCTTGTGTCTGAATGTCAAATTTTCTATTCAACTCTGGTTTTTTCCTCAAGAATGCTTGAAAGTCCTCTATTCCACTGAATGACCATATTTTACCCTGAAACAAGATACTCAGTTTTGCTGGGTAGGTGACCCTTGGCTTCAATCCCAGCTCTTTTGCCCTCTGGAATATCATATTCCATGCTCTTCAATCCCTCAGTGTAGAAGCTGCCAGGTCCTGTGCTATTCTGATTGTGTTTCCACAATATTGAAATTGTTTCTTCCTGGCTGCTTGTAGTATTTTCTCCTTGATCTGGGAGTTCTGGAGCCTGGCTATAATATTTCTAGGAGTTTTCTTTTTGGGATCTTTTTCAGGAGGTGATCTATGGATTCTTTCAACCTCTATTTCCCCCTCTGGGTCTAACACATCAGGGCAATTTTCCTTGAGAATTTCTTTAAGGATGATTTCTAGGTTCTTTCTTTGATCATGGCTTTCAGGTAGTCCAATAATTTTTAAATTATCTCTCCTGGATCTATTTTCCAGGTCAGTGGTTTTTCCCATGAGATATTTCACATTGCCTTCTATTCTTTCATTTGTTTGGATCTGTTTAATAGTATCTTGATTTCTCATAAAGTCACTAGCTTCCATTTGCTCCAGTCTAACTTTGAAGGAATGAATCTCCTCAGTGAGCTTTTGAGATTCTTTTTCCATCTGGCAAATTCGACTTTTTAAGGCATTCTTCTCCTCATTGCCTTTCTGAGCCTCTTTTGCCATTTGAGTTAGTCTATTTTTTAAGGTGTTATTTTCCTCAGTCAGGCTGTTGACTGTCATTTCATACTTTTCTTGCATCTTTTTCATTTCTTTTCCCAAATTTTCCCCCACTTCTCTTATCTGCTTCTTAAGGTCCTCTATGGCCTGTAGCAAGCTTATATTTTCATTTGGGGCTTTTGCTGCAGGAGTTCTGACCTCACAGTCCTCCTCCATGCTTTGAGCCTCTTTGCCCCTAAAATAGGAGTCCAATGTTGAACTTTTCTGTTTATTTTGTTTCATTTGCCTAGGCATGTTGCCACCTGATTACTTGATTTTTGGGCTTGTTGCCACAGTAGGACTCTGCCACCAGATAGGGGAGCTTCCGCCCAAACATGGGGGTCTTCACAACTTCCGCCAGTTGTGTGGCCTCTGTAAAGCCTCCACCCACTCTGGCAAGTTGGATACCCACCCCAAACTTCCCCCCCAGACCACAATCCAGATCCATGCAGTTTAAAGCAAGAGCGATTAACCCCCAGACTGATTGCTGGATCTCCCTACAGTTCACAGACCAGGAGCTAGAGCCACTACTGAAGCTGCAAAATGGCTTCTGTGCAGCTGTTTCTTTAGCAGCTTTTCACCCCCGGGGAGGAAGCCACGCGTTCCCCAAATACTGGTCCCAAAGTCCATAGGGCACTAACCTCTCACTTTGTCCTAGGCATATCTGTGCTGATAATTCTGGAATCGCCACAATTGCTGGTGTTCTGGGGTCCCTCCAGCCAGCTGGAGGCCCGGCCGCCCTGGGGCTAAAACCGAGGACCTGGGCTAGGCTCTGTGAGCTGTGCTGTCGGTTCCCAGCATGCTGTGCTGCCTGCTCTCAGAGTGCTGTGCTGGCCGCTCCCTGCAGGGCTGCTGGGCTGTCCTCAGCAGGAGGTTAGCTTCTCTGTGCTGTTCTGTGGGTGCTGGGGCTCCAGAAGTTTTTTGGAGTCCCCTTTCACATTGTTTGAAATTTGTGTGGGGTAGAGCACATTGGAAATGCTGTTTCTACTCCGCCATCTTGGCTCCGCCCCCACACAACACTTCTTAAAGTGAGCCCCCGACTTCTATTTTGAGGAACTTTTCAGGCCTGTCACCCTTCATCCCTCTTCTAGGTCTGTTCCTCACTCTCCTGATTTGGCCATCATACCCCTCCATATGGATCCTCCCTCCATTTTCAGTTTTCTTTTATATACTATCTTCCTCTATTAGAATGTAAGCTCCTTGAGGGAAGGTACTGTCTTCTATTTGTATTTATATTCCCAGAACTAAGCACAGGGTTTAGTAAGTGCTTAATAATACTTATTGACTTAGTTCAGATAAATGAAATCAGGCCTGCCCCTTCTCTTGAAGGAGACCAGGAAGTAGGTTTGTAAGTACTACTAAGGTAACAAATAAGAAATCTTAATAACATTGGATGGACCAATCATAATAGGTTGTGAAGTTCTTCATTCACTATTTCATTTAATAAGTTCCTTTTGCTTTCTGTTGATTAACTTTTTAACAGTGCAAGGCAGTATAAGATTAAGGGACACTATAAGTGATATAAGATCTCAGAGAATCGGGAAATCAGTGTGGGCTTAACAAGGCAAGGAAGGTTTCAAGGAGGAAGTTAGGATCTAAGTAGGCTCTTGAAATAATGATGACAATTTAAAGAGGTGGAGAAAGGGTTCTCAAAGAAGGTATATTTTTCATTTCTTCATTGTGGCCAACTTGGTCATTATAAATACCTGGTGTTAAGAGAAACTAGGGGCGGCTAGGTGGTGCAGTGAATAGAGCGCCGGCCCTGGAATCAGAAGGACCTGAGTTCGGAGCCGGCCTCCAACACTTAATCCACACAAACAAAAACCTAGCCGTGTAACCTTGGGCAAGTTACTTAACCCCAATTGCCCTAAAGGGGCGGCTAGGTGGCACAGTGAGTAAGAGCGCCAGCCTTGGAGTTTGGATGACCCGAGATCAGATCCGGGCTCAGAAAATGAGCACCCACGCATAAATAATGACTAGCCGTGTAACCTTGAGCAAGTTACTTAACCCCAATTGCTTTAAAAAAAAAAAAAAAAAGAGAAACTTAGCTTTGAAGAGTACTAGACATGGGTCAGAGACCTGATCTTGAGCCCCAGTTCTACTTACTGTGTGACCTTGACTGGGCAAGTCCCTTCACTTCTCTACATCTCAACTTCCTTATCACTATTTTCCAGGATTACTGGGAGGATCAAATGTCATCATCAACATAGGTAAAAGTGTTTAATTACAAAATCTGACATAAATTAATGCTATTCTTATGATATAACAAATACAAAAGGATTATTTCTACTAATTTATTTTTGGACAGTAAAGTAATCATAATAATGGCTACTTACTTCAAATGAACTTCAGTTTGAGAGTGTATTGCTTCTCCTAGGATTTTGCCAGTTTCATCCACCACAGCAGCTGCTGTATCATCACAACTGGTTTCAATTCCTAATACTAGTTTATGAAGAAACTGTTTCCCAGTATGAAAAGTAAAACTTCTTAAAAATTCATGTACTTGCCATTTGGGCAATCTACAAAGAACCCCCGATGTCTTATTCAGTGTCAGCATAATGAATCTATAAATATGCCTAGAAAAGAGCCACATGGAGAAACATGTATTAAGATGTGAATTTTATGCACAACAAAGGCATAAGACTCAGAAATCTAATACAATAATGATAGACTTGAAAGCTATTTACATTTGCCTTCAGTTTTAAATTATAGGGAAGCTCATAAAAACTAGCAGTAATTTCTTTTTTAAAATACCACATAAATAGAACCCTGCTATTTGAGGAAAAAAAGGAATACAAATAGGATTTAGGATTTTATAGTAGCAATTTTATAATAGGGCTTGTCAGCTATTTACTTCTTTATGAAATGCTTAACATAAAAAACTTCAAGTATTATTTAGTGAGGGCCTTCTCCTCTTCCTAAGTGCATCTCCATGGTAACAGAGTTCTGGAGCCACTAGATCTAGAGCCTAAGCCTTTGGGGGATCTTGGAGAAGCAGCCTGGGTAATTTATACAACTTAACCCCGTGTTAAGAAGCATGCACAGAAGCTTTCCAGAAGAATGCTACGGTGAACAGCTTTTAAGATTCTAATTACTCAGTACAGTGATCACTCTATTCCATGACAAAAGCAAAACATCCACCAAAAAATCAAGGTACAGCATTCACAATATTACAAATTATCACAGAAAATCACAATATAAAATTCACAAACAGTCTCCAAGTATAATAGTCAAAGTCTTCCACTCATGGGGCAACTAAGTTAACTCAATCAGTCACTTATCAGTAATAATATCTCAAAGTACAATAGTCAAAGTCTTCCACTCATGGGGCAACTGTTAACTCAGTCAATTATCAGTAACAATCATATAACAGTCACAATATAATATTCACAACAGGGGCGGCTAGGTGGCACAGTGAGTAGAGGGCCGGCCCTGGAGTCAGAAGGACCTGAGTTTGGATCCAGCCTCAGACACTTATATCACACACACACACATACATACACACACACACACACACACACACACACACACACACACACACACACACACACACACACACACACACACAACCTAGCTGTGTGACCCTGGGCAAGTTACTTAACCCCAACTGCCCTCCAAAAAGAAAAAAAAATATTCACAGCATAGTCCCAAAGTAAAATAGTCACTCTTAAGTTAACTCAGTCAGTCACTTATCAGTAGTCTCAAAGTACACAGTCAAGTCTTCCATTCATGGAAGTCTTGATTAACTCAGTCACTTATCAGTAACAATGTCTCAAAGTACTCAAAGTACAAATCAGTCACTTATTCAGCAATGTCTTACTAAGTATCATACACAAACCCCTCCACCCCTTAGGTCACTAATAAACAATAATTCCATAATTACTCAGTATCCAAGGAGAGGTCTTTTCATCTTGACTTGTGGCCTGTTCCCAGATCCCCTGGATCCCTTCTATGGTCCCAGATTCTACCTGGATTCACCAACTGTCACCTAGGTTCAATGGCAGAAAGCTCCCAGTTCCTTGACCAGCTCTCTGGGCAGGTCCCACTCCACCCTGAAGTACCCAGGGCATGGTCCATGTCAGATCCTTCACCATTTCTGCTCTAGGGAATTCAAGGCTCAACCAAGCCACAAACAAAGTCTCAGCATCCCAGTCATGCTTCAGTCACCTGGGCTCCTGACTCCAGTTCCTGGTTCTGGGCTCCTGTTCAGAAGAAGCTCCACCACCATAAGTTCTCAGGACTTAGTTCTCCATCCTTCTGTAGCTGTACTGCCACCAGATCTTGGGCTCAAGGAAATTCTGACTGCCTCTCTGGGGCTTTCCTTATATGCACAGCATTAGCTACTTCCTGTTTCAGCCAACCCCTTCCTGTTACATCAGTAACAGAAGACAGGAGTTCATACCTTCTGTTCCCCTAATCAGAGGCTTGATCAGTTCCTAAGTGTTAAGTACCTGCTACTTGTGCCAACACAAAGGGATCTGCAAATTCAAAATTACATTACCATTACACCTAGCTGCTCCAGAGGAAGATGAAACAAAAATTGAAAATAAGAGGACCTTTTGGAATCCCCCGAAGCTCTATGAGAAGCTGACATGAGCAGGAGGTATAGTGCCTACAAGATGGATGTCAGAATAGAGAAGAGGCTGATCTGACCTGAAGAACAACACAAAATCCTGTATGAGCAATCCAAGAAGAGGTACTCCAATGGGAACATGAAGAGACTCTGTGTGGAAGGAGGGGGAAGGGAATTAGGAATCAAGTATAAAACACTAGAGTGTTGGGTCTTTGGATTCAGAAACATTATGAGAAGGGACTCTTTTAATGTAACTGCTCTGCAGGCTATTAAAAGTAGCTCCAGGGGCGGCTAGGTGGCGCAGTGAATAGAGTGCCGGCCCTGGAATCAGAAGGACCTGAGTTCGGAGCCGGCCTCTGACACTTAATCCATACAAACAAAAACCTATCCGTGTAACCTTGGGCAAGTTACTTAACCCCAACTGCCCTAAAGGGGCGGCTAGGTGGCACAGTGAGTAAGAGCGCCAGCCTTGGAGTTTGGATGACCCGAGATCAGATCCGGGCTCAGAAAATGAGCACCCACGCATAAATAATGACTAGCCGTGTAACCTTGAGCAAGTTACTTAACCCCAATTGCTTAAAAAAAAAAAAGTAGCTCCATAGGGTTGAAGTAACCAGTACCTTCTGCTAAAGAGTATAACAGCAGGGAAGAGTAAAGCAGGGCTGAGGACAGTAATAATCAATCAATAAACAATAAAAATAATTCTCTGCCCTAACCATCTCTGGATTCAATCTAGCTAGACTGAAAGGACACTGTGTGACAGTGACCAGAGAGATCCAATTGTGCTAAAGTCAAGAGATTCCTGGGTCCTTTTCCCTTTTCAGAAGGCAGCACAAACTACTTAGAGGTATTAATGAGGTGGATGATTTAATCTGTGGAGGGGGAAAGATATTAGAAATACATGAAATTACTCAAGATACAAGACTGGGTGAAGACTGCTTGTCTGAAGCTGCCATCTGACAAGTGCCATGTTTCCAAGACTCTGTCCAACATTCATGTACCCAAAAGATAGCTGTACCCCTTATCTGGAAACATCCAAAAATTAACATGAACTGACAGTACTTCTGGGATTCCAAGATTACTGCTGGAGTTTGTGAAAAATAATGCATTAGTATGGAAGTTATCAATTATCTCAACTGTAAATGTATTGTTGGAAGGAACCTTAAGCAGGGCAGAAAGCTCAGAAACAGCAAATGGTATCCTGAAGTGGCTTAGGATGGATCTCTTGGAGCTTTAAGGAAACTAGGAGGACAAGAAATATAGTACAGGCCTTCAAAAACCTGATTAGCTACCTCACACAGCTTTTTTTGATCTTTATGTCACACAATGATGCCAGCATAAATAGCCTGGGAGTTAGTCTTACACTACCAGAAGTCTATTGTAGGGGGGAAGCAAGGATACTATCTTATTTACAAGCTATTCTTGACCCTGAAAAATTTTAATACTATATGTATGGAGCTTGTTTTTAGCATGAATGGAAAACTCCTTGACCAGTATTTTGACAAGCATTAAGTCAGACAGCACCATCTAAAAAATATGAGGCTGTCTTTATCAACTATCACTTCAGTATAAGAAAGGCATCAGGGACGATGACGAGTTACAAAGTGGGGGGGGGAGGGTGAAGGTAATCTTTGACAAAAAGCACTATATTAAAGCTTCAAACCAAGGAAACCATGTCTAAGGATCTGGAACTTTTTTTCAAAAAGGGTATGCCACCTGAACTGGTAAAAAAAAAACCAAAAAACAAAACCCACATAACTCTGAAGTTAATCTTGATTACCCAGTTTGAACTGGGATGAGGGTCTCCAATTCTGATACTAGCCATGAAGAAGGGATGCAATGCTTAAGGAATTAAGCTAAAGGTAAACTACTATTGAGGGAGTGGCAAAAGTTGAAATTATAATGAAGTAATGGTCTGTAAAGAAGGGGAATACTGGAGCCAGCTTGACCAGGCATGTAAGCCAACTGTTAAATTTTTTGGCTTTTTTTTTTTTTTTGGAGGGGGGAATGGCAGGGCAATTGGGGTTAAGTGACTTGCCCGAGGTCACATGGCTAGTAAGTGTGTCAAGTGTCTGAGGCCAAATTTGAACTCAGGTCCTCCTGACTCCAGGGCTGGTGCTCTATTCACTGTGCCACCTAGCTGCCCCAAAACTGTTAAATTTTCTTTTTCTTTTTTTTTTGGAGGGCAATTGGGGTTAAGTAACTTGCCCAAGGCCACACGGCTAGGTTTTTATTTGTGTGTGCATTAAGTGTCTGAGGCTGGATCCGAACTCAAGTCCTTCTGACTCCAGGGCCGACGCTCTACTCACTGCACCACCTACCGCCCCCAAAACTGTTAAATTTTCAATGAGAGAATTTAAACTTTGGAAATTGGCAACTACTATGAATCAGGGACTGATTTGCTGTTTTATTGTCTGGACTTGAGAAACTATCAATAATGAAGACTAAACTTATTAGAGTATCATGTTCATGTTCTCCTCAATCCCCTTACAGATCCCATTATTAAACATTTACCAGTAAACTCCTGGCTACAGGATATCTTCCAAGGTGAAAGAAGGTAATTGCTGTCAATTAAAGTTGAGTAACTCTTGGCTAGGAAAGTCCTCAGTTCTGTACAGTGGAAAGAGTGATGGATCTGATGTTAGAGGACCTATGTTCAAAGCTTGGTTCTGCTACTTATTATTTATATCTAAACCTATGATCTTGTGATCATAGGCAAGAGAAAAGTTGGGATCCCATGGAAAACAGGTTTTACAAGATCAAAAAGACAGGGCATCTAGAGCAGTGGTAATTAAAGTGGGTACAAGTATACTAGGCAATAACCAGGAAAATTCACTGGGGAGCATGAAGAAAATATAAGAACTAAATATAGACCAACAGTATGTACCACGACAAGTTCCAAATGGATGCGTGACTTAGATATAAAAAATGATATCATAAACAAATTAGAGAAGCAAGGAAGAAATTGCTTTTAGAACTATGGATAGGGGAACAGTTTGTGACCAAACAAAGGATAGAGAGGATCAAAGAAGACAAAATGGACAATTTTGATTGCATAATTTTTTCATTCAAACAAATGCTCCTACAATTAGAAGGGAAACAGGCAACTGGGGAAAATCTTTGCAGTAACTTTCTCTAATAAGGATCTCATTTCCAAAATATATAATGACGTGATTCAAAAGTATAATAGCCATCTCCAGTCGTCAAAGGCTATGAACAAATAGTCTGAAGAGGAAAAAATCCAAGCTATCAATATCTATATGAAAAAATATTCCAAATCACTAACAGAGAAAAGCAAATCAAAGAAACTCTGATATTCTACCTCCTACCCATTAGATTGACAAAGTTAGCAAAAAGAAAATGTCATGTTGGAAAGACTTTAGGAAAATAGGCAAATTAAAGCACTGATGGTGGTATTGTGAAATGATCCAGTCACTCTGGAAAGCAATTTGGAACTACTTCCCCAAAGTTAGAAAATGTTAATATTCTCTGATGCAGCAATATCAATACTATGTCCATACCTGAAAAAGATCAAAGAAATAGAAAAAGGACCTATATATACAAAAATACTGATAGTGTAAAAAAACCTGGAAACTAAGGTGGCACCCATTAGTTGAGGAATGAATGAAAAAAAAGTATGGTACATGAACAATGGAATAAGACTAAAGAAATGATAAAAATCAAAATTCCGGAGAAATCTGGAATGACTTGCATGAACTAATACAAAGTAAAGTGAGAGGAGCCAGGAGAATAATTTATAATATAATGACAAATTGTGAAGACAAATAACTTTGAAACACTTGAGATCTCTGATTAACTCAATGGCTAACCATGATTCCAGGACTGATGATATCTACCTCCTGACATAGAGGTGATGGACTCAGGGTACAGAAGAAGACCTAATTTTTAGATATGGAAATTTGTTTTACTTGATTGAACAGAACTGTTACAAAGGTTTGGTTTTGTTTTTTTTTTTTTACAAAGGTTTGGTTTTTTTCCAAAGGTAGATGAGAAGGAAGATAGACATGTTAACTGAAAAAAAGAATTTAAAAATAATAGAACTATTTGTAAATAAACTGTTTATTAAGGTTATAGCTGTTATCTGCCTTTACTGCTCTCATTCCTCCAGCCAAACAAAGGCTATGCTAGATAGTGATCCATAGGAATTCCAGAAACATCTGGCTTGTCACCTAGCCAGGGATCCACACACCACCTCAACTCCTGGGGACCCCAAGCTGCAAGAGGAACTAGCAGTTCTGCTAATCCACTGGCCCAGACCTTTCTAGAGCTTTTAAGTTTGGGGGATGGAGACCACTGATCTAAGGAACATAAAAATTAGTGAACCTTTGGAGCTCGTGTGCAGATTTCTTGTTGCTAAAAGGGAATGAACAACATTCTAGTTGTGGTGAATGGTTTAAACTGTTATATATAGGTCTTTACAACCCGCCAACCATGGTGGCCAACATATTATGGGGGAAGCTTCGAAACCAGGATTCATTCAGATTAAGGTTGAAGTTTTAAGAGTAAGTGACTCAACGGGGTATTTAGTCCAGTAAAAATTAAGAAATATGGAACTATGCTACAACATTATCAAGGAGACTCATAGATGGAATGTTTTAATTGCACTCTACTAAACATTTTGGAGTCACTGAAGCCCAAGACATAAGCCTGAGGCCAATTAGGATGATGAATTTTTGTTTCAAGTCTATAAGACCACTAGCAGTGATTCTACAGCTTTACTTTATACATGCTGATGTTTGGGTAAGAGCCACAGGGCACTGCCCCATGCTTTGGAGTTTCAGAGGATGGGAAAGATCTTGAGACCTATGACCAATTGGTATTCTCCTAAGAAATCTGTTGGAAAGAGGCATGACTTCATGGCTTCAGCCCAAAAGAGCACAGAGAGCCGGAACAGTAGTAATTCTTAAGTTTCCTCTCCAGGACTGCAGCTGGGAAATAGAATCCTCCTGTGAAACCTTGGTGTCCCTGGAAAAACACAAAATAAGGGAATGGTGGAGAGTTACCCTGTGCCAAGAAGATGAAAAATTAGTCAGCTCCAAAGAGTGTCAAGGACCCTCACAAAGAAAATTCATTGCTACCACTTGCTCAGAGGGAACTAGGAGGACTTTGCAGAAAATAGGAGGGCAGGAGTATGGGCAAGTTAAGGAACTGGGACCTACATATCAATCAACAAGCATTTATAAAGTGTCTACTACGAGTCAGGCTAAGGATACAAAGGATCTTTAGGTGCTAAGCATAAAAAGACAAAAATGAAACCGTACCTGTCCTCAAGTGGCTTATAATCCACTGAGGAAAACAACATATCCATACAGAAGTATACACAAAATAAAATACAAGGTAGTTAGTGGTAGGACGGGATGGGGTATGGGTGTTGGAGGGAGGGGGTCAATAACTTACAAGAATAAGGAATGGATTCATGAAGGTGGTATTTAAAAAAGGAAGGGAACTAAGGGAACTTTTTTTTTTAAAGTAAATAATAGATTTTATATATAGCAGAGGTAAGAAGGGAATGCATTCCAGGAATGGTGGATATACAGTACAAAGTTCTGGAGATGAAAGCACCATGTGGGAGGAAGAGAGGTAGCTGGATCAGAGTGCATTTGGGGGAGTAATGTACAATGAGGCTAGAAAAATAGGGTTCACATTCTGAAGGGCCTTGAAAGGCAAAAAGAGGAGTTCATAGTATACCCTAGAGGCAACAGGAAGGCGTTAGAATTTATTTAGAAGAGAATGACAAGCACAGATCTGTGCTTAAGGAAAACTAAAATGATAAGGCTGAGAGAATTTGGGACACTTGAAGGCTGGCAGCTCCCTTGACAGATGGATGGAAGTATGAAAGAAAGGCAAGTCTTGAGCTATGTTTTGGACATGTTGCGTTTACGGTCTTGAAGATATCCACTTAGAGATATCCAACAGGCAATTGATGATTTGGGACAAAAGGTCAGGAGAGACCTTTTATATGGATATATCAATCTGTCAGTTATCTGCATAAAGATGATGAGATCTGAGTATATCACAAAGCAGAGAAGGAGATTCATGATAGAATCTTGGGGTAGACCCACAATTAGTAGACATGGATATGGATGACAAGCTAGTAAAGGACACTGATAAGAAGTAGCAAGACAGGCTGGAGAACCACAAAGGCACCATTAGCCAATCTGCACCTTGATCACAAGATAGTTCAGACTGAGACATCCTGGTTAAGTTTCAGATCAAGAAAACATCCAGAATACTGCCAGGCTGATTTGTGTATAGCAGATGTCTGCACAGATGGGGAGAGATAATGAATTTAAAGGCAGTTCTACTTTTTGACTGCTACTCCAACACTGCTAATATCAGACACAGATACAAACTAGGGAAACTAATATCTCAAGGGCAAGAGATAGCTCCATTCACCTTAAGGTCCCTAACTAGAGTGGTAGGTTAGTATGCCTGATGATAGATGTTTCTCCATGGCAGAATTGTTTCTACTGCTTCTACTCCACCATCTTGGCTCCGCCCTGGCAGAATTGTTAACAGTGAAGCACCAAGGGGAAGCACTGATGGGAAGATGGGAAAAGGGCAACGTAGGAGAGATCATCAGCGTGAAGGGAGTGAAATCTGGCCTCAGCTCTTTCTGGGAGATACCTAGGACAGTTCCTTGTTACCTGGCACGAGTTCCTAAGGGAAAGTTAGCACAATGGAGGAAATGGAGGGGGTGGGAAATAGAGGGGATATGTATGTGAATTTTTTCAGAACACTTTACTAGGTAAATGAAGTTGATCTATATTTTAAGTCTGAGTGCTTATAAAGGGACATAGTTACTACCTTCAGGGGAGTTCCATATATTTATGTTTCCAGGCTCTCCCTGGGGAAGGGCAAAGTATATCTGAGATGTTTATGTTGGGAGGAAAGCTCTGAAACAGAGGTTATATTTTAATAGATTTTGGGGGGGTGGAAGGGGAAAAGGGGAGAGGACCAGACCTGTGATTTCACTGATATGGGAAAAACTTGTGAAGAACTTCTACTATTATATTAGAATCTTCCCTACTCATAGTCTTACAGTTGCCTGGGAACACTGAGAGGTTAAGTGATTTACCAAGAGCTATGAAGGCAGCATATGTCAGAGGAAGGAATTTGAACCTATGCCTTCCTGACTCCAAGGGTAGTTTCAATCCCCTACCATATTAGGCTTCTCATTTAATAGATTCAAGTAAAATGAGTCCTAAATTCAGAAAGGAGATCTCAAACGGTTATATCTTTGTTCCCCAAGCAGTTCAGCATTTACAGCTTTTTCCCCCTTTTTACGAATCACAAAGTTCACACCCTGGGCATTTGCTCAAATGTAAAATAGATTTTTAAAATTCATACTATACACGGCATTTCCCTTTGACAAACCCTAGTGTTTCACTATAAGAAACAAATCATAGGGAAAACAGTGATCTTGTCAGGACTCGGTTGTTAGCTGGGGTGGGCTTCAGAGACTGAGGCCGTGGCAATTTTTCTTTGACTCTCAGTGGCAGGTGAGAGGTGGGGATAGAATTGTCAGATTTCGGGGTTAGTCCCCCAGCACCTGGGGCTCACAGACACCCCTGCCACACGCGGTCACGTGCCAAAGGAGCCTAGGTTTGTAGTCATAGGAATAACTTTTGCTCGAGTAATGGGGGCCAGGAAATGACCTCTGGGGAGACCGAGAAGCCAGAAGTCTTAGGGGACGAGTCTGCCGCACTTACTTTCTTTCCAGGACAGTGGGAGGCGTCTCCTTAGATTTCTACTTCCCTGGCCACAGCAGCCCTTTTCTGGTCCAGCAGCGCGTGCGCGTGCGCGTGAAGGAAAGCATCAGTTCAGTACGCGGCGCAGGAAGATGACGCAACCAAGGTTGAGGGAAGGTCACGTGAACAAACAGGACTCTGCGCACTCAAGCTGGGAAGTTACCTGTGGAGCTTGGAGACCCGAGGCGCTAGACAGCCGGGTACTCAGTTTTAAGGGGGATACACTGATGCTTTAAAACTTTTTTATCCCAGGGAAGTATGGTGGGATGGCAGCAGGGACCTCCGCGCTTCTCAGACAAGCCGGGAAAGAAGTGCTTCCAGGGGGACTCCCCTTCCTCACCCACTGCCCCTGGGTAGGTGGGGGGGGTGGGCAGATGGAAAGGGCCCCCTTCTCGCTGCGGGGATGGGGGGTGCTGCTCCAGAGAGCCCAAATTGACAAACGAGGTGTAGAAAACCAGGGCTCCTTCATTAGTTTTGCTGATTTTCTAAGAAACTAATGGGGTGGGGGGGAGGGAGGGCGGAGGAGGAAGAAGCTAACGTAGATTAAACTTTAATATGTGTCCAGTCTATCTTTGGAGTTTTTTTCGCCCCAGACCGCCCCTGGGGAAGAGGCTGCTTTTCCTATTTGTGTTCCCGAGCTATTCCTTCCCGTTGTTTCCAGGCCCTTTGCTCTCAGATTTCTTTGGGACTATCTTCTACCTTTGCCTCTTAGCTTCCATGCTTCTCTCTTTGGAGGGCTGAACAAGCCTCCTTTCCAGCCTTGCCTTTTAGATCTAATACCTTTTCTCATTTCACTTTGACACACTTTTTGAGTATCACTGCCTTCATTTCCTCCCGTACCACTAAATTTGTAGCTGTCACCCAACCTACTGAAACTACCTGTGACAACCAAACGATCTTTTGAGGACAAAGGTCCCAGTTACTACCTAGTGACCAAATACTGGCCCTCTCAATTCTCACCCTATGACTTTTAAGTAGCATTTGACACTAACAACCTCTTCTATTGAAGTGTGACCCTGGACTATCTTCAATTCTAGGTATTCCTAAAGGCTTTTACCCTTAGTCCTGTTTTCTTACTTTTCAAGAAATCAATGTTATGTTCATCTAGGCAGAACAGTGAATAGAACACTGGTCCTGTAGTCAGGAGGGCCTGAGTTCAAATACAGCCTCAGACACTTGCCATACCATCTGTGTGACCTTGGGCAAGTCACTTAATCCCAGTTGTCTTGCCTTCCATTACCCCCCCCCCCAAAAGGGAAAAGTAAAACCCTCAATATTGCCATTTTTTCACCTCATCAAAATGAAATCAAATTAATTTGATGATTCCAAAATATCTAGCCCTGAGTGTTTTCACTTTGACTCTCAGTCCTTTTTTCCAGTTGTGCACAGGATTATCTGCCCTGACTAGCCTTCACTACTTAATCATTAAGTCTCCTTAAAACTAGTATTCCTCAACTTCCCCACAGGTCTATAAACAATACCACTCTCTATTCAAAAAAGACCTGTGGGCAGTGGTTTTTGTAAGTACATAGAGCCCACCACTGCACTAGGCACAAGCAGGTATCAGTATTTTTTCAGGCAGGGTTATATGTGGATCTAGAGAATTTCTCCAGAATTCTGGAGTATAACTTACCTCACAGGCCTTCTTATGGATCTCCTTTTGCCTCTCTTCATTCTGAATGGCATCAAAATTGCAGATTGGTTTCTTCTTATTTTTTACTATTCTTTGGCAGATCAAAACTATGGGCATTAGGCTTACTAGTTATTTCAAATTCCATGCAATTGTTAATGAAAAAATATTTCATTCTCTTTCTGACCCTACTCCCTTAGAAAATTAACCTTCCCTTTCCCACATTCCCAAAGATGTGAAGCTGTGTAGAGATTGGAATTCCCAGATTAGGATTCAGAAGGAAATAGGTTAAATACTAACAACATGCTTACACCCACCTATGGCTGTCTTTCAATAATATGCTGCTCCACACCTTTTCAATGAGACATGTAGGGTCAGCATCTTTGTTAACATGCTAAAATTAGCTTTTGCTCCAAGAATATAACAAAACCTAGATGATCATTTTTGACTTGAGCTATAGATATGGAATACAATAGAAAGTAGTTTTTTTTCTTCATTGGGGGTGGTAAGTGTAGCAGCAAGCACCCTAGCATACCCAGGGTGGCTGCCAGCACATGTTCTTAGATCTGCTTTTCTAAAGGAAACAAATCACAATGGGTTACCAATCTTACTTTAATCAAACATATGTCATTTTTTAAAAAAATCAAACATATGTCATTGGGAGGGAATGACATATTCAGGGGGAAAAAGGTCAGCATCCTGAACTTCAGAGAATACAAACAAGTTACAAGCAGAGAAACAGATCAGCAGACAGCCTTCCAGCTGTCTGAACATTATATCTATACCTAGTCAGTTACCAGAGAGGGAAGCATCAACATCTGGGTTTTCAAAGCCGGAGGGGCTCAACCGGCTGTCCAGAGTTTCGTCTGGTCAAATCACACAACTCTTCTCAAAGTGAGCACCAAAGCAAAACCTCACATCAGTATATATATATAGTCTTCTTCTGGGTCAGAGATCATGACAACCCTGGTGACCCACTGCCCAATCACAAAGCAACAAAGTGTGGGCATTCCTGAAAAATACAAGCCTCCAAGTGACCACATTCAGCCTATTAGGGAGCAGAGTATATTTTCAAATCAAGGAAGGTTCTGAGTCACTTAAGCCTATATAAAGGGCCTAGGGGCAGGGAAGATCTTCGGATTCCCATTCTCATAGCAGTAAGAGAAGGGTATAAGGATTTGGGAATCAAGGTTACACCCCCTATCCCTTGATAAAAGGGATGCAGGTTCACTAATGCTTATCCCCACATGAGTTTAATAAAATAACTTGTCCCACAAAACAGTTCTTTACACAGCTATTTAAATTCAACTGGTAAAACATTAATTAGGTCTAAATGAGTGTTGGAGACATAATCTTTACTTCCATTGCCTACTTAGATTTGTTAGTAAAATAGTAGAATGTGCTATAAATCGTATTTCAAACAATCACCTTCTAAAAAATGTTTTACATTTACATTAAATTTGTAACATATTAGTAAAGTGCTGCAGACCAGCATATGTATTTTTTTTTGCTTTTTTTCCTCAAACACCAGGCCTAAGTAAATAGTTTAACTTCTTTGTTTCTGTTTTTCTTCTACAAAATCAGAATAGTACCTTAACATAGTTACTTCATCCTCATAAGGATGCTACAAGGACAAATGGAGAGTAGTAGACCTTCAAGATATATTAAGTTCAATGTACTTATAATAGTTATTGGAAAGCGTAGTGATCAAGTTCCAAATAAATATTTTTAGACGTTCCTGCCATGCTATTTTTATTAATTGTGCTTGGCACATATTGCCAAAATGACTTTTGAGTTAATTCAGTTTTCCATTATAAGTATGTTTATTAGTGTGGTTTGTTTTATGAGTAGCTTTAACATTCAGAAAGAGTTAATCATTTATTAATGTTTGATTCTTATGTTTATTTCCATTCTGGCCCCGGATTATTTTCAAGTTCTTGACATAACTTTGCAGTTATTTATTTTAATACTTTTCTGTCTACAACTCACAGAATCAATGTTGGAATGCCCTTTAGAAACTATCTAGTCCAATCTACCACCTCTGGCAAGAGTATGATCTATGTAAACATTCAGCCTCTGAAACCTAGGAAGAAGTCTTTAATATCAAGTTATCTTACCTTAACTCAAAACTTTCAACCTAGAGAAGACATGAAACTGAAACATAGCAGATAATTTATTGTCTAGGCCTTTTGTAGCTATAAAATGAGGGGGGACTAGATCATCTTTTAAGATTTTGTCTGGTTCTAAAAGTCTATGACTACAGGCATCATTTCTAGCATCTTTTCTGAACAAGATGATGGATAGGGATGTTTACAACTTCAGTTTCTCATGAAGGAGGTTTTCTGAGTGTGACTTCATTATTCTGTTTAAAGTGTTATAAATGAGGCAGAGAGCCAAGATGGCAAAGTAAAGGCGGTAGCAACAGGGTGAGAAAAGAGTACAGTCCAGGAAAGGGCCCCAGCAAACCAGGAATAGGCCCAAGGGTGACTGAATCAGTGGCAGCAGTGGTGGTTTCCAGACTTTTCAGCCCACAGATGGTAAGGGGATTGAACAACAGATCGGAAGATTTACAGTGGTCCCTTCGCTGGCAATACTTGGATATGGGTCACAATCGTGGGTCTTAGTCCCAGTTTGAGGAGGAGCACTAGCATAGCAAAATTTGTGGCCATAGGGAAGGAGGGATTCTGGTCACAGTTCAAGGGTTGAAAAGAGTACTTGGGTCATTCATGAACCAGTGCACAGTACAGGAAAGTAGTAAACACACCTCCTCCTAGATCATACCACCTTGGAAGAGCCAAAAACTTACAAGTCCCCTGAATTATCTCTGAAAATGGCTGCACAAAAAATCTGAAGCCTGAGACTCTGCCCTCCTTACTTGGGAAGAAAGCCCCACTTTAGCACAGAGTTAAAAGTCAAGAAATAGCCTGGAAAATAAGCAAACAACAGAAAACAATTCTGACCAGAGAAAGTTACTATGGTGACAAGGAAGATCAAAACACGTACTCAGAAGACAAAAGTCAAAAAAATTCCTGCATCCAAAGCCTCCAAGAAAAATATGAATTGGTCTCAGGTCATAGAAGAACTAAAAAAGGATTTCTAAAGTCAAGAGAGATTGAGGAAATATTGGGAAGAAAAATGAAAGTGATGCAAGAAAATCATAAAAAGAGTCAACAGCTTAAAAAAGGCACAAAAAAATACTGAGGAAAATAACATGTTAAAAAAACAAAATAGGCCAAATGGTAGAGACACAAAAATCCAGTGAAAAGAAGAATGCCTTGAAAAGCAGAATTGGGGCAAGTGGAAGCTAATGACTAGTGTAACGTTAATGGGAGTTGAAGATCTTTCCCACCCATTAATAGGCCTCACATGGAGCCCAAAAAGAGAAACTTGATGAGGGGAGGCTTGTTTTTCAGGAAGGCCCACACCTTTTGTTACTTTGTAATTAGGCAGTGGGTCCTGAGGGTTGTGATGCCCTCTGACCCTGAAGAAGTATATATATATATATATATATATATATATATATATACGTATATATATGTATATATATATGTATATATATGTATATATATATATACACTCTGAGGTCAGCATTTTGCTTTGGGGCTTACTCATGGGAAGAGTATTCATGTGATGTAGCCAGATAAGACTGAGTAGCTGGCTTTGAAAACCCAGATGTTGGTGCTTCTCTCTCTGACAACTATGTATGTAATTGATGGTCAGAAAGTTGGACCTGTCTTGATCTGTGATGTATATATTATTTGGTCAGGTGGTTAGAAGCCCTATCGATTGGTCTTTATGCTATTATTTCTGCTTATAATTTGTTTGCATTTTCTCTGAAGTTCAGGGTGCAGACTTTTTCCCCTAAGAAAATGATATTTATGTTTGATTAAAGTAAGATTGTTGACCCCTTCTGAGTTGCTTTCCCTTAGAAAAGCAGATCCAAGAACCTGTGCTAGCAGCCCTCCTGTGTGCTGGTGTTATTGGTCTTACACTCCTACAGCAGCTGCAAGTACCATTGTTGTTACAGTGAGATATCAGGAAACAATCAAACAAAATCAAAGAATGAAAAAAAAATAAGAAAATGTGAATTATCTCATTGGAAAAACAAATGACCTTGAAAAACAGATCCAGGAGAGACAAATTTAAAAATTATTGAACTACCTGAAAGTCATGATCAGAAAAAAAAAAGAGCCTAGATATCATCTTTCAAGAGATTATCGAGGAAAACTGCCCTGATATTCTAGAACCAAAGGGTTCTAGACAGAGGGTAAACCAGACAGAGGGTAAAGCAGAAATTGAAAGAATACAACAATCATTTCCTGAAATATCCTAAAATGAAAACTCCCAGGAATATTATAGCCAAATTCTAGATTTCCAAGATCAAGGAGAAAATGCTGCAAGTAGCCAAAAAGAAACAATTCAAATACTGTGGAATCATGATCAAGATAACACAAGATTTAGCAGCTTTTACATTAAAGGATTAGAGGGCTTGGAATATATTTCAGAGGGCAAAAGAGCTAGGATTACAATAAAAAATCGCCTACCCAGAGTATAATCCTTGAAGGGAATAAATGGGATCTTCAGTGAAATAGAGGCTTTTCAAGCATTCCCGATGAAAAGACCAGAGCTGAATAGAAAATTTGACTTTCAAATACAAGATGCAATAAGAGGCATAAAAAGGTAGACAAGAAAGAGAAATCATAAGGGATTCAATATGATTAAACTATTTATATTCCTACATGGGAAAATGACATTTATTACTCCTAAAAACTTTCTCATTTTTATGGCAGTTAGAAGGAGTATACATAGACAGAAAACAGAGGTGTAAGTTTAATGTGAAGGTATGATTATCTTAAATAAAATTTAGAGATCAGAAAGAAAAATGCACTGGGAGAAGGGGAAAGGGAGAGGTAGAATGGGATAGATTAGCTGATAGAAAAGCGGCCTGAATGAGATTTTATAGTGGAGGGGAAAATGGGGGAAGTGGTGAGGGGAGCACATGAATCTTATTCTCATCGGAATTGTCTTAAAGAGGGAATAATATACACATTCAGGTGTAGAAATCTATGTTACAATACAGGAAAGTAGGAAAGGAAGGGGATAAGAAAAGGGTGTGTGTGAGCTGACAGAAGAGAGGGCAGTTTGTGGAAGGTAAAATTCAGACGCAAAACACTTGTTGAGAATGACTAGGGTAAAAGAGAGGAGTAGGATACACAGGGGAAACACAGGATGGAGGGAAATACATAATTGTTAATCATTACTGTGAAAAAAATTTTTACAGCAAGTTTCTCTGATAAAAACCTCATTTTTCAAACACAGAAAATTGAGTCAAATTTATAGAAATAAGAGCCATTTCTCAATAAATAAATGGTCAAAGGATATGAACAAGCAGTTTTCAGAAAAAGTAATTACAATTTTCTATTCATATGAAAAAAATGTTTTAAATAACTATTGATGAGAGTAATGCAAATTAAAACAACTCTGAGTTACTGCCTCACACCTGTCAGATTGGCTACTATGCCGCAAGAGGAAAATGACAAATGTGGAATAAATGTGGGAAAATTAAAACATTCTTGGTGACCATACTGGAAAGCAATTTGGAACTATGCCCAAAAGGCATAAAACCATACATACCCCTTCACCAAACAATACTACTACATCTGTATCCCAAAGAGATAAAAAAGAAAAAGGACTTATGTGTACAATTTTTTTCCTCTGTGGAAATTGAGGGTATATTCATCAATTGAGGAATGGCTGAGCAAGTTGTATATTATTGTGATGGAATATTATTGTGCTTTAAGAAATTATGAGCAGGATTCTCTTAGAAAAACATGAACTTACATAAACTGATGCAAAGTGAAATGAGCAGAACTAGAACATTGTACACAGTAAAAGCAATACTGAATGATCCAAGACAGTTCTGTAGGACTTATGCTGTCCATCTACAGAGAAAGAACCAGTAGAGCTTGAATGAAGATCAAAGATACTTTTTCTTGTTGTTTTTTTTTTGTTTGTGTGTGTGTGTGTGTGTTCTTTCATAGATTAACTTACATGGAAATGTATTTTGCATGTATAACCTATGTCAAATTGTACGCCTTTCAATAAGGTGGGGAGAGGAGAATTTGGAACTCAAAATTTGAAAAAAAAACAAGGAAGGTTAAAATTGTTTTTATATGTACTTGGGAAAAAACAAAATATAAGATTAAAATAATAGTGTCATAAATGACAAAGTAGCAGATCCACATCCAAAACTGGTTTGTAAACAAAAGTAGTTACTAATAGACCAATGAAAAGTCATTTTAGAGCATGTTCCTAAACATTGGGAATGAAATAAAAGATCTACTATGTGACATTTCATTAACTACCACTGTATAGCTGAAAATACCTTTACTATGACCTGATATGGTACACTTTTACTTTAGATAATTTAAAGTGATGTGTAATCCTTGCTGCTGCTCCCCTCTACTGGCACAGATGAAGGATAAAGACATCTAAAATCATCTTCTTGACTGTATTTCATCAACAGACACCCAGTCCATTATTAATCTTTTGCCATTTGACCATTGTTTGCAAATGAAATTTCCAGAAAAGAAATGCTTGTGGAAAACTACTTTAACCAATGTATAAAACACAATTTTCAAACAACAGATCTTTTCATAATAATCAGCTTTGCTTCTTTGTGGGCTACAGTCAGGACTCTTCTGTTTAACTGTGTGACCTCAGGCGAACTGCTCCACCCTTCTGAGCCTCGGCTTCCTTCAAGTATAAAACGAGGACAACTTTAAAGTTGCTGACTCCAGAATTCTGTGATATCTATGCATTTTTTTAGCAGGCACTGTGTGGTTACATTAGCAGACTAGATGTCATTAAACACTTCTGTTCAGTATCTCATTTAATCTTCAAAAAAATCCATAAGGAAAACATGAATTTTCAGTATTTATATTTTAACCCACGAGAAACTGGGTACCAGAAAAACTAAGTGACTTGCTCATGGACACATAGCTTGTAAGTGGAAGAACCTGCATTCAAATACTGGTCCACATTAAGAATGAAAGGACCAGGGGGGCTAGGTGGAGCAGTGAATAGAGCACTGGCCTTGGAGTCAGGAGGACCTGAATTCAAATCCGGCCTCAGACACTTAACACTTACTAGCCATGTGACCTTGGGCAAGTCACTTAACCCCAATTGCCCTGCCTTCCCCCCTCCAAAAAAAAAAAAAAAAGGAATGAAAGGACCTAGTCTAATGCCTACCCTTTATAGATGATATAATTAATACAGAGATTTAATTGAGAACTTCATCTTAAGTCAAACACAGCTAGTTAATAACCAAGGTTCAATCAGAATCCTAATTCCAGGTTATAACTCCTATGCTTTTTTCACTCTATACCATTTCCTGACAAACGGTCATCAGTTTCCATGAAGGTCACCATTATCAAGAATCTTATCGCCCAGAAAAGGGACAAAAAGTAAGTTGTTAAAGTTCACAAAGCACTCTGCCCACAACAACTCTGTAAGCTATATAATGCAAATGTTCATCATCTCCATTTTACAGATGAGGAAACAAGAGGTCAGAAAGGTGAATGACTTCTATGTGTCATTGGTCACACAGCTAATGAGTCAGTCAAACCCCCCATGCCAAGCACACTAATGAGAATAGGAATATAGAGGAATAAGAGAAACAAAGGGGAAGGAGACAGTGGGTTTACAGCTTATACTGGCTAAGGTTTTAAGACCAGTTCTTCCATGACTGACTCGAATACTCAAAAATGACTAGTATTGTGGAGTACTTTTAAGATGGTTGGGGAGTAAAAAAAAGTAAAAAGATGGTCCAGTTGTTTGATATGGAAGAAAGTTATAGCAGAAGGTAGATATTTCAAAGGATTATTGTGGACATGCATAGCAACTACCCTGAGACCTGGAGTTGGATAATGTACATAGTTTACCGTACACAGGAATGACTGAGTAACTAGAGGGATAATAAGAGTGATTAATGTGTGTGGGGGAACACATGGAACAGGCTAACAGTAGAGGGGGAAAAGGAGGAATTTTATCCTGTGACATCTGTAAAGGACACAGTTCTCTTAAGGCTCCTGCTAACATAGATATGTCAGCACCTATCTCAGCCTACATCTGGTAGCAGCTGCAGTATTAAAAATGTTAAAAAAAAACAAACAACAAAAATCTAAGCTACTTTACATCATGTTCAAAATAGATAATACCCTTTTTTATTTGCTTTTCTGGAATATAAAATTTGTAGCTGCTTATAACAAATGCAATATTTAAAAATTTAAAACTATGATATTTTCTAAGACACACTTTTTGAAAGAAATTCCCTAATGAAGGTAAGAAAAGAATCTGATTTTAAATGTATGAATCAAAGTCATGAAACTGATAGTAGACCATCAGAAGGGTTATTATAGAAAAAGCTGACAATTTTTTAGATCTGCTGAAATAATCTTACATCCATTTTTTAAAAAAAGTCTATTTATTAAAGTAAAACACCCATTTTTCTTAGTGTTTCAAAATTTGGGAAAAAGACAAAAACATACAAAGTCAATTACACAACTGATTTCCATACTCAAGACTATCAATGCAAAACAATGATCTCCTCAAAAGAGACAGTTTGAAGATAGTATAGCTTTATTAGGATAAATTGGTTTTTAAATAGTCTGAAACGACATTATAGAATTTTAGTTTATTTTCCAAAAATCACTGAATTTTGGAACGTTTTAATTTTTCAATAATTTATTTTCTGATGTTTGTAATAGCTAATTATCATTAACAAAAAGTTTTGAGGAAACCTCAAATAAGGAATTATGTGTAGCAATTAGGGCCAGGAACTACAAACTCTAATTCAAAGAACAGTCTAGTAATGGACTTAAAATGGTAACTTTACGTTCACTTCTTTGAACACTTATACTGATACCCATCTTGAAAGTACAGTTAATAGGTAAAGTGGAGATGGAGAAAAGGAACTTATATAAAGGGCAAGTATACTCCTTTACTGCAAAGCTACCAAAAAAAAAAAAGAGAGACCCAGTGTTTAGTAGCTTACTTTGTACCATGGCTGAAGAAAGTTATCTTTTCACTTGACAACTCAATTCCTTATATTTATAGCTGTCTATCTAGTATTTAACTATCCTCCAGATAAGACATTTTGACCATTAAATGGTACAACTAGATAATCAGAGAATTATACATTATGCTTCAGACTGCCTGGAATCAAATTAGTTTTTTCCAAAAATGATTAGCAGCCCTTTAAAAAACACCCCCCCCCCCCAGAACTTTGCTTTGCCCAAAATTAATGTCTGAAGACTCACTAGGAAGCTGTAGGAAGCCAAAATGACACCTATTAATGAGGCCTGAAAGTACATCACCAGGACACATCTGTGCTCTGTTACATCCAGAACTGACCAGGTCTAGACATAAGACAGTAAGCCAGCAAAAACAAAGAGTACATTTGTAAAACAAAAAGAGCTGGCTGTCTTAGGAACAGGACATTTGACCTTAGTACAGGATGATTCAGCTTCATATATAAATATGCTTGAACTTGACTATGACTGACTGGATAACTCTTCCTACGTAGTACCCTTTCATTAAACTAAGCTACTCCTATCCTCAAGACTCCTGTGTCGAATGTGTAGAGCTTTTCTACTCTCACTGTACTGTCAATCATTTGTGAGCAGGGCCTGCCCTGCTCTCCTGGAAAACTCCTGCAGAAATTTAGCAGACATGTTAAATACTTAGAGGCATCTCGTAAAAATCTGCTTTTCCAAATAGCATACAAGTAAGTATTAGACCTTGAATGTAAAAACTTTCCATTGCACATTACAATGTAAACAGCATAGCATGCTACCTATTCTTTCCTCATAGAAAAAGCAGTAGCCACAAAGTTTTGGTCAGAATGGTTGTTTCACATTTTCAGTTTAGTACTTATTAATACCAAAGATCCGAACACCATGCAGTTGTGGCATTTTGGGAATAAGCACACTTAGGAGAGAAGCTGTGTTTAAGATGAAGTGTGTAGGATCATACTTGGTGTAGAAACTTGCCAGAAAATATCTGTGGAAACAAAAACAGATAAGGGTTTAAAAAAAATAGCTGTTTACAAGTTTTTTTTTAACATGTAAAATAAGAGGAAAGTTCACTGAAATAAAGTTTTTAAAAGCAGTTAAATGCAAGTAAAGTGCAGTTACTTTCCTAGAACAAAAGAGTAAAAAAGTAAAATGAAAGATAATACTTTAGCAAAGTTTTGATGATCTAAATGAGATGAAAAATTTAGCTCCTGGATTTAATATATTCAGTGGTTACAAAGACATGAACATTTTATGTTTACCTAAGTTATATTAATGCATCTTTATAGTGCCTTAAAAGAAAACAAAAACATTGCCTTTTGGATGTTCCTATCTGAGGTCTGGTAGTCAAACAAGTTCATAACCACTTAAACAGGAAAAATGGAAAACACTTGTAAATTCCAGCTGTTTTGCTTAAATCTAAACATTTGGATTCAAATGACAAACCTTGGTTTTTGTGAAATTGAAAAAAAATTCTGCTAACAACACCTACTACTAGACACATATGTTAGAATGAAACCTAACTGGTTGCAAAAAGTGTTCTGACACAAAAAAGGCAGAGAATAAAATGTTCTGTCTCCCTGTGATTATAACTGGGAAGGTAGTTTCTTATGTGGACAGATAATTTCTAATCTATTCTGAGGGGTAAACACAAAACGTATCGTTAACATCCTTTTCTCTAACCCACAGCCCTCATTCTTTTTTTTTTTTTTTTTTTTGCTTTTTGGAGGGCAATTGGGGTTAAGTAACTTGCCCAAGGTTACACGGCTAGGTTTGTGTGGATTAAGTGTCAGAGGCCAGCTCCGAACTCAGGTCCTTCTGACTCCAGGGCCGGCGCTCTATTCTCTGCGCCACCTAGCCGCCCCAACAGCCCTCATTCTTAAATTCTGCCTTATGAGCTAGTCTTTTTAAAAAAATTTATTTACTTTTAGTTTACAACATTCAGTTCCAAAATCCCTTGAGTTTCAAATTTACTTCCCCTAATTCTCCTCCCCTGCCATCCCGCCCCCCATGGCAGCATGCAACAGGATATACAAATACATTCACATTAAACATTAGTTAGATTGTAAAGGATTATAACTAACGGAGTGAATGAGAAGGAGGAAACAAAACAACAAAAAAGAGAGAGAGCAAGTAGTTTGCTTCAGTCTGCATTCAGACTCTGTAGTTCTTTCTCTGGATATGGATATCTCTTTCGATCATGAGTCTTCTGGAATTGTTTTATAACCCTTCATTGCTGAGAGGAGCCCAGTCTATCAAAGTCAGTTGTCACACACACCTTGTGTTTGTAATTGTGTAATTATGAGCTACTCTTGAAAGTAAATAAGTATCCAGGTACACAACTATAGCTAAGCAATTAGTTTGTTATCTACAATATTTTTAGAAATATTTGGATTAAAGAAAGTAAACAGTTAACTGATGTAAGCAATTTTTTACATGCATGATACAATGCAACAAGAATTGTAGAACATATCACAAAAGAAACTGAGGTGAAGGTATTTAAGGATATTATAGAAGAGAATGCCAAGAATCTGTATCATGATTGATAAGGTACCTATAATTTCTAAGAAAGGCACCACAGTGATTTCTCTATAGTGCACAGTTCAGGCAGCTCCTGGAAAGGAAGTATTATTTGTTGCTTTAAGATAACTGTTGTCAACGACAGCAGTGTTCATTTTTAATACATTACTATCTATATATTAAATAATTGTTTTCTTTTTTTAAGAATTTTTTAAATTAAAAAAAATTTTTTTTGCTTTTTGGAGGGGGGAGGGCAGGCAGTTGGGGTTAAGTGACTTGCCCAAGGTCACATGGCTAGTAAGTGTTAAATAGGCCATATTTGAACTCAGGTCTTCTTGACTCCAGGGTTGGTGGTCTATTCACTGTGCCACCTAGCCACCCCATATAATTGTGTTTTCAATAATAAATATTTAAAAGTAAATTTAAACTTGCATTTTGTTCTGGTCTTAGAAAGTCTAGAATAGCTATAAAGTTGTTAGAAAATTTTCCTAAAATGTATCATTTGGCACTGTTTCAATCAAAGGTACTTATCACTTAATGATTCAGTGTCTGAAACAAAACAAATTAATCATTTAAAATATTTCTGAATAAAATTTATTTCACTTTATCACAAATCTAATAAAAAATATCAGATCAAGCTAGCAACCAGAGGTAAAGAAATTGAAATTATTAAAATTGGTTGTGTACTAGTACGGGAAATGAATGGTCTGTAAATGAAATTACAAGCTGCTACTGCTAGATGATGATGAATGCATCCATCATTTGAAGGTTATATATTCATATTTCTTCTTGTTCTTATTCTGGTTTGGTAAAGAGACTAACGTTAATTCCTTGCAAGACCTTGCTTTAATTTTAATGATTGGCAGTCTTAAAGAATTTTTATTACTTTCAACTGCACTGCAGTCAAGATCAATTAACATTCAGAAAGCATAAAAATTAAACACCATAAGAGCTTTGGAAAACTTTAAGATTGGTATTGGAAAGCATTAATCTCCAGTTAAATATCTGATTTAAGTCATATAAATTTAAAGACATTCCATTTAATAAAAATAATTTTAATGCTCTTCCTCAGAATAGTTACTAAAAAATATAATTCAACTCATGAACCTACATATTTTATTAGAGAGGAACAATGAAAGCATTTTGATTTATTAGTCATCTAGTTGGCCTTATAAAGAACTAACTTCACCATGGGAACAAGGAATTTTAAAAAACTATATCATTTAAATGAAAATTTATAACATGGAATTGATTTAAACAATTTTTGTGATTTTGTAAATAATAATGTAGAATCAGACAGTGTTCTAATTCCTGTTAGTATACAAAAAGCTACCAAGATACACACAACACTGTTGAAATCAGGAGCGCTAATGCTGAAAGAGGTTTCTGGTTAATGAATATAATTTATATGAGGGTAAGAAATAATTTAATAGTAGACCACATATCAGATTTAATGACAATAAATTATGAAGCAAAGAGTGGATTGGAATACAAATCCTTAAGTCAAACCATGGTTAAACTACAACCTTAGATTGGCTATGGATAAAAGAGTCTGGCAATAATCTATTAAAGTATTCAGAAATCAATTAACTATATTGAATTTATAATAAAGACTACTGTATATTTTATTAAAGTTGGATATTACCCATCCTTTTTATTAGTACAATTGGTAATACCTTACATAGGCATATCTATATTATATGTAATACCTTACATACACTTTTCTACAGAGCTAGTGTTAAATCTTCACCAGTATACCACTGCCCATTCTGCAATTTAAACCCATTCTTCTCACTTAATACTTTCCTACACCAAAAGACTATTATTTTTGTTTCTTCCTCTTGCTATACAAAACAGGATACTATTTATATTTGTCCTTTCAATACTTCTGTGTATATAATAATCTTATACATCAGTAGTTAATGTCATTTCATGTCATGTTTTTAAAATTTTTTTATCTTTTTGGAGTGGGGGAAGGCAGGGTAATTGGGGTTAAGTGATTTGCCCAAGGTCACACAGCTGGTAAGTGTTAAGTGTCTGAGGCTGGATTTCAACTCAGGTCCTTCTAACTCCAGGGCTGGTGCTTTATTGTATGCCACCTAGCTGCCCCTCATGTCACACTTTTGAAAGGTGTTAGCCAGTTTTCTCTTAAAACTTAAAATAATTAAAATTAAAATAAGAATTTCATGATACCGCTTTAGAAAACTATAAAAAACCTGGGGGCAATGTAAAAAATAAATGTGACAAATCCTACTACCTCACATAGAAAGCAGTATGGTATGAGAGAAAAGGCATGGACTGGGCATCAAAAACCTTAGGCTCTGCCACTGATTAGCTATAATACTCTAGGTAAGTCTCAATTTCCCTGACCCTCAAATTTCTTCATCTAGAAGATGTGGAAGAAATACTCTGGAGAATGTAAGGCATAGTAAAAACAACAACAACAACAACACTATTAGTAGATGGCTTCACAAAAAAATTTTAATTAACACTTGTAGCACAAATAAATTTTTAAAAATATTGGGGTTTTGTATATTATTAGAACACAGGTACACAATTCTTGCCTTATTGTTGTGTGCATCCATACAACATTAAGGTCATTATTTTCTTGATGGAAAATATCAAAGACTAAAAGCAACACGTTTCTTTTTGTACAAAGCCCTATAAAATATATTAGGTAGAAAAGGAGCTATATAATAGGAACATGTTCCCACAAACCGTGAAGCATTCCTGTTTGGTCTTCAAATCCTAACAATTTTTTGAATCCAAGTTCAAGCCCTGTCACCTAAATGAAGCCTTGCCCTCAACTACTTTAGCTCACAATTATCTTTCTTATTTTAATTTCATACTTAAAGGCAACACATACCACTTGGTAATATTGTCACTAACATTTACTGAGAGTCTACTAAGTATCAGGCATTTTGTCCATATGGTATAACAGAAATGCAAAGAAGACCTAAAAGGTAGGGTTTTAAAGAATTTAGAATCAAGTTGGGGGGAAAAGATACAATACAAAAGCCATAATGTAGCAAAGGTTCAAGAAGAGGAAAACCAAATTGTTGAGATCAAATATCTCTAGTACTAAAGAAGCCAGTGCCTACTGTTGAATGATATAGGCAGGTGTAATAATAGGTTAGAAGAGAATGTAACCACTGAATGATGAAGTCATAGGATCATCTAGCACTATCAGGGACCTTGGAAGTCAGAGTTCAACCCCCTCATTTTACAGATTAAGAAACTGAGGTACAGAGAGGTCAAGGAACTTGCCTAGGATGACTGAGCTATTAAGTACATGAAGTAAGAGGCCAAAGTTCAATCTACTATACCACCTATGTAATTAGCAAAGGCAAGGCCTTAAAGTCCTCTGAGTCCCCCTAAAGCTTTCTTTGTACCACTCATACACTTGTACAGGCATATCTCCCAAGATTATTTTGGGTTTGGTTCCAGACCACCACAATAAGTCAAATATCACAATAAAGTGAATCACATGAATATTTTGGTTCTCAGTGCATATTAAAGTTGTTTAGACTATACTGTAACCAATAAGTGTGCTGTGGTAGTATGTCTAAAAAAATGTACATACTTTAATTTAAAAATATTTTACTGCTAAAACTGCTATCATCTGAGCCTTCATTGAGTTGTAATCTTTTTGCCAGTGGAGGGTTTTTCCTCAATACTGCTGACTGCTGACTGAGCCAGGTAGTGATTGCTGAAGGTTTAGGTGGCTATGGAAATTTCTTAAAATAAGAGAATAATGAAATTTGCCAAATCATTGCTTCTTCCTTTCACTTGAACACTTAAGAGGCCTAATTTCAATATCATCATGTCTCAGGGAATAGGTAAGCCAAAGGAGAGGGAGAGAAACAGGAAGCAGACTGTCTGTAGAACAGTCAGAATGCACTCAACATTAATCGATTAAATTTGTCATCTTATAGACGAGTGCTGCAGTTCATGGTTCCCCAAAAGAATTACAACAATAATATCAGCGATCACTGATCACATATCACCATAACTGACATAAGAATAATAATAATAATGGAAAAGTTTGAAATATTTCGAGAATAACCAAAATGTGAAACCAAGAAATGATGTGCGTGCATATTGTTGGAAAAATGGTGCCAACAGAGTTGGTTTAATGCAGGGTTGCCACAAATCTTCAATTTGTAAAAAAATATAGTATCTCTGAAGTGCAGCAAAGTGAAATGCAATAAAATTAAGTATGCCTGTACATTTTTTTTGTATATGTGAGGGAATGTGGAAGCAGTTTCTAGTAGAAAGAATACCAGACTTGGAATCAGGAGGTCTGAATTGCAAACTCCTTCTCTAACCTTTACTAGCTGTGTGGTCATGAGCAAAGCATTTTGCCTCTGAGGTGATTCCTGTAATATGGATGTAATATATTGTTATATATATTATATGTAATATATTATATATTATATAGCAATATATAATATATAATAATATTATATATAATATATATAATAATGATCTGTAATATGGATGTAATATATTGTTATACTTCAAAGAGTTCTAATAGAGAGAGTGCTCTGTAAACATGAAAAAACTAGACTAAGTATTATATGTCCTATTTCCCTATCCCCAGTGGTGGCTTCCTGAGAGCAGACACCATGTCTTATATCTCTGATACCCCAAAGAGGTTAGCACCGTGCCCTGAATAGGTAGGTGCTAAAAAAAAATGCTGGCTAAATTTCACACAGGATGAATGGCATGGGAAAAAAGGAATAGAGAAAATATGGTGAAAGAATGCCAAGTACACCAATTTGGCTGGAGCAGAGATTTTGTGGAGAGGAGCAATAGCATGGTAAAAGAGCAGCCCACTGTGGAGAACCTTACATGTCAATCTAAAGAGCACAGATTCTAGTTCATAAAAAATGAATTTGTGCCAGCTTCTAATCAGGTGTTCATAAAAGCAAACAAATGCTTTAGGAAGATTAATTCGAGGCATGATGTGGGATATTCCCACTGTCCTGTATTCATATATTTCTTGTGTATTTGTTCTGAACCCTCTCTTCAAATGCGAGAATGTGTCTTACACTTTTCTCATATCCTTTCCAGTGCTTGGCACTGTGTTCTCCTAGGATGCTCTCTCAATGCTTGCTGCTGTAGAATAGTATCATCACTCACTGGCTGAAATAAAAGTTCTCATAATATTCCCATACCTACAATACTTCAAAAAGCAATTTTAGAATAATTCTTCCCTCTTCAAGCTTTCCTAAACCCCGAGTTATTTCTACTCACAGAATTATTGGAGAAATTGTGAAGAACTTGCGTGAAGAAGTAAACTGCACTCCATAGTCCAGTTGTTCCCAGTGAGTTAGAAGTCTGGCTTTACCCTGGTCAGGGGTTTCAAAAGGTGTTCCTTTTACAGCATGTAAAAATACATACATTCCCTAGAAAATAAAAGAGGTGTATCACCAAAAAGCAACTTAATATTTGTACTTATTAGCTTGAAAGATGCATAGAGTCTGTATGCATGCCTTCGTAGTAACAATTTGGATTTTAAACTTTCATTATTATTGGAATATCAAGGCCAATATGATGATAAAACATCAGTGATGCAAAAAAAGTAAAAAACACCACAATATCTATTTCCTCTTCTGTTGTAGAACCATTATCAATCAACAAAAATTTATCATGCACCTATTATGTGCCAGGTATTATGGTATGTGCTGAAAATATAAGACAAAAGTAAGGCCCATGAAGCTTATACTCTACAACTAAAATATTAAAGCTTACAGTGGAATACATAGAATTTCTAACTTCTTTCCACATTTGGCATGCAGGTAGCTAGAAATGCAAGGATGCATTTTTAGCCACTGGCTTTCCACCAAAGTACCAGATTTGAAGAACTGATGATACTTTTATGTTGAGCCAAATTTTTTTTAAAAAAATATTTTTCCCTAGTTACATGTAAAGATAATTTTTACATCCATTTTTAACAAATTGAGTTCCAAATTTTTTTTTCTCCCTCTCACCTCTCTCCTCCCTGAGAAAGTAGGCAATTTATGATTAATACATTACTACATTAATATACATTAGTATACATTAATACATATTACCTTATTAGTCATATTGTGAAAGACATACACCCCCCCCCCCAAAAAAAAACAAAACCAACCACCAATAGTATGCTTTGATCTGTATTCAGACTCCATTAGTTCTTTCTCTGGGGATAGATAGCATTTTTTATCATGAGTCCTTTGGAATTGTCCTAAGTCAAATTTATTCTTTTTAAAAATTTAAAAATTTTTTTTTGCTTTTTGGAGGGGCAATTGGGGTTGTGACTTGCCCAAGGTCACATGGCTAGTAAGTGTTAACTGGCTGAGGCTGAATTTGAACTCAGGTCCTTCTAACTCCAGGGGTGGTGCTCTGTTGCCACCTAGCCGCCCCTAAATTTATCCTTTAAAAAAAAAAAGTTGCATGTACAAATCTCCAACATAAAAACAAAACAAAAAGGCTCAAATGTTTTTTTTAACAGAGAC
The DNA here is from genome assembly GCA_011680675.1 of Gymnobelideus leadbeateri. Lineage (NCBI taxonomy): Eukaryota > Metazoa > Chordata > Mammalia > Diprotodontia > Petauridae > Gymnobelideus > Gymnobelideus leadbeateri. Next base: position 26,890 of record WOXC01002213.1, on the reverse strand, counting down.
TTCTTTTAGGCTAAGCTGGAATACCCTCCTATAAAACAAAATTAAATAGCCTGAGATAATGTCACAGTTTTCTCTTTACAATATAACACCATAACACGTTTTCCTTCACCCAAACTTTAGTAATCAAGGGTTTTTTTTTTGGGGGGGGGGGAAAGTAATTATAAATTAGTTTTTGCAAAAAGTTGACTATGCTTAAAATGATATCTGGATCTCAAACTATTTATCTAATATGTTGATGTAACTATAGTTCACAATAGTGCTTTACAGTTAGGAAATGCTTACTTTACATACATCATTTCATTTGATCCTTGACTCCTAACCCAATGAAATAAGTAGCTTAATCTTATGGCCTATTCTCATTTTAGAGGTAAATGAATAGTGAGTAGCTGGCACTGAATAAAACTTTTTGGCTCCAAGTCTAACACATAGTTTGCTTACAAATATGTACAAATTCATTGGTAAAAAAGACTTTAAAAGACAGAAAAACTACTTTTTCACTTATGTTTGGAGAAAATAAAAAAATTCAGTTTTAGATAATTTAGTATGTCTGTATAAATACATTTTTAACGTGCCAACAAAACATGCTAAAAAACTTAACCTAAATACAGCCTTTACTATCAAAAAGCATATTTCAATTTTTGCTTATGTTGATTAAGCAATTCAAAGCGACTTGATGTCCAGTTGAGACTAAATGAACAACTTTATGACTCATTTTAACAGTGGTAAGTAGGTGTGTTCTTGAAGAAACTGGCAAAAAGACAGGAGCTGTCCTAGAATGAGTGACATGTACTTTTACTGGAAGCCTTCTGCTGCAATTAACTTTTCAAAACTCCTTTACATTGCAATATAAATACAAAGATACAATTGTACCTGAAGATTACATTATATACAAAAGTATAAGTGTTTTATTAATGTAAATCTTTAAAAGTATTTATATTAACTCTACTACCTACCCAAGTCAAATAGGACACGTACACTCTATAGCTCTAATAACAGAGATCTTTGGTACCAAAGTAATAAAAAGCAGAATATGAGGTACACTGTATTGAGGCTCAATAAATACTGATTAAATTTAATCTCTGAGCTAAGCTAATTCTATTTGTATTGATGATTCTAATAATAAGCTTTAATACTGATTTAAAAAATAATTACTGGAAATTTGCAGTGTATGGTATGAAGATTCAAACTGAACTAAAAAAAGATAAGCAAAGTGCTATTTCCCTTGCATTTAAGAAACAGCGTACTGTGGCTTAGACTGAGATGTTTAAACACTTTACAATATTTTACTTGGTTAAATGTGTATAATTGGTTAAAAATGTTTAGAAGTAAACTTTAATCTATAAATTGGCTGGCCTTGGGATCACTATGCCAGAGACAGGTTATAAGTGTCTTGTTAATGAGGCCAAGATCACAGGTTAGATCCCCATGCAAATCCAGTTAACTTTGCCTTGTTGCACTGCCAAAATATATCCCACTCCTAGTCAGCAACATTATATGTGAGGGCTACTAGTTGCAAGAGGGACTGGGTTACAGCATATAAATGCAGCACAAACCCACTCCCATTAAAGAAAAAATAACATTTGCCAATGGGTTTTTATTTGTGAAAGATTATATAACACAGTTTAAAATATGGGCTAAATTTAATCTTTATAGAGAATTTATAAAATATACTTCTGAACTGTATTTTCTAGTTTACTCTTAAATTTTACTATTCCAAATTTTCTATATGAATAGCTTGCAAAGTATAATTTATAAAATAAAATAAAAATCTTTTCAAATTTCCTGATTACTTTAAATTTCACTTTTGTTTTCACCCCTTAATGATACACCCTTAATTTTGCAAAATATTTTATAATGAGGCAAAGTTCTTACCAGATTATGTATAATATTTGTTAAGGTCCAAGCAACAGGAACACTGAAGAAGGGAATGCTGAGTAAGACAATATGAAGCAAACCAACTCCCAATGCATATGTCAGCCACATACCACGACTGTTCATTACCCTGGTATTTGGATTTACCTCACTGTGAGCAACTCCAACATTCATTTTTGCTCTGCAGGGAAGTAAAAAAATAAAATAAAATTGTTATAATTGAAAAGATGAATAAATTCTTAAAAAATAACCTATTGAAACACAAGGAAAGAAAAGAAGTCACTGCCAACTAATCTCTTTGTTGTTCCAAAATTGGGGGTTAAATAGTAGAAAGTACCTAGCATATTCAGATACTGATAATTTCTGTAAAGAATCTTTGTCAAATTAAAGTCCCCCAAATCAAAATCCTTCTAAAGCCTCCTGCCAATATTTCTTACATGACAATTAGAATAAAAAATGTGGATGAATTTTCCTGATGTACCAAATGGAGAAAAATGTTTTTAAAATAGTTATCTCAGTCTCATTAAGAAGAAATAACAGTAAACAAATTGCATTTTTCTTAGTGTTTAAATCTTGAAACACCAATGCTGTTTAGAAAAGCTTCTCTTAAAAAATCAGAAGACAGGGAGGGAAAATGTTTTGATTCTTAGTTTTGTGGTAAAGTCAAATTTATGTGAAAAATATAAGTTTCTGCATATTACAAATATTTACTGCCTCTAGATATTTAGTAAGGTTAAAAAAACAAACAAACCTATGTCCTTTTGTTCTCTCAGGGAGGGGGGAAATAAAGGAATAAATGATCACCTTTCTCAGATTGTTTTTAAAAACAAGAAAAAAGCATCCTTTGGATGGTACAGTTAACTGTACCATCACTTTTAACCTAAATAGTCTTTTATTAGTTCAAGAATGTAAAGAATTATTAAAAAAAAAAAAGCAGGGTAGGGTCTGTTTAAAAAGAAAACACTTTTGCTACAGTATTGACATACACGTTTTCCATTATCCCACTGCTTTGGGAACTTGGTTAACCTACTGAATCACAGAATCTCAGAGTGACAAGGGACCCCAGAGGGCATATGATTCAACCTGTATCTATCTGACCAGGGCACCTCTATAATCTATTCAAATGGGCATCCAGCCTTTGCCTGAAGAACCTCCAGAATGGAGTCATCTCCTAATGGGAAGACATAAGCAACATGCATCTTGAGTACTGTTGAGGTTAAAAGGTAATTACAAACGTACTAAGGGGCATTCCCTGCAACTCAACTATTGAAACTCTTGCCCTCCCTGAATACTACTATCCTGTAAAATCTGTAGAGAAAAAAGTAATAACCCTGGAGTCAGACTTCTCACTCCTAACAGGATGAAATGAGAAAACCTAGCCGAACCTGGTCCGGTCAGCTGAACAGGGAAAAAGATTAAAGGTCAAGCGTCGAACTACCCCCCACGACTGCAAGCTCGCCTCCGCCCCCCAGGATGGACCCCTGCGGGAAGTAGGAGCAGGGGGGCAAGGAAAGGGTCGCGAAGTCCGCGGCAGTGCGGTCCAGGGCGGATCCTTTCCTCTCTCAGTCTGCGACACCCTCAGTGTCCAGGGACCAGTGCAGCGCGGCTCGAGCCCTCAGGGCGGCTGGCCTCCGGGCCGTCTAGAACTCCCCCGCCCCGGGTTGGGTGTCTCCCCGGCCCACCTCCTCCCACTCCCGCCCATGAGAACATACCTCAAAAAGGGTACCAAGCAGGTGAAGGAGGAACTGAGCGGCACCCGCCGACAAGGACCCACCGAAGCAATCCAGCCCCGGCTCGATGCCGGCAAGCAGCCCACAGCCCGACCCCTGCTCTTCCCTCGGGCGAGGACGTCGCCTGCGGAAGCCTTTGGTGCGGAACGCCACGGCGTTCTGACTGACAGGCAGACTCGCCAACCAGATCCTACCTGGGCGCGCCGGAGGCGGGGCTAGCCGCCTTAGCCTTCCCATCCGCCTCTGGGCTCTCGGGTTTCCAGGAGGCCAGCACCGCCCCTCGCGGGGGGGGAGGAGCCCGAGGCTGAGGGCCGGGTCGGGGGCGGTCCTTGGGGGAGGTGGAGGCTGAGATCTGGAGGAAGTAGAACTTTGCCGCCTCTCTTTGTAGCTTGTGCTCTTGGAGAAGGTATCATGTGACTTGCGGGCATTTTTATTTTTTCGTCTGTGTTGACCTCTCTCGTATAACCTCCTGTAAGTGAGTAAGTGCGCACGTGGGGGGCTCGTAGCTAGAGGGAGGCCTCACTCTGCACCCGTAGGCCCAGAAGCCTTTGAAGCCGTGGGACTGTGTGTGCGTGTGTGTATGTATATATGTGTTTGTGTGTGTCCACGCGCTTGCGTATATGTATGTATATGAGTGTGCGCGTGTGTAAGTGTGTGAGAATGTTTGCTTGTGTGTGTGCACAGAAATCGGAAAAGCAAGATAAATGGGTTTTGAGTGTAGGAGTGGTTTTTTTTTTTTGCTTTTTTTTACTTCTTAGAAGGAATTTTGCATTATGATGTTTTTTGTCCTGTCCTTGTTCCCGCGATTTCTACGTGCATTGAATCCAACTCCATCAGGAAACCTAGTTCCTGGTCGTCGCCCACCTCGGTCTTTTGGTGTGTGGTATTTTGGCCCAGGTGCCAAAGAGGTGCATATGGATTTTTTTGTATTTAGATATGTACACAGAATTTTTGTCTCAGATGTTTGGTGTTTGTACTAAATGACTTCCAGGGACCCTAACATATCTAAATCAGTGATCAGGTGTTACTGTTGATACATGTCGATAAGTACACCGAGAAAGGTATTTTTTTTTGAGTAAACAAACTTTGAGTGTTTCCCTGTTTTGGCTTTTTCTGTTTGTGGGTGAAACAAAAACATCTTGAAGTACTTAAAAGACTTAACATTTGTATTGCTGAGGTTCAGCCTGATCCTACCCCCTCCCCCAACTTCCTTTTGTTGTTTTAAAGGTAGAGAACAGTATACTTAGCAAAGGACATTAAGTCATTTTTAACAAATAGTATTTCAAGGGCCTGCTTACTGTAAGGTACTTTTAGGTATTCTGGGGAAGATGGTGGTAAGAAAGTCTTATTATTAGCCCAACATGAACGTATTACCTATATGGGAGATGTACCCTAAAAGAAAGTATATTTGGGGTTCAGAGGATGGAGGATCTAATCCAGTAAAGGGATACAATAATAATAGAGTACCAGGCACTTTGCCATCATCTCAATTGATCTTCAACAGCTTTGGGAGGTAGGTGCCATTATTACCCACATTTTACAAAAGAGGAAACTGAGGCAATAGTTTAAGTTACTTGCCCAGGGTCACACAGCTAGTATTAATGTTATTGAAGTTGAAGAATGAGTTGACAGAGAGATATTCCAGTAAGTCAAAATGTGTGTATCATAAGACCTTTCCAAGTGAAAAGACCAGCATAAACAAATGACATGGAGTCAGAAAGGTGGATAATATTTAGAGAAGAGTGAATAAGTTATTTTATCAAGAGCACTACATACAAGTGCAGTTGTAGTGGGTTTGGAAATTTAATTTAAACTCCTTGAAGTCAGAGACCTTCTTACTTTTCAGTTTTTATTCCCAGTGCTCATAATGCTGGCATATAGCAGCCATCTATTAAAAATACTCATTGCTTAATGGATAAGGAACCAGATTAAGAAATTTAGAGTTTATTCTGTAGGTAGTGGAGAGCTACTGTAAGTTTTTGAAAAATAGAACAATATGATCAGAACTAAGAAAGGAAAATTAATCTGACATTGTATTATATATTGAAAGGTGGATAGAAACTGAAGATGGAAATACTACTTGAAAATAGCGACTGTTTTGATTGTTCTAGTGTTCTGCAGGAATCCATACTGTCCCTGTTGTTTTTTTAAACATCAAGATTTATGGGGAAGTTTTTTTTAGTCATGGTTCTTTTTATAGAGTTCTTTTAAATTTCAGTACTATTTTTCTGATTCATGCTCCTTTCTATCAGCTCTTCCCTAACTTACTGTGAATTGATGATAACCAGGAGATGATACAGTTACAATAGAAAGAATTTTGGATTTGGAGTCAAGGGACGTGTAGAAAATACAAAGTGGGGAGGGAATAAGTATTTATATAGGGCCTACTTTTTGTCTGGCACTGTCCTAAGTGCTTTACAGATATCTCATTTAATCCTCACAACAACCCTGTCAGGTAGGGTTACAGATGAGGAAACTCATGCAAATAGAAGTTAGTTTCTCAGCGTCATACAACTAGTAAGTGTTTAAGGCTCAATTTGAACTCTAGTTCCTGATTCTAGGCCGAGTATTCTCTCTATTATACTACATAGCTGCCTATGACAGAAATTTATAATCTAGGTAGAAGTGTGATTTAAATATCAGTGAGTAGTATAAAATGAATGATATAAGACAGCAGAGAAAGGGAGAGATCACTTCTAATGGGGGTGTTCTGGGGAAACAGTTGAATAAGGTGGTATTTTTTAATTGAGTTTTACAAGAATTAAGATTTTAACAAGTGAAGATAAGGGCAAAGGTATTTCTAGGAGAGAGAAATATATTGAACTGAAAGTACAGAGGTAGGTAAATGCTGGGAAAAAAAGACATGTTTGGGAAAGGATAAGTAGCCTAGCTAGTCCGGATGAAGAAAATGAAGACTTTAGAGGTAGGTAGATGGCACAGTGAGTCAGGAAGACCTGAGTTCAAATTCGCCCTTAGATACTTATTATGGGCCATGTGACCCTGGGCAAGACACATAACCCCAGTCCGCCTCTCTTTCTTCAACTGTAAAATGGGAATAGTAATAGCATCTGCCTCCTAGGGTTGTTGTAATTATCAGATGAGCTAATATTTGTAAAATGATAAGCACAGTGCCTGGCACATAATCAGCTTTTGTTTCCTTCCTTCCTTTGGGTCACACAGCTAACTGGTAAGTTATACAGCTGGTCAGGAAAGGAATGTGTGTGTGTGTGTGTGTGTGTGTGTGTGTGTGTGTGTGTGTGTGTGTGTGTATATATATATAATATAATATAGTATAATATAATGTGTGTGTACACACACACACACACACACACACACACACACACACACATTTCTATTCCCTTCAACTCTTCTCATACTGAGAAAAGTTTCATCAGTTACAATTATCATTTTTCCATGTAGGGATATAAATAGTTCAATTTTGATAAGTTCCTCATAATTTCTTTTCCCTGTTTACCTTCTCATGCTTCTCTTGCTTCTTATGTCTGAATGTCAAATTTTCTATTGAACTCTGGTTTTTTCATCAAGAATACTTGAAAGTCCTCTGTTCTACCAAATAACCATATTTTCCCCTGAAACATGATACTCAGTTTTGCTGGGTAGGTGATTCTTGGTTTTACTTTGACCTCCGGAATATGATATTCTAAGCCCTTTGATCCCTTACTGTAGAAGCTGCCAGATCCTGTGTTATCCTGATTGTGTTTCCACGATATTGAAATTGTTTCTTCCTGGCTGCTTGTAATATTTTCTCCTTGATCTGGGAATTCCAGAACCTGGCTATAATATTCCTAGGAGTTTTCTTTTTAGGATCTTTTTCAGGAGGTGATCAGTGGATTCTTTCAACCTCTATTTTGCCCTCTGGTTCTAAAACATCAGGGCAATTTTCCTTGAGAATTTCTTTGAAGGATGATTTCTAGGTTATTTTTTTGATCATGGCTTTCAGGTAGTCTACTAATTTTTAAATCATCTCTCCTGGATGTATTTTCCAGGTCAGTGGTTTTCCCAATGAGATATTTCATATTGCCTTCTATTTTTTCATTTGTTTATATCTGTTTAATAGTATCTTGGTTTCTCATATACTCATATACATTTGTTCCATCTAATTCTGAAGGAATGATTCTGTTCAGTGAGCTTTTGAGATACTTTTTCCATCTTGCAAATTCGGCTTTTTAAGGCATTCTTCTCCTCATTGCCTTTTTGAGCCTCTTTTGCCATTTGAGTTAGTCTATTTTTTGGGCTTTTTGCCACAGTAGGACTCTGCCACCAGACAGGGGAGCTTTGTCCCAAACACTGGGGTTTTCCCAGCTACTGAAAGTATTAGTTGGGTGCCCTCTCTGAAGCCTCCACATGCTCTGGCAAGCTGGTTGCACACTCCAGGACCTCCACCCTAGACAGCAATCCAGATCCAAGCAGGTTAAAGCAAGAACGATTACCCCTCAGACTGGTTGCTTGGTCCCCCTACCATCTGCAGGCCAGGTGTGGCAAGCGCCTCAGTGGCTTTTCACCCCAGGAGCAAAGGCCAACCATACTCCCAAAGTACTGGATCCCAAAGTCCATGCTGCACTGACCTCTCACTTTGTCCTTAGTATCTGTGGGTTGATAATCCAGGAAACTGCCACAGCTGCTGGTGATCTGAAGTCCCTCCAGCCATTGGCTGGTTAGGCCCACCCTGAGTCTAAAACCTTTGACTTGAGCAAGGCTGGAGTTGGCTCTGATTCCTGTTGGCCTCCCAGGCTGTCCTCAGTGGGAGGTTAGCTTCTCTGGGTTGTTTTGTAGGTTCTGTAGCTCCAAAGTTTGTTCAGAGTCACCTTTTACATGAATTGGAGGAGGTGGAAGCTGGAGCTGTGCAGAAGTTCTGTTTATACTCCTCCATCTTGACTCAGCCCCCTCTCAAAACTCTTAAGGGACCTTAGAGGTCTCATGCATAAATGGATCCAACCTGTGATTTCATTAGTATGGGGAACCATTGAATGAGGAAACTTCTGCAAATAGAAGTTCTGTTTGCAGAATTAACTCAATGTTATTTCAACCTTTTCTGCAATTTAGTCTTAGAGTTGCCCAAGACACCATAAAGTTAAGTGATTTACCTAGGGTCACATAGCTAGTACATGTCAGAGGTGGGGCTTGAACTTTGGTTTTTCTGGTTCCCAGGCCTGCTTTCTATCCCAATACAACCTCTTTTGTTTCTTAATAGGGTAGGAACTTAATAAATGCTTTATTAGTGAGTTGATTAATGAGTGGCAGGTATAGTACAGGGGTTGGCAAACTATGGGGGCTAATAATTTTAAAACGTAAAAACCATTCTTGGTTCTTGGCCAACAAAAACAGACAATAATATTGAATATTACTTGGGTTGTAGTTTGCCAGCCCCTGGTGAAGTGGATTGAGAACTGACCTCAGAGTCATGAAAACCTGGGTTCATCTAGCCTCTGGTACCCTTTGACCATGGGATCTTGAGCTAACCACTCATTTCTCAGTGTTCTAGGCAACTCTTTAAGGCTTTAAGTTGCAGAGAAGATGCCAGTCTGCTAGGGGGGAGGGAGTTTCCATAACTAATAAAATTCCAGGCCTAGTTCCTATTTCTACGGAATATATACCCATCATTTTATAGGATAGAAAGTTGAGGTCCAGGAAGAAGAAGGAACTTCACTACTCTTTTTTGGTTCTTCTCCTATTTGTCTGACCATTCTTTCTCAGTTTCTTTTGCAGAATCATCAATACCCTGCTTTTCTGTAGTTGTATCCTGTTTTGTCCTAGGCTCTCTTCTCTCTCTGCTGTCTCAATGACTATATCTGTTTCTGTGAATTATCTCTATGCAAATGACTCCAAAATCTATATATCAGTCTCTTACTCAAGTTCCAGTTCCACAATACAAGTTGTCTGTAGGACATTTTAAAATGGATCTCCTATAGTTGTCTCAAACTCAATATTTTCGAAACAGAACTTATTATCTTTCCAATAAAATCCATCCCTATCTCTATTGAGGTTACTCCTATCCTTCTAGTCATCCAGGTTCACAACCTATCAGTCTTCAAATCCTCATATTCCCTCAGAAGTTTTGGTGATTTTACCTCCACATTATCTCTTGCATCTGCAACCTTTCATCATCTCTCACCTAGACTATTTCAAGCCTCCTGATTGGTCTGTGTACAGGTTACCCCCCCCCCAAACCGGTCTCCACATACCTGCTAACATGATTTTCCTTAAGCACAGATATAGCCATGTCACTCCCCTACTAAATAAACTCCAGTGGCTTCCCATTATCTCTAGGATCAAGGTGTTCTAGGGGGACTAGCACTTTTGGTATGAGGGCTTGCCTGAACCCTTTTCATAGCTGCTTATCCACCTTTGGTGTCCACCTGGCACTCAACTTACCTGTAGCTCCAGGAAGTTGTAGCATGCATAGTGGCTTCACCCCAGTAAACCATCTCAGCAGATGATTGAGAATAACCTACCAGGCACAAACTGGTTGATGAGTTGGGGGGATGTATATCCTAAGGATATGAAGACTTCCTTTGATGGAATGGGCAGATGAGAACAATTTGTTCCAATGGCCATGAAGGCATGGGAAGCAGGCACTGTGGAGACCTTAGAGTTTGGTCAGACACTAAAGATGCCAGTGTCACCACTGTATCTTTGGCCATTGCCAGCTGTCATGACTTTTGTCTTGCCACTGGACTTTAGTGACTCTGGAAAATTTCCAAGAGTGAAGCTGATGACTGTGCAACTCTACCTCACTTAAATCCAATTCATTCACAAGTCCAAGTCACCTTGTAATGTCGTTGGTTCTCTTTGGAAAAAAAAAAGCAACCCAAAACAAAGGACAAAGAACAATAATGTCACTCAAATATTGATTTAAAGACTTAAGTGCAAAGCACTACACCTGGTGGGGATGGTGGGAAGTGTGTATGTATACATATTTATATGAAAATATGTTTTTATTCTCATGGAGTCAGCAGTCTATTTGGGGAAATAGATAGCATGTACCAAAAAAGTGATATAGAGGATACATACTATAGATGTGAGGAGACATTTGCATTTAAGATAAACCTTGAAGTGATTTTGGTAGGCTAGTCAGAGTGGGAAATGACTGAAGGAGAATTCACAAGCTATATTCCAGGGCACAATAGGATAAGCCAGTTTGGTTAGAGGCAACTAGGTGACTCAGAAGATAGAAGACTCAGCCTGGAGTGAGGAAGAGCTGAGTTTAAATCCAGCCTTAGACACTTACTAGCTGTGTGACCTTAGGTAAGTCACTTAACTTCTGTTTGCCTTAATCTACTGGAGAAGGAAATGGCAAAGCACTCAGGTGTCTTTGCCAAGAGAACCCAATGGACAGTATTGATGTATGGTCCATGAGGTCAGGAAAAGGCAAATATGACTGAACAACAATATCAAGATGGTTTGATTAGAACCAAGCATATGGTATAAGTAGTAGGAATTTAGGTTGAGGCTAGATTGAAATATTTTATACGAAGATTACTCTTGTGGTGATGTGTAATACTGACTGGAGGAGGGAGAGAATGGAAATGAGGAGACTAGTTGAGAAACTGCTGTAGAATGGGTGAGTACTTGGAAAGTGGTATGGTATAGGATGTGGTATGATAGCAGTAGGGAATAAGAAGAGGGAAAGGTGAGAATGAAGAATCATCAAGACTTGAAAACTTTCTGATATATGGGAGAAAGTTGATTAGCTATGGGGAGGAAGACCTGGGGAAGAGAGAAGAACAAAAGATAATTGAGTACCAGAAAGCACTGCTAGTATAGAAAACAGGAAAATCAAGACAGATAGTTATTGGGAGGGCAGGTCAATGTGGGTCTAATTTTTTGATATTAGACTCTGAATTCAAAATGTAGGAACCTAGATATCTAGAAAAGAAGTTGGATATGTTTTAGAAACTCCATTTTTGTGACATGCTATATTCTCACTATTTCCTATGTTCTCCTCAAACAGCTCTACTTGTAAGAACAATGAAGCAGTTGCCTGCAGCAACTGTTCGTCTCCTTTCAAGTTCTCAGGTGATCACTTCTGTGATTAGTGTCGTAAAAGAGCTAATAGAAAATTCATTGGATGCTGGTGCCACAAATATAGATGTTAAGCTGGTGAGTTTCTTAGGAGATTTTTTTTTTGCATGCTAATGAGTTATTATTTGCACACAAAAAGCTGGCTCATTTAAGGTAGTGGATAGAAGTCTAGGCCTGCAGTCCAAAACACTTGAATTCAAATTTCCCATTCATCATTAATTTAACTCTATGACTCTGAGCATATCACTTAACTTGTCATTCAGTCATTCATTTCATCAAGCATTTGTCAAGCATATTTTATGTGCCAGAGATTGTGATAGGTTCTAGGGGTAGAAAGACAAAAATGAAACAGTTCCTGTCTTCAAGGAACTTCCATTGTATTTATTGGGTAGAAAACTGTGTGATCCATCACCCAGGACCCCCAAAGGACTATAGGCTCACACAAATTACATCTGAAACTTGGGATTTCACCCAGAAGGTTAGTTTCTCTCCTTGGCTCATGCCCCCTCATGTACTCCAGAAAAACTAATAAGTTAACTCTCTGTATAACTCATGACTACATTTGTCCAGATGTGGATAACAAGGTCTTTAACATCTGAACCTTCACTGTAGAATACAGATATTGGTTGTGGAACATCCTTTATTCACCTACCACATAAAATGCATAGGATTTGCAAAGAACTCATAGGAACATACAAACAAATACAGAAACATAAAATATTCATGTAATCCATTAGACTCCCCCAGGATAGGAAAGATACTTTGCAGAGATGCTGAGCAATCAATTCCACATTCATTCTGAATGTGCAGTATCTGAGCAGTATTAGTAATAATAACAATTATTATTATCATTATAATGATAGCTAGCATTTATATATAGTGACTCCTATGTGCCAGGCATTGTACTAAGCTCTTTATGTATATCTTATTTTTATCCTCACAACAACTTTGGGGAAAGGTAGGTTCTATTATTATCCCTATTTTATAGTTGAGGAAACTGAGGCAAACTGGATTAAATGACTTGTCCAGGGTTACATAGCTAGTAAGTATCTGAGGCCAAATACTGAGAACTCCTGGTCCTCTTGACTCTAGGCTCAGCATCCTATCCACTGCCTCACCCAGCTGCCACCTAGCAACTTGTGCAATCACTTGGAGGGTTGGGAAAGGCCAGTCTTCTGGACCCACATGATATAGTGTCATGTTTCTGGGTATAGGTACCATTGTTGGTGATTCTCTTCCTTTCTAACTAGAATAATCCCCTGAAATTAGAAAAATCCACTCTCAGGAACTCTGGTCTATGACTTCTATTCAGAAAATGAAATAAAATGGATGAAAGGTGACCAAGAACTGGAAGTCTGGGAATACTCTATAGGCTAGACATGTTCTTCTGCAAATTACCATTTTCTGCTCCTGGTGGGACATGAATAAAGAAGAAATTCCCTCTACCTTCCCTTCCACTAACCTTCTTTTAGTATAATCTGTTCTAAAAGTCTAGGGAAGAGAAAACTCATGAAAAAGGGGCTGAGCCATTTCAAAACTCAATACTTAGTCATCAGTCATTTTGGATACTGTTCCCAGTCATTGGGAACCAATTAAAGGAGTTCCCAGTTTCCTATAAAAGAGATGCCAAATCTCATGACTGCCTTTTAAGGAAATGTTTGAATAAACTCATGTTCTATAATCTTATTACATTGTAATTGATCTTTTCTGATTGGAGAGCCTATCTTATTTATTTGGGTCTCTCCTGATCAGCCCCTCTTTTCCTCAGCTGTCTTAGCAAATCAAATTGGTCTGCTTTGTTGTGGTTTAGTTTGATTTGTTTGGGGTTTTCTTGGCATAGATACTGGAATGGTTTGCTGTTTCCTTCTTCAACTCATTTTATAGATGAGGAAACAGACAAAAAGGGCTAAATGACTTGCCCAGGGTCACACAGCTAGTAAGTGTCTGAGGCCAGATTTGACCTGAGGCAGAGGAGTCTTCTGACTCTGAGTGGTGGTATGCTATTCACCTCACCGCCTCTCTGCCACTCTGGGCTTTGGAATACATTATTCCCTATCCTGGACTCTGAGAGCTGTAGGCATTGTCCTCTTAATTGTCTCCCCAAGTGCTTTACACTAAGAGTATCAGCAGTGTCAGTGTGGCACAGTTCTCAGATACTCCCTTTTGTAGGGCTGAGACTTTATAATTAATAATAGTTATGATAGCATTTACATAGCACTTACTATGTGCCATGTGCTGTGCTAAGCACTTTACAATTTTTATCTCATTTGATCCTCACAACAGCTTTGGGAGGTAGGGGTTATTATTATCCCCATTTGTCAGTTGAGGAAACTGGGGCAAACAGTTTAAATGACTTGGCCAGGACCACAGCTAGTAAGCATATGAGATAGGATTTGAACTTAGGGCTTCCCAGTTCCACATAATCTCTCCACTGTGCCACAAACTGGTATCCTCAAAGATTATACTTCCTGCCCAGACACCTAGTCAAATTCAGCAAGGAAACATTTTACAATTTCTATAGGATACCACTTTCCTGGTCATTTTAAGGGTCTGTCCTCATTCTGAATTAGGAAGGAAAAGGAAAACCATTTATAAAACTAAAATAAACATCAAAAAAGCAAAAAGATAATAAACTCTCTGAATCTTGAGTTTCTCCATTTAAAAAATAGGTATAACATTACTCTTAATATCTACCATTACCAGGATCATTATGAATCTCAAATGACATTGTCTTTCAATTATTAGTTTGTTAATAGTTTGAAATTCAGTTTCTAGTTGTCAACAGATTTCTGCTGTTTAGAATATTACATGAATACAATTTTGATTTTGCTTAATGGGAAACTTATAAAATTTTAAAACCATGATAATGATTTCCAAAAAAGATACTTTGAAGGGAAGATGATTATTAAAGTTGCACTGAATACAATTACTTGAAAGAAAACTGATATAAAAATAATTTGTGTTTAGAAACTTAAAGTACTAGAAGTTACTATATGTATAAGGTGATTCAGAAGACATTTCCTTTATTCTAGTTTGTAACCAGAGATAAAATACCTGAAAATTAGAAATCTGTTATTTGTTATTTGATTTTCCCATACTTAACCTATAAAAATGTGAAATTATTCAGTTACGTCTGCTGGGCGTGCTGAATTAGAAACTCAGTAATTAGTTGAATAGTTTTTCATAACTTTTTATCCTTTGTAGGAAAATTATGGATTTGATAAGATAGAAGTTCGAGATAATGGTGATGGGATCAAAGCTATTGATGCACCTGTTATGGCAATAAAGCACTATACCTCAAAAATAAGCAGTCATGAAGACCTTGAACACTTGACAACTTACGGTTTTCGTGGGGAGGCCTTAGGGTCAATTTGTTGTATAGCTGAGGTAAGATAAGATATTTCATTAATATTTTTCCTGTAATCCTTTATATGTTTGTCCTGAAATGCATATTTCTTATTTGTGAACTTGAATCCCTTTTTCTTAGCATTTGTTTAAAGTTGACAAATAATCTTTTACTTTTGGGTTTGGTATTGACAGAATGCTAGAAAAGGCAAAATTTATTCTTTTTCTGTATGATATTCCAGTTGTCTGTATTTACTTTCAGAGCTGCCACTGAGTAATTAATAAGTTTGCTTGCTAGATGGCAGCATTATACTTGGTCTTTTTTACTTTAGGGGTAAAGAAGCAATGTGACATTTCCTTTTTTTTTTTAACTGTGGATATAATTTCTGTATAACGAGTTTTCTTCTTATAACTGCTTTGTTTGTTTCTATTTTTAGTTTAAGCCTATGAGTCTAATTTAATTTAATTAAGCCTATAAGATTTAGTCTAATAAAGCCTATAAGATTTAGTCTAATTAAGCCTATAAGTTTACTTTTCATTTGCATTTATTTCAGTAAGTTTAAAATATGAATAAAGTTATTTACTATTCAGAATTAAGAAATGAGAGAAAGAATATCCATTAATCGTTTTAATAAAAAACAACTTTGCTGTTTTCTTATAAGTAATTATGGCTTGTATAATGTATTGTTAAATTAGTTGAAATATTGTGGAATATATTAGAAAATTCCATAACATTTCTTTTCCTAAAAAAATTAGGAATAACACAGAACTTTTCGTTGTACCATGGTGCCTTATCCTGGTTTATTTTATTATTGTCTTTAAGAAAGCATCAATTACTAATAAAATAGCAGCTTTGATATTCAAAATCAGCCTTTCAGAAAAAAATGACTGCTTAGACAATCAACACATATTTATTGAATGCCTGCTGTATGCAATGTAGTACATAAAATATTTTTATGAATAAAGTTGTATTACTGTTAACAGAGAAGAAAATAGAATAAGAAAATTGTGATGTATTCAAGGATATATATTCTTGCGTCAATGTCAAAGGGGCCGGGAAGGGAACAAGCATTTATTAAGTGCCTGCTATGTGTCAGACACTATGTGAAGTGCTTTACAAATATCTTCTCATTTAATTCTCATAACAACCTGGGAAGTAGGTAGTATTGTTAGTTCCATTTTATGCTTGAGAAAACTGAGGCAGACAGAGCTTAAGTAATTTGCTCATGGTTATACAACTAGAAAGTATCAGAGACTAAAACTGAACCCTGGAGGCAGGATACTCTGTGTTTAAATCTGGCCTCGTACTTATTAGTTGTGTGACCCTGGGCAAGTCACTTAACCCTGTTTGTCTCAGTTTTCTCATTTGTAAAATGAACTGGATAAGTAAATGACAAACCACTCCAGTACTGGCAACTAGGTAGTGTAGTGAATAGAGCACTGGGCTTGGAATCAGGAATACTCATCCTCATGAGTTTAAATCTGACCTTGGACACTCACTAGCAGTGTGATCCTGAGTAAGTCACTTAACCCTGTTTGCTTCAGTTTCCTCTTCTGTAAACTGAATTGGAGAAGGCAATGGCAAATCACTCAAGTTTCTTTGCCAAGAAAACTCCAGATAGGGTCAGGAAGAGTTGGACACAGCTGAACACAATAAGAAAAATAAGCTGTACGTCAGATGGAAAGGCCAGGGAGAGACTTCCAGTCAAGATAGCTGAGGTAACAGAATAGCCCAGTTACTGTACATAAACAGCAGAAACTAAAAAGAGCATCAGATCAGATCAAATAATAATTAAGAAATTGGGGGGATGAGGGAGGAACTGTACTAAGTATCTTCGTTCAATCTGTGATGGCATGGAGCAACATTAAAGATCGCAGAGAATAGGGTGTGAGTCTAGCTAGAGGTGCTGGGGAGAGAACAGTACTTGGAGACTTTTCAAGGTACTTTAGAGAAACTGGAAGTTTATAGCAGCATTGGGTAGCAGGAACAAGAGAACTTGATTCCTTACTGTAGAATGCTATAGTAAAGAAACTCCCACGGTAAGCTCCGTTGAAGGCTCTGACTCTCATGTATCAGGGGTCGGAATACAGGGTCAGAGAACCTCTAGTGTTATCATCCATCCTCACATAATCATAACTCTGAGGAAGTTCCTTAGGAAACTTGAGAGCTTCAGAAAAGAAGCCCCATGGCAGTGAAATACCAGCACGGCTCTAAACCTAGTAGTGAGAACTAGAACTGATAAATTACATATCAAGAAGGCAGTGATGAGTCTGTATCCTCAGGAGCTCTGAAATGTTTGCACCACACTGACCAGACACTTTTACATCCTTGAAGAGCCCAATGCTCTGTAGCTAGATGATTCAAGGCAAGTTTAAGACATTTAGGACTTTGTTCTCTACCACCAGTGGATGTGAAGACAGGCAGGGACAATATAGTTTGGAGACATATGTACCCATCGTTATGGTGGTAGATGCCATGTTATATACAAGATCAGTCAAAGCCAGGATCTAACAAAAAGTACCAATCAGTAAAACTGGTGATGTGAATAAGAACACACTGATAATAAAGCAATTTCATTTTCTTTTTAGTTTTTGCTGATGATGTACAGTAACTGGGCTATTCTGTTACCTCAGCTATCTTGACTGGAAGCATAGACCAAGAAGAAGAAAATAACTTCATAGCAACTGCACACAGAATCTCAGTTAAAGGTATAGCTTAGGTGCTAATACTGTTAGAATTCCTGGAAAGGATAAAGAAGGATTTTTCTAAAAGGGATATTATGAAGTAAATGGGAGCTCTAGAAGAAAGAATCAGAAAGAATAAAATATTTATTCTTGGTACAAAGCTTTACTGAAAATTAGAGTGGACCAAAGAGAAGTCATTGACTCCTTGAGGCAACAGAAATACTAGAACAAAACTGAAAGAGAAGGGAAAATAAAGAGGAAGAATATGTAAGATATCTATTTTCAAAAAGCAACTATGCTAGAAAACAGATCATGGAGAGAGATCTAAAAATTGTCTAATTGAAAATCATTACCACAAAATCTTAGATACCATATTTCAGGAAATCCTGAAAGAAGAAAACTCAGACATAACAGAGTCAGAATGCAGAGGAAAAATAAAAGAATCCACTGGTTACCTCCTGAAAGGAACCCCAAAATGAAAACTCCCACAAATATCATAGGCAAAGTCCAGAGCTTCCAGGTCAAAGAGCAGACAGAAAGAAAAAGTTCAAGTACTAAATAACCTTAGTCAGGATTACACAAGAATTTGCTGCTGTCATCCTCAAAGAGAGGAGAATGAATCGATGAAACAGATATTTGAAAGGGCAAAAGACAAAAGCTGAGAATAAATCAGTAAAACTTGAGGGAGAAAGTCCTTCAGGGAGGAAAAAAAAGAGAACCTTTAATGAAAGTCCCCAGAGGACTTCCAAAAATCCCTAATGGAAATACCAGAGATACCAGAATTGAATAGAAACTTTGAAATACAAACACAGGAGTTCAGGGAATACTAGAAAGGTACATTGATTTAAATATTTAGAAGAGGATATACAGTGAGGACCAGAGGCAGTTAGATGGCTCAGTAGACAGAATGCTGGGCCTGGAGTCAGGAAGGCCTCAGTTCAAATCCAACCTCACATATTTACTAGCTGTATGACCCTGGGCAAGTCATTTAACCTCTGTTTGCCTTAATCTATTGGAACAATAAATGGCAATTCACTCAAGTATCTTTGCCAGGAAAACTCCATGGACAGATGGTATTGGCATGCTGTGGTCCATGGGGTCTTGAAGAGTCAGACATAACGAAACAATAATACAATGAGGAAGTACTTGCAAGAGGGAAGAACAACACAACCAAAGGGAGCTGAAAAGCCTGGGGAGGAAGGTACCTGGCACAGGTCCACAGGTTTTGAAAGATAGCAATAGAACCAGGAGAACATGAAAACTCCCAGAGGAATGCATTAAGGAAAGAAGGGGGATGGGCCTTGTAAAGGAGTATTTCACAGGCTATGCAGGCTTTTTTTCTCCCCTTTCAGAAACAAAGGTCTATCTTTTTAATACTACCACTCTACTGTAATGTCTTATGACTTTGAGTCAAGGAACAGTACAGCATTTAAAATTAGAAATTAATAT
Source organism: Gymnobelideus leadbeateri (assembly GCA_011680675.1). Taxonomy (NCBI): domain Eukaryota; kingdom Metazoa; phylum Chordata; class Mammalia; order Diprotodontia; family Petauridae; genus Gymnobelideus; species Gymnobelideus leadbeateri. Next base: position 7,766 of record WOXC01002213.1, on the reverse strand, counting down.
TACTTGGAGGAAGATGGAGGGGTGAATGGTAGTCATGAGCAAGCTGTAACATATAACAAATGACTAGGAAAAGAACCATAGTGGAGGTGATCCATCATTTGAGAAATATATGGTTGTGTAGAAGGAAGAATGTAAGAGAGGTAACTACATGTGGGCTCTACTAGCATCTTTAGAATGTGAGGAGAAAGTTAGGAAGTCTTCCAGTATGTTAAGTGTAATAGTAATGAAATTTGAAGTTCCTTTTGTATTGCTAAGCTAAGAGGTACTTAGCACTTAGTAATTAATCAAGACTCTGTTAAAGAAACAAGGCATGAACTCCTGTTGCTGACATAACAGGAAGGGGTTGACTGAAACAGGAAGGAACTAATACCATATGTGTATATAAGGGTAAGCCCCCGCTGGGTCAGACAGAGCTTCTTGGAGCAAGCTTTGTGGAGGAAGAAGCTACTGCCACTAGTGGAAAGAAGAAAGCCCCCCAGGCTGGAGAGAATGATTTGATTTTGGGAGCCTTGGTGAAGTGATTCTGATTCTGGGAACCAGCTGGAGCTTCTGGGAGCTGTCAAATAGGTCCAAGGGCCATCTGGAGCTGCCATAGACTGAGGAACCATGACTGTGATGCTGGTACTTTGTATGAACCTATTTGTGGCTTTGTTAAACTTTGATTTCCTGGGAACAGAGACTGTGAAGGATTTAAGGTGGACTGGACACTGTGAGCTTCAGTTGTGGAACAGAAAGTACATGGAGAGCTGGGCAAGGACCTGGGAGCTAACTCCTTTTGAACCCAGGTGACAATTTGGTGAATCCATGTAGGAGCTGGGACCATGGAAGGGATCCAGGGAATGTGAGAGACCACCCCGAGTCAAGCTGAAAGAAGACTTTACTTGGATACTATGTATTGACTGAGAAATTATAATTTACTAGTGACCTAGGAGTGGAGGGCTTGTGTATTTTCTGATGATTGAATAGTGAATGATGACTGAATAAGTGACTGATTGAGTGAACTTAGTGTGCCCCATGAGTGGAGAACTTTGTACTGTGTGTCCCTTAAGGAGGCAAACCTCTTTAAGGATGATTGAATGATTGATTGACTAAGTGAATGTACTTTGTTCAAAACTTTGTGAACACTGTGGTGAAAACTATGTGGCCATTTTAGTGATAAACTGTTGTGAATGCTGTAATTTGATTTTCTGTGATAAGTTGTAACATTGTGAATGCTGTACCTTGATTTTCTGTGAATGTTTTGCTCGTATTTGTTATTGAATAGAGAGTTCACTATACTCTGTAATCAGAATCTTAAAAGCTGTTCACAGCACCAGTCCTCTGGAAAGCTGCTCGTGCTTGGCTTTACATTAAGTAGATTTCTCATGGAAAACCTATAAGGCCATGAACTAGAGTTGCACAGGACAGGCAGGCATGTATTGGTTGTATTTTGATTTTTAGAGGTAATATCCAAATCAATGAAATCCCATATCTATTTGAGTAAAAGGGTGCTGTTTTAAAAAATACATATTTAATATTTTGTTTTTCCCTAGTTAGCATAATAAAAATAATTTTTAACTTTTATTCTTAAATTTTTTGAGTCCCAAATTCTCTCTCTTTTTTTTTGCTTTTTGGAGGGGCGATTGGGGTTAAGTGACTTGCCCAAGGTCACATGAATAGTTTTGTGTTAAGTGTCTGAGGCCAGATTTGAACTCAGGTCTTCCTGACTCCAGGGCTAGTGCTCTATTCACTGTGCCACCTAGCTGACCCCCCAAATTCTTTTCCTCCTTCCCACCCTTATTGAGAAGATAAGCAATTTGATATAGGTTATAAATGTACAGTCATGTAAAACATTTTTGTATTAGGTGTCAAAGAAAACACAGACAAAAAATACCAAGAAAAATAAAGTTAAAAAATGTATGCTTTGATCTGCATTTGACTCCATCAGTTCTTTTTCTGGAGATAGATAAAATTTTTCTGTTTGTTTTATTATAATTTTTAAAAATTTATTTATTTACCTTTAGTTTATAACATTCAGTTTTACAGTCCCTTGAGTTCCAAATTTTCTCCCCCTCTTTCTTCTCCCCCTCCTGCCCCAAGGTACCATGCAATCCAGAATAGATTCTACAAATACCTTCACATTAAACATTAGTCAAGTTGTAAAGAAGAATTATAGCCAATGGAATGAACAATGAGAGAGAAGGATCAAAACAAAATACAAAAGAGAGAGAGCAAATAGTTTGCTTCAGTCTGCATTTAGACTCTCTAGTTCTTTCTCTGGATGTGGAAGAGTCTTTTGAAGTTGTCTTATAGTGTTGTATTGCTATGAAGAGCCCAGTCTATCAAAGTTAGTCATCACAGATAAAATGTGCTGTAATTGTGTACAATTACATCCTTGTACAATGTTTTCCTCGTTCTGCTCCCCTCACTCAGCATAAATTTATATAAGTCCCTCCAGATTATTATGAAGTCTGTCTGCTCTTCATTTCTTATAGCACAATAGTATTCCATTATATTAATATACCACAACTTGTTTAGCAATTCCCCAATTGATGGGCATCCCCCTGATTTACAATTCTTTGCCACCCCAAAAAGAGCTGCTATAAATATTTTTGTACATGCGGGTCCTTTTCCCACTTGTATGATCTCTTTGGGATACAGCCCTAGAAATGGTATTGCTGGGTCAAAGGGTCTGCACATTTTGATAGCCCTTTGGGCATAGTTTCAAATTGTTCTCCAGAACGGAGCTCTCCAGAGCTCCACCAACAATGCATTAGTGTTCCAGTTTTCCCACATCTTCTCCAGCATTTATCATTTTCCTGTTTTGTCATGTTAGCCAATCTGACAGGTGAAATGTGGTACCTGAGTTGTTTTGATTTGCATTTCTCTAATAAATAGTGGATTTAGAACATTTTTTCATGTGTTTACAGATATCTTTAATTTCTTCCTCTGAAAACTGCCTATTCATAACCTTCAACCATTTATTAATTGGGGAATGACTCTTATTTTTATAAATCTGACTCAGTTCTCTCTCTGAGAATTGGGGCCTTCATCAGAAACTTGCTATAAGAATTTCTTCATAGTTAAGATTACTGTGTATTTCCCTCCATCCTACTTCCCCCACGATTATAATACTGTCTTTTTCTCTCTCTTCTTTCAGCCTGTCCATCCTCAAAAGTGTTTTGCTTCTGACTACTGCCTCCCCCAATCCACCCTCCCTTCTATCAAGCCCCTCCATCAGGCCCCTCTCTTCCATTATCTCCTTCCCCTCCTACTTTGCTATAAGGTTACGTCAACTTCTATACCAAACTGAGTGTGTATGTTACTCATTTTTGAACCATTTATAATGGAAGTAAGTTTCAAGCACTCCTTCCTGCCTATCCATCTTCCTTTCTACTGTAAAAGCTCTTTCACACCTCTTTTATGTGAGATAAGTTGCTGATTTTTCCTCTCCCTTTCCCCTTCTCCCAATGTATTCCTCTTTTTCCCTCATTAATTTTATTTTTTAGCTATCACCCCGTCATATTCAACTGATACTTGTGCCCTTTGTCTATGTATCTTCTAACTGCCCTAATAATGCAAAAGTCCTTAGGAGTTACAAGTATCATCCTTCCTGGTTGTGGGTAACTGACAGGCATCAAACTCATAGTTAGTTAGGAGGATGTCTACCCTAAGAATTTGATGGCTTCCCTCAGTAGGATGGGCAGATGAGGACAATTGTTCCAGTGCCATGAAGGCAGCTGAAACAGGTGCTATAGAGCCTTTACAACTTGATCATACTTCTGAGATGCAAGTCATCCACTGCATCCCAGGCCATCACCTGTCATCTTGACTTTTGTCTTGCAACTGGACTTTAATAACTCTGGAAGAGAGAGTGAGACCAATGAGTTTGTGTAGCTCTACCTCACTTAACTTTGATTCACATGCAAGTCAAAACATCACCCTGTGGTGATGGCGAAGGACAAACAACAACAATTATATTCCCATGTAGGAATGTAAACAGTTCAGCTTTATTGAATGCCTTATGATTTCTCTTTCCTCTTTGCCATTTTATGCTTCTCTTGAGTCTTGTCTTTGAAAGTCAGATTTTTGGGGGCGGCTAGGTGGCTCAGTGAGTAGAGCGCCGGCCCTGGAGTCAGAAGGACTTGAGTTCGGATCCGGCCTCAGACACAACACACACAAGCAAAAACCTAGCTGTGTGACCTTAGACAAGTTACTTAACCCCAATTGCCCTCCAAAAAAGCAAAAAAAAAAAAAAAGTCAGATTTTCTATTTAGCTCTGGACTTTTCATCAGAAATGCTTGAAAGTCCTCAATTTCATTGAATATCCATTTTTTCACTTAAAGGATTGTACTCCATTTTGTTGGGTAGGTATTTCTTGGTTGTAATGCTAGTTCCTTTGCTCTCCAGAATGTCATGTTTCAAGCCCTCTGATCCTTTAATGTAGAAACTACTATGTGTTGTGTTATTCTAACTGTGGCTCTATGATATTTGAATTGTTTCTTTCTGGTCACTAATAGTTGGAAACAAATCTACTTTGTATATAAAATATAAATGGGAAAAAGTTGATTTTTCAGTTATAAAATGACTCAAAAATATTAACAACAGACATGACTGTAATGACTCAACAAGTACAGCAACGGTGAAGTCTTGTGGCGTGATTAGCTTCCACGTGCCTAATTCTAATTTTTAAGGATTTTCTTTAATCAATTTTTGTTCTTCTTTTTCCATTTGGCCAATTTCTCTTTTTAAGGAGTTTTTTTTTTCAGTGAATTTTTGTACAATTCTACTTCTTAAGGCATTTTTCTCTTCACTAAATTTTTTTTTAAACAAATGCTTTATTAACTTCTGTTTTACATCATTCATTTCTGCCAGATTTTGAGTTACAATCACTTTCCCCCCATTATTCCCCTACCCAACCTCCCTGAATAGCAGTCCCACAAGATACCACTTCCTCCAATCTGCTCTCTCCCATACCTTCTCCCATACCCCCATCAACTTTTCCATTAGAGGAAGATGAATCTTTGTGTCCCAATGCCTGCACATCTTATCTCCCAATTATAGGCAAAAGAGTATTAATAATAGTATTTATATATATATATTTGAAACATTTAATGTTACTACCTCGAATTTCAGATCCATTTCCTTCCTCCCTTGTCACCCATTCCTTCTTGGGAGATAAGTAATTCAGTATATGTTGTACATGTCTAGCTATGCAAAACATTATCATAGTAGATATATTGTACAAGGCTGCTTATAATTCCCTCCCACTCATCCCACCCCCCACCTGGTCCATTCCCTACAAGATCCTGTCCCTCTTCTATAGTGGGTACTTCCAACCTCCCCTCACCCCAAGGATGCCCTCCCATCCATCATCCCTCCTCCCATCCCCCTTCCCCCTATCCTGCTGTAGGTTGAGATATCCCATTTAGTATGTATGTCATTTTCTCCCTGAACCAAATTCAATGTGAATGTGGTTTTGCCTTTTTAGCCTTCCTTATTCTCCCCCTCCTTTGCAACCACTTCCCCTACATGAGATAGTTTACCCTACCATGTCTCTCCCCATCTCCTCTTGCCACTTTCCTCTCTCACCTCATAATTTCATCCCTTGAGTATTCTCCCTTCCCAACAAATTCAACCTATGCCCTCTATCCATATATAACTGTAACCATATACACACACATTCACATATGTATTCATATGACCACACTTCTTCCATTATTTTCATAGTGAGAAAGATATCATCAGTCACAGATATTGCTTTTCCATATAGGAATGTAAATAGTTCAACTTTGATAAGTTCCTTTTGATTTCTTTTCCCTGATTACCTTCTCAGGCATCTCTTACTTCTTTCGTCTGGATGTCAAATTTTCTATTCAACTCTGGTTTTTTCCTCAAGAATGCTTGAAAGTGGGCGGAGCCAAGATGGCAGTAAAACAGCTCGTCCAAGCCTCTCTGCCCCCAGATTCTCCACAAACTATGTAGAAAAGGACTCTGAAAATCTTCTGGAGCCCCAGCACCCACAGAACGACACAGAGAAGCTAACCTCCCGCTGAGGACAGCCCAGCACCCTGCAGGAAGGACCAGCGCAGTGGTCTGGGAGCCGGCAGCGCGCAGAGCGCAGGAGCCGAGCCGAGCCCAGGTCCACGTGAGCCGAGGTTTTAGCCCCAGGGCGGCAGGGCCAGCAGCCGGCTGGAGGAACCCCAGAACACCAGGAACTGTGGAGACGCCAGAATTATCAACATAGACTTGCCTAGGACAAAGTAAGAGGTTAGTGTCCTATGGACTTTGGGACCTGTATTTGGGGAATGCGTCAGCTCCCTCCCCTGGGGGCTAGAAGCTGCTGAGGAGACACGCCACTGTGTAGTTTTCAGAGGCATTTCGGCTCCCAGCCTACAAATCGTGGGGAGATCTCAATCAGTCTTGGGGGGTAATCGCTCTTGCTTTAACCTCCCTGGATCTGGATTGTGATCTAGGGTGGAAGTTGTGGGTGGGTTTACAGCTTGCCAGAAACGGAAGTTGCCCCCCACACGTTCGGGACGAAAATTCCTCTATCTGGCCTTAAAGCCATAGTGTGGCAACAAGCCCAAAAGTCAAGCAATTAAGTGGCAACATGCCAAGGCAAAGGAAACAGAAAAATGCAACCCTAGACTCCTATTTTGGGGGCATAGAGCAGGAAAAGGACTGTGAGGTCAGAAGTCCTGCTCCAAAAGCCCCAGGGGAAAACATGAGCGGGTTGCAGGCCATAGAGGACCTTAAGAAGGACTTTAAAAATCAAATAAGAGAAGTGGAGGAAAAATTGGAAAGAGAAATGAGAAGGATGCAGGAAAAGTATGAAATGAGGGTCAACAGCCTGACTGAGGAAAACAACACCTTAAAAAATAGACTAACTCAAATGGCAAAGGAGGCCCAAAAGGGCATTAGGAGAAGAATGCCTTAAAAAGTCGAATTTACCAGATGGAAAAAGAATCTCAAAAGTTCACTGAGGAGATTCATTCCTTCAGAGTTAGACTGGAGCAAATGGAAGCTAGTGACTTTATGAGAAATCAAGATGCTGTTAAGCAGATCCAAACAAATGAAAGATTAGAAGGCAATGTGAAATATCTCATGGGAAAAACCACTGACCTGGAGAATAGATCCAGGAGAGACAATTTAAAAATTATTGGACTACCTGAAAGCCATGATCAAAGAAAGAACCTAGAAATCACCCTTCAAGAAATTCTCAAAGAAAATTGCCCTGATGTTTTAGATCCAGAGGGCAAAATAGAGGTTGAAAGAATCCACAAATCACCTCCTGAAAAAGATCCCAAAAAGAAAACTCCCAGGAATATTATAGCCAGGTTCCAGAATCCCCAGATCAAAGGGAAAATACTACAAGCAGCCAGGAAGAAACAATTTCAATATTGTGGAAACACAATCAGAATAGCCCAGGACCTGGCAGCTTCTACACTGAGGGATCAAAGGGCATGGAATATGATATTCCAGAGGGCAAAAGAGCTGGGAATGAACCCAAGGGTCACCTACCCAGCAAAACTGAGTATTTTGTTCCAGGGGAAAATATGGTCATTCAGTGGAATAGAGGACTTTCAAGCATTCTTGAGGAAAAAACCAAAATTGAATAGAAAATTTGACATCCAGACACAAGAAGGAAGAGATGCCTGAGAATGTAATCAGGGAAAAGAAATCAAAAGGAACTTATAAAAGTTGAACTATTTACATTCCTATATGGAAAAACAATATCTGTGAGTGATGATATCTTTCTCACTATGAAAATAATGGAAGAGGGG
>WOXC01002212.1:0-114171 GCA_011680675.1 Gymnobelideus leadbeateri | reverse complement strand
CATTTTTTCCCTACCCACCACCCCCGAATAGCAGTCCCACTAGATATCCCCTCATCCAATCTGCTCTCTCCCATATCTTCTCCCATACCCCCTTCGACTTTGCCATTAGGGCAAGGTGAATCTCTGAGCCCCACTGCCTGGACATCTTATGAAACATTTAATTTTAAAACTTCGATTTTCAGATCCATTCCTTTTCTCCCTTGTCACCCACTCCCTCTGAGAAGATAAGCAATTCAGTATGTGTTGTACATGTATAGCTATGCAAAACATTACCATAGTAGATATATTGTAAAAGACTGCTTATATTTCCCTCCCACCCATCTCACCTCCCACCTGGTCCATTCCCTACTTTGATCCTGTCCCTCTTTGATAGTGGGTACCAACCTCCTCTTCCCCCAGAATGCCCTTGCCTCCACCATCCCCCCTCTCATCCCCCCTTCCCCTACTCAAGAGAGTGAGTGAGGGTAAGATAATCCATTTAGTATGTATGTGATTCTCTCCTTGAGCCAACTTCAATGAGAATATGCTTTTGCCTTTTTGCCTTCCTGTTCTTCCCTCCCCTGCAACTACTTCCCCTTGCCTCTTCTACATGAGATAGTTGGCCCTACCCTGTCTCTCTCCATCTTCTCTTGCCACTTTCCTCTCTCACCTCTTGACTTCACCACTTAAGAATCATCCCTTCCTTGGGGCGGCTAGGTGGCCCATCGAGCAGAGCGCTGGCCCCGGACCCAGAAGGACCCAGACACCCAACAGACAAACAAAAACCCAGCCGAGTGACCCCGGGCAAGTCACCCAACCCCAATTGCCCTCCAAAAAAAAAATCATCCCTTCCCATCAAATTCAACCTGTGCCCTCTATCCATGTATACCTGTGAACATATGCCATGTACCCTTCTTCAGTTATTTTCATAATGAGAAAGGTTTCATCAAACACAGTTATTGTTTTTCCATGTAGGACTGTAAATAGTCCAACTTTGATAGGTTCCTTTTGATTTCTTTTCCTTGATTACCTTCTCAAGCATCTCTTGCTTCTTGTGTCTGGATGTCAAATTTTCTATTCAACTCTGGTTTTTTCATCAAGAATTCTTGAAAGTCCTCTATTCCACTGAATGACCATATTTTCCCCTGAAACAAGATACTCAGTTTTGCTGGGTAGGTGACCCTTGGCTTCAATCCCAGCTCTTTTGCCCTCTGGAATATCATATTCCATGCTCTTTGACATTTTTTGAATTTAAAAACATTTTGAGAAGGGGTCAGATTGCCAAAGGGGATCCATGACCAAAAAAATTCTTCTTTTAGAAGATATTAATAAATACTTCTTTTAGAAGATATTCTTTTTTAGAAGATATTAATAAATAGTACATAATTTAAAGATAGGTAGTGCTTCGTCTAAGGTCAAACTGACACAAATGGAATTGTACAAGGATGGTTTGACAGATAGTTCTGGGAGTGAAAAATTCATATGAGGAAATTTTTTTTGCCTTTTAAAAAGGTTAAAGTATCAATTCTAACATTAGCTGTTAAAGCTGAATGACATCAGTGGAGCAGGGGAGATGAGATGATTTGCTCTGCAGAAGTCTGAAGAATTTGGCATCCCAACCCTCTGTCCATTTAATTCGTTTTGTTGAAGGGTCACCTTTCTCCTTTCTGCTGCTTCCTGCCCTCATAAATAAGGAGAGATGGGATTTTGTATCTCATAGAAGGCAGTCCCTTTTCACTTTACAAATAGGTAGCAGAAGGATGGGACTGCACCTTTTCCTCTCCAGTCCTATCTCTACCTGTATCATACCTTATGAATTACAGAGAACTTCAGGATGATCTCATTTGATCAGACAAAACAATTCAGTTTTAGAATTATTTGCCACATTTTAGAAGTAATTGGAGGCCCTGAATACTTGTTATATGACTGGCTATTATATTGCATATCTGGATGCTACATTTTCTCCATTATAAATGATTTATTGATGTGTTTTTTTTTTTTTAGCCAGTGTCACCAGTGATATCTACTTATGTCTATAGAATCCACCCTTATGACAAATAAGCATAGTCAAGCAAAACAACAAATTGACCGTTTCTGAAATGCATAGTTTTCCTCCAGTGCATTTTGTGTTTAATTTGTTTTAATATTTAATGATATTTTAGTGCCATGGCTTCACTTTTGATATCCTGAAATACATCTCTATGCTTCTGTTATTTCTGGCTCTGGTAATTGAGTTTCAGATAAAGGATTCTGTCCTTTTTACTCTTGTGTTAATAGAGACGTTAATAGTTATCTTGTAAAGGGCCAGAATAATGTCCATTTTACTTAGTACCAACTGTGTGTAAATGAAGGGATAGACCATTAAGCATCTGTTATTTTAAGATATGCTAAGGGATGGTGATAACAAATAGGGGAAAAAACAAAACTATAGTCCTTGCTCCCCAGGAAGTCAAGTTCTAATGGAGAGAAACTACATGAAAAGAAAATTCAGCTGTTGGGGGGGCCAAAGGATCCTTAGGTTACATCTCTAGATGATGATACCAGATGTCTGTCTTATGATCATGAAGGCTAGTCAGATAGGGAGGTAAGGACTAGAGAACTCTGGGGGAGGGGAGATGCAGAGGTAGAGGTAGACCTTGAGCTTCTACATCTCACCAGAAGGAGTAGTTGGTGATTTATCTCATCCAAGTTTTTTGCCCCCATGGAATGAAGTCAGCCTCAGTTCATGGATAGGGTGAAATAAAGGGGGAATATACTCTTGTGTTGGCAGGGCTTCCTGTAAGCAGAAGTTGAGGTTTAGGGAAGGAGTAAATTGCATCACCTGCTGGGGTTTTTTGTTTGTTTGTTTGTTTTTTTGGTGGGGGCACAATCAAAGGCATTCCCTATCCTCAAGAAATTTCACTCTCCAGTTGTAACTAGTCAGCATAATAAATTTAGTGGATTAGGGGTTGCAGACTAGGTTTACTACAAATTTGTTATGTAACCTCAGTTGGGCCCTAACTGCCCTGAGGCAATCCTTTTTACACCTCCCTAATCCACTGATTATTCTACTCACCACAGCATTTTTTCCAAACCTTTTTCATCCCTCCTCAAGCCTTCCATCCTCATAAAACCCTCACTTCATCCATCTCTGCTAACTATGTGTGTCTAAGTTTGAAGGCCATCTACAATTAGTGCCTCCCTTTCCTCCTCTTAACTCTGCAGTCTGGCTTCTGAGTCATCATTCAACTGAAAAAGCTCTTTCCAAGGTTGTTAATCAGTTAAGAGCTTGATGCTATAGATATCAGATACCCTGGTTCTGCTATCTGTCTGACCACTTCTTCAGTCACCTTTGCAGAATTCATTCAGATCATTCCTATTAACTGGTTGGTTCCCCAGAGGGTTTGTCCTTTCTCTTTTTTGCTATAATTTAACTTCATAATCTCATCTATGGGTTCAGTTATCATCTAGGCTGATGATACTCAGATCTTTATGTAATCTATTCTTCTCTACCTCTAATCCAAAATCTCCAATTGTATATTGAACATTTCCACTTAGATGTCCTGTATATACTTAAAAATTTTTTTTAAATTTCCAAGTGACCGAAATGCCTTCTTCCCCAATTAAAAAAACAAAACAAAACCTCTCGTAATAAAAATGTATTGTCATACAAAACAAATTCCTACATTGGCTATATCTATAAAATATTTATGTCTCAAACTGCACCATGAGTTTATCACCATTCTATCAAGAAATAGCAGATTTTTGTCTTTGGTTTTCAGTTTTGATTACTCCTACCATCGCATTTCTTTCTATACTCACATGCTACATACTGAGTCCACTACAGATTTGTTAAATCTCAACTGGGCCCTCCTTGCAGCAAGGTAATGCTTTTACATCTTGGTATCCATTCATTATTCCTTTTAATCATAGCAATTTTTCTAAGGTTGGTTTTTTTTTTTTAATCCCTCCTCAAATCTTCCATGGTTCCCTCTGCCTCCACTTTCAGCTGAGAACCTTACCTTCCTTTTCATCCCTCCTCTTTTCTAAAAACTCAGATTTCCTCCTTTAAGTGGTTACTTAGGAAGAGGAGGAGATGTCAGTGGCAGTTTCCCTTCCTGAGGCTGCCTGTCCCATCCTTCTCTCCCCACCCCCCCACTCCCATGCACACTAGATTCCATCAGTTTACTCCAGCAGAGGTCCCCTCAGTAATCCTTAGGCTTAGCAATCCTAAGTCTTTCTAGGTCTAGTTTTAGCTGCATAATGATATGCTGTTGTTGCTTGAGTCCTGGTTACTACATTGATTAGTGTTCTTAAATCTTTGCAGTTTTACAATATTGTTATTGTATAAATTGGTTCCTGATATTTGCTTACTTTACTCTATATTCATCTGAATTTTCCCAGGTTTCTCTGAAACTGGTTCTATTCCTGATTTCTTACAGTATAATTTTGTTACATTAAATCGCATACCATTACTTGGGTGAGCTTTTCTCCAGTTGATGGGTCCATTTCTTTCTTTGCCACCCACACAGAGTTGCTTTAGATTTTTTGGTACGTGCTTTTCCTTTTCCTCTTTGATCTCTAGGATATAGACCTGGTGGCTGTATGGCTGGGTCAGAAGATGCATATCATATGGTTTAATAATGAGGGGCATATAGAAAATTTGCTCTCCAGAATGACCAGACCAGTTGGCAGCTGCCATATTTACAGTACATTCATGTGTCTGTTTTGCCACAGTCCTTCTAACACATTCTTTTCCCTTTTTGTCAGCTTAGCCAGTCAAGTGGGAGAATGGTTCTTCCTGTGTTATTTTTAATTTATATTTCTCTAATAATTATTGAGTGTTATGTTGGTTTTTTTCTTTGTGGCTTTTGGTAACCTGGATTTCTTTCTCCGAAAACTTGCTGTTGATATTTTTTGATAGCTCCAATTGGGGGTATGATTCTTATTCTTAGAAATTTGACTCAGTTCCAGATAGCAAGATATATCCATAGATACCTATATCTATATATCCTAGAATGAGATCCTTATTAAAGTAGCTTTGTACTTTTTTGCCTGTTTCTCTTCTATTTTTAGCTGAATTGGCTTTTGTACAAAAAACCCTTTTTAAATTATGTGATCAAAATTGACCATTTTGCCTTTCTTGAATTCTCTTGTTGGGTTATAAACTATTTTCATATCCATAGCTCTAACAGGTAACTTTTTACTTTCTCTAATTCTGTTTAGAATATTGTCACTTTTCATGCTAAACCATTTATCCCTTTGGACCATATCTTGGTATATGCTGTGAGATGTTGGTTTATGTATACCTAGATTCTTCAAGATTGCTTTCCAGGTTTTCTGAATGAATAGTCCTATAGACATTTAAAATTCAACATGTCCAAGACTGAATTAATTTGTGTTTTCAAATTTCCCTATTGCTGTTTAGAGTACCACCATTCTCCTAGTCACTTAGGCTTGTAGTCTAGCTGTTAACACTCTTATCTGTGCCTAAGATTCTGTTTGTTAGTACCACTCTGGTACAGTCCCTTATCTCAAACCTAGATCAGTCTAATAGCCTCCTGGTTGATCTTCCTGTCTTGTCTATCCACATTACAATTCCTTTTCTGCTTAGTTTTGCCACAGTGATCTTCATAAAATTTGCAGGTCTGACCATAGCACACACACATATTAAACTCCTTTGGCTCCTAATCATCTCCAGGATCAAATCCTTTGTTTGTCTTTCTTCTTATACTTTAGTCTCATGAATCTACTCAGGAATTTGTTTTCTTTCCTTAGATAACTGCTGTCTCTCATACCTGCAATGCTTTCTGTAACTTCCTTCAAATTTTCACCTGCAAGAAGCCTTTCTCTATAGACCTTAATTATTAGTGCTTTCCCTTTGAGATTACCTCCAATTTTACCCTGTATGTATCCTGTTTGCACACAATTCATTTGTCTCCCTTATTAGATAGACTGTGGGCTCTTTGAGGGCAGGGAATGATGTTAGCCTTTTTGGAATCCCCAGTTTGTCTAACCTGAAACTTAGACCTTATTAGTGAATTTTTTTTTCTTTTTGGAGGGCAATTGGGGTTAAGTAACTTGCCCAAGGTCACAGGGCTAGGTTTTTGTTTGTGTGTGTGTGTGTGTGTGTGTGTGTGTGTGTGTTAGGTGTCTGAGGCTGGATCTGAACTCAGGTCCTTCTGACTCCAGGGCAGATGCTCTACCCACTGCCCACCTAGCTGCCCCTAGCGAATTCTTTTTGACTGATGAATGGTTTGCCTAATCTTAACTGAATAAGTAGTTTTGTTGTAGTTAATTTACAGATAAGTACATGAAATGAGCTATTCATGATTTTCCATAGCTGTTTTACATAGTTTCTTTGTTTTTTCCAGATAGCATGCCCTCCTTGAGGGAGGCACAGGGATTTTCACTTCTGTTGGATCCTTAGCACTTAGTAGATCAGTACCTAGGGGGCACATGGTAGCCATTTAATAAATGATTAGCCATAGCTATATATTTCAGTGTTAGATTAAGTTGTATGAAATGTAATGCTATTAATACATGGACAAGATAGTGTTTTTTCCTTGAGCAGTTTGTAAAACTTTTGCCACAAAGATAATTTTGACATTTATGGGCAATTTATTTTAAATAGCTTTTCATTTTCAATGTCCTTTTATCTGACATAAGATTTTACTTACAGCACCAAAAAATTGTTGGATAAGTTTTTGAATCACCATGGAGTGTTTTCTAAAATTTAAAATATTACTGCTCATTCTCTAATATTGATTAAAAGTATAGTATATGCTAAAGGACACTTTTAAAGGTTGTTTAAATGTTAGATCTTATAATATTTAAATTAAGGCAACTATTTTGATTCTGGAATTGGAAGCTTATTATGCAACTATTAATTGCTTCAATTTATTTTTAAAATTCAGTTTTTTTCAATTCAGAATTTTCTTGATCCCAAATCTCTTCCCCCTTTTCCATACAACAAGAAAAATAAAGCGCATCATAAAGATGGAATAAAGCAAAACAAATTTCTGAATTGGTCATTCCCCCTTCTTCCAAGGAGGGAAAAAGTTTTAGTCTGCACTGTGTTTATTCTTCCTTTCTGGAGGTGGGTAGCATATTTCATTATGAGTCCTCTGTAGTTGCGGTAGGTCCTTGTTTTGATTGAGTTCCTAAGTCTTTCAAGGTTGATTATCTTTATAATACTGCTGTTGCTGTGTATATTGTTTTCCTGGTTCTGCTAACTTGGCATCAGTTCATACAAGTCTTCTCAGGTTTTTCTGAAACCATCCTGCTTATCATTTCTTACAGCATAGTAGTAATCCACCTTACTCACATACCATAATTTGTTTTCCCCATGTCCCTAATTTATGGTTTTTCCCTCAGTTTCTTCAATTCTTTTCCTTGAGAAGAGCTGCTACAAATATTTTTGTACACATCTCTTTCTTTTGACTTCTTTGGAATGTAGACCTCCTTACAGTATCACTGGGTCAAACAGAATATTCCTAGTTCCCAGTGAGTTCTTGCCAGGATAGCTGGGATATTTGGATTTACTGGACACCAGGATCCTATAATTGTCTTCTGTATGTTGTATACCTAATCTGTTCTGACCAATATAGTTCTTAAGCAGTAGAAAGTTGTTTTGAAGATTGTGTTGTCTTTTTTTTTTCTTTAGGGCAATTGGGGTTAAGTTGCCCAAGATCACCCAGCTAGTTTTTGTGTTAAGTGTCTTGAGGCCAGATTTGGAACAGATTCTCCTGATTCCAGGGCTGGTGCTCTGTTCCCTGCGCCACCTAGCCGTCCCTAAGATTTTTTTGAAGAAAATATTGGTTCAGCCTTCCTGTGAGCACTTAATATTTCTCCAGTTCTCTATATAAAGAATGCTTTGTAATTTTGTTCATACAGTTCCTGTGGGTGTCTTTGGGAGCCCAAGTAAAATTTGTCTGTTTCCCCCCCCTTATATATGTTGTATATATGTACATATCCACATGTATATATGTGTGTATGTAAGTACACACAAATACACACACATTTTTAAATGGAATTTTCCCATTTTTTCCCTGATAGATATTTTGGATAATGTATAGAAACACCAATAATTTACATGGGTTTATTTTGTATCATGCAACTTTGCTGAAGTTGTTTGGGGTTTTTTGTTTTGGGGGTTTTCTAGGTCAAATATATCACCTGCAAAAATCGATTTTTTTGTTCTTTTTGCCTATTCTTATTCCTTTGATTTCTTTCTTATTGCTATAGCCTGCATTTATTTCCAGCACAATAGCAAATGGTAATGGTGATCTTTCCATTAGTAATGGAAATCCTTGCTTTAGCTGCTTGATCTTGCTGGAAAGGCCTCTAGCTTATCCTCATTACAAATGATACTGGCTCTTGGTTTTAGATAGAAGCTACTTAGCATTTTAAGGAAAGCTCCCTATTGCTTTGATTCCTGTGTGACAAAATGAACTTCATTTGCAAACTTGTGTTCTTTTAGATTTGGGGGTATAAAGTAAAGGAGTAGTTTTCCCCCAGTGTCCTGTGTGCTTGCTTTGGATAATCTGCTTTGTATCTTAAGGGAAAATAAAAGTTGTATTTAGAGAACTTAATATTTAGTGAACTCAAATTTGAGTTTAAATCTATGATTATTCCTATTGGAGGATCTTCTGAACATTTTCATTAAATGACAATACTGTGAATGTGAACAAGGATGTAAAAAGTTATCCTTACCAAAAGATAACTATAACAAGTTATAATTATACCCATCAAGTGATTCCTCTGACATCTTTGGTTAGCATAGTTTGGATATTTCTTCCTAATGCTAATTAAGAATTAAGTGAAGAAAATATCAGAGCCAGACTTGTTTTCTTATTTTTTATAACAAATCTATTTTCTGTCCCTAACTCCCTTGTATTTGGGGAGGGCAAAAGGAAATTCATAAGCATAGTTAAGCAAAACACTAGATATGTGCCCAAACTATATATGGCTTGTTCTTCATCTTAAATCCATTCCTTCTCTCTAGAAAGTGGGCAGTATGTTTCATCAGGAGTCTTCTGGAATACTGAAATTGGTCATTGCATTGCAGTTCTTAAATCTTCTGGAATTTTGCTTTTACCATGTTGTTATTGTATATATTCTTTTGCTTTTGCTTGCTTCACCTCTATGTCAATTCAAATAACCTCTTCACAATTTGTCTGAAACCATTACTTGTTTATTATTATTTTAATAATATAAATAAAATATTAATATTTATTATTATTATGTTTCTCAGAATACAATAGTATACCATTATAGTCACGATCATAATTGTCATTCCAAAAGTCATGAGCTCTTCCTTAGGGTTCAGTTTTTTGGCCACCATTAAAAGAGCCGCTATAAATAGTTTTGGTACATGTTCCTTTTTCATTTTTCTTGGTATAACCCGGTAATGGTATGGCCAAGTCAGAAAGTATCCATGGTTTAAAAACTTGGGGGCATGGTTCCAATTCCACCTTTTGGAGCCCAAGGAAATGGGGGCAGGAATCCTTTTTATTCTTTGTAGTGTTTTTATTTTACCTGTACAAAGATGCTTAAGTGGAAGTAGAAATAATGGTATTGAGCTATTCTTTTTTCATTGTGTTCTATGTCTGGAAATGGCAAATAGACCAATGGAGTAAGACAAAAGAATGCTCTGCAGGATCAAATACAAGCTCCTGGTCATGTAAAGCCCCATCCCATTCTAACCTGAATTTACATTTCCAGATTTGTACACATGTTCCCTCACATACACTGCATCATCTTTAATCCATGCCTTTGATTGCTCTGGTTATCATTCCTCATCAATGCCTCTTAGAATCCCTGGTTTCTTTCAATGATCTAGTTAATCACCTTTTCTGGTACTCTTTCCCAAATTCTTCCTATTCTGTATCTATTTTACGTAGCATTTTTGTCTTTCCTATAGAAAGTAAAACTCTTCGAGGTCAGACTGTTCCAACATCTTTGTTATCTGGAGGTACCCAGCTATTAGTAGATATTTAATCATTGTTGATATTTGACTCCAATCACTTGTCCAAATCAGAGTTAGTTGTTCATTTCACTTATGACTTAGCTATGATAACTTGCATATTTTATAGTGTTGAATTTCTTCCTTAGTTTTTGTCTGCTCTTTCTTGAGTACTTAAGGGATCTCTGATTTCATAGGTGTGGGTACTCTACTCACTGTTGTTCATGGTAGATTTAAGTATGTACCTCCACTATATCACACTTGGATGAGACTTTCTGGTGATGAATCAGCTCCCCACAAATTTTCGGCGACTGTTTTCAGAAACTGAAAAAAATAACTTAAATAACAATAAATTTGTAATTTTTTAATGAACCATACAGGTGTAACATCCCTGTTTATTGGTGGAATGCCACAATAAGTCACTGGAAGCAGGATTACTGTAACATATGTTTCTTGCCTATTTCTTAAACTAGTGTTATTTCTGCTTCTTCCCTTTAAGAGAAAATTGGACTCTTTCCCCATGCCCAGTCTCAGGTCACCATTTTCCTGGAACCACTCTTCTCTTGGTGACCACTCTTGTCACTTTCTCCAACTCTCAGGGTAAAGAACAGTGGGGATATTCCTCCTTAGTCCTTCTAGAGATAATTCATTTACCATCATCCTTCATTGACCTTCTGTCAAAAGTTATCTACCACCTTCTATTCTTGTCACCTGATGAACTTTCAAACTTGATGAGCTTAGTAGCTTTCTTGTGGTATCTCTCTACCCAGTCCTTAACCCCCTGTATTCCCTTTTCTTAAACCTATTCTTCTTTACCATAACCTCCCATCTATCCACCATTCATTTTAAAATTTCATTTTCACATTAAATATCTACTGGAGTTCCTGGCCTCAAAGAACCTTAGACTCCTTTTTTTCATTTGTTTGCTTAATTGTGCTTATGTATTACAAGAAGACAGTGTTCTATTTTGGGGGGGGAGGAGGCAGTTATTGGGAAGTGACAGTGCTGTAAAAAAAATGTACAAACAAAGCCAATGCAACCCAGAGTAAGAGGGAAATGGAAAACTGGGAAAGCTCTCCTTCAACCAGTAATACTCACTTTTCATCTATAATAGACTGACCCTATAGTTTTTCCACTACCCCCTGCCATCTTCCTCAACCCTGAATCTACCCCCTGCTATGTTTTGCAGGGTTTTTTTGGGGGGGGGTACTCAAAACTGCCCCCTGATCCCACTCCAAACAAATTTGCTATCCAGTCTCTCTTAGGGATCCACATTTGCCCAATGGCAGTCCTTTTATTTTTCCTTACTTGTTACTGCGGAACCCTCTTTTTTGATTTAGCTCCAGAGCCCAACACTACCACCCCTTACTCTTTCAGCAGACAATTTCATCTTGACTGAGGAAATCAAAACTATTCTGTATTTAGGGATGCATCCTCGTTTCTCTGGCTCAAATCCCATCTTCACTCCCTGCTGGTCACTAACCCACTCAGCCTTGCTAGTGTCTGGGGCTGTATTTGTACTTCAGTCTTTTCTAGATCCAGCGCTTTATCTACTGTACTACTAGTTGCCTCTTTATACGGACTATTTAGGGCTGTCGTTTTTTTTGGTTCTGGCCTGTTTTATTTTATATTTCTCCCCTTTAGGAACTGTTTTGAGTCAAGCTGTTATTAATAGTTCCTCAGAATTCAGAATTCTGTTGGTTGGTAGTGGGGAGGGAGGGATTTTTAAGTATTACTTTCCACTTAACTATCCTGTCTTCCCCCTCTCCTAACAAATACATATAGTTAAGCAAAATGAATTATCACCATATTGTCCAGAACTCTTGGAGGAGGTACCAGTCTCCCTTTTCTCTGGAGCTGTTTTCTTTCCACTTCCTTCTCATTTCTTCCCTTCAGAATTCTTGTGCTACTTAAGGGTCAGTTAAGGTGTCACACTCTCAGCAGTATAATTCTCCTTCTCCAGTGGGCTTTCTTTCAGATTACCTTACTTATCTTTGTATGCATGTTTCACTCTCCAGTCAAATGCTTGCTTTCTGAGGGACTGGGTCTGTTTTTATTTTGTCTTTATGTACCCGTTGTCTGGCAAAAAAGTGACTTGAAAAATGTTTGAAATGAAATTTAGTCCCCAATTTTTGGTCAGTCAACAGGTATTAAACACCTGCTGTGTGCCCTGCCAAGAGCTCGGTGCTGAGGATACAAAGAAAAGCTAGTAAAATCTGATCCAGACAAGAACAGGAGGGGGGTGGGGGTGGGGGATATGATAATAATGATTTGGAATTTTAGTAGTCATATTGAAGAACTTGACAGCTTTGACCTCAATTCCTGGCTTTAAAACTTCTACCACCCCACACTAATTTTGCCACACTTAACTAATTAACTAATTGCATTCTTTTTTCTGATCACAGCTACATAGATTTGTCTTTACAGTTCATTCATTGGCCCCTAAGCTTGTAGGCTTTACCTCTTTTGGGGCTTTTGATTCCTTGAAGCATCACTTTCAGTCTTTCTCCTCCATGTAGGCTTTTGCTTGTTTTTATATCTAGCCTTGAAGGTCTAGTGTGCCTCTTTAATAAATATTTCACTAGTTACTTATAAATCTATCTAACATTGTCCTTTACTAAGAAGATTTGAGGCCATTTGGTGTTTTTTTTTTTTTCCTTGTTTCCTCCATTCTTCAAACCCTCCTGATCTGTGAATCCTTATTTCCTATATTATCTTGTCTAATTTCTCAGCTTTTGCTTGAGGGCTACTGAGCCTCACTAGAGAAAATGTAGCACCTTGAGTTGTTCTGGGCCTCTCCATTTACCTCCACAATGACCTAAGCCTGTTTCACCTAGAAGAATGAGACCATCAGACGTGAGCTTCCTTAGTTTCTTCCTTAAACTTTTCTGCCTTTCCTCCCACCCCCTAGAATGACTTCTAATCACTGAGGCTCCCTTGTTGGAATACCCTCTAGTCTCTAAGACCTTTCTTGAGAGGCAGTTAGATGACTCACTGGACAGCTCTCAGCTGTAAGAGATGGTGGTAGGAAGATAGCACCTGAATTAGATATTCATAAAACAGTTGAACAGTTTCTGGTGCAGACTGTGTATTTAGTAAATTATTGTTTCCTTCTTACTTTCTGCAGAAATAAGGACATAATCATTCTAGACATAGCTTTTTTAGCCTATCTCAGGTACTGTTCAGTCTCTTGTTCCTCTTCACTGGTAAATCTGTTGGTGGAAAAATTTTCTTTCCTTGGTCTGAATTCTTCATATTTGCCCAAATAATACTCTGTTCTCTTTTTTTCTTATTTGATATTTTTTTTCCTCAATTACATGTAAAAGCAATTTAAAAATACTCCATTCTCAATGGATACCTACTTAATTTTTTTTTCTGCCAGAGTTGCTGGTCTGAGTGTTTTTGGTATAGATGAGGCCTTTCTGTCTTTGACTGACTGACTTACTTTCTTACTTTACTTACTTACTTACTTACTTGGGTTATGTGTCCAGGAGTGGGATCAAAAAAGTTTTAATATTTAAGTCACTTTTTAAAACATCGTTACCAATTGTTTTCTAGAATATTTGGGATAACATATGACTCCACCAAGTGTGTTTGAAAAGATACTACCTTCCTCGAATCTGTTTTCTTATCCCCAGAAAAGCTTTGTATAAATTCATGTAACAATAATACCTACATTATCCTTTGTTTGCTTAAGAATTCTTCCTCTGGGGGTTGGCTAGGTAGCACATTGAATATAGCACTGGCCCTGGAGTCAGGAGGACCCGAGTTCAACTTTGGCTTCAGACACCTAACACTTACTAGCCATGTGACCTTAACCCCATTGTCCTGCCTCCCCCTCTCCAAAAAGCTCCCCCCCCCCCAATTTTTTTCTTCCTCTGGCCTTCAGTAGGCTTTTTCAGACTTTTGCTGTCTTTCCCCCTGCAGCTTTTGGCATAGTTGACAGCTTAATAGATAATTCTTTCATCACTTGGTTTCAGAAGACACTTTGCTTTCCCTGTTCCTCAACTTCTCAATTGCAATTAAAATCATAGTGATAAGAGGAATTCCTGCTCAGGTTGATCCTCTTTACATGCTTTTTTGAGTCACCACAGGCAGGGTTATATGGCCTTCATATTTTGGAAGTTCAGAAAATAAATTTTTATCATTTGCTGTATCATACAGCCTGTCTTAGGGGCTCCGATCAATACTACCCAAATTTGTAATAATAGCAGCTTAAATATATGTAATGCTTTGGGTTAAGTGTTTTTCTTTATAATTTGTTACTTTATGATGAAAATTCATATGTAGCAAGAGAATTAGTTTGTGAGGTTGTTAACTCCTGATGTTAAGGGGATTCTTTTGGATAAGGCAATAATACAACATGTTTTGTTATTCCAAGCTCTCAGGGATAGCTGGGGCTGGAGACTGCAAACTTTGTGATCCATTGTAGTCTGATCCAGGTCTAAGTCTTATCACTGCCCTTTGGTTTGTGAACAGTAAGCTTGTGGACTTAACTTGATGGATGTTCCAGTAAACTGCAGTTGAACTAGGCCTCCATTACACATTTAGAAAGCTTTGTGGGCTTCCCTTTGGTCTGGAATTCCTGCCATGGTTATTCTGCTGCAGGCTTCAGACTGAGCTGGCAGTTGGAACTGAAGCCACTCTGCTCCTGAAGTGAGAGTCATACACCTGCTTGTTTCTGAATTTGCCCCTTGCTTTGGAACTCCCTCTTAGGTGCAGTCCACTCCTCATTCTTTCCTAGCTCTCTGACCTGGAGTAAGAGACAGAACTGCCAGGTGGAGCTTGTTCCTGTACCCTGCACAATTTCAGGCTCCTTTATGGTGCATCTGAGGACCTCTTTGCTCCAGTGTATAAGCTTCTTCCGGGTTCCTGGCCCAGACCTCTTTGTCTCCCTTATATCTCACTAGGCTGGAAAAAATGACTTTTCAAATCTCACAGATCCTCCTCCCCCCCCCATCCCCAAGAAACTCGACTTTTATAACAAAATACTTTTGGGTGTGATATGTTTCAGTGTAATCAGAAGTTTGTAATACACATGAAAATAGCCAGAGGAGGTACATTAGAAGTCCATGCTTTCACAGTCTAGTAGGGCTACAGACTGACTTGGACTTCCTTTCTATGATTCCAGGCACACAAAATTCGGTATATACAATATACCATTGTAACATAATGCATCTTCTTAGTTCATAAAGAGAAGCAGAGGTAGAGACAACCTCTTTGACTTAGATCACATAACAACATCATAAATATTGGTTGTTAGTACTTTTTTTTTTTTTTAAGAGATCCTTGATTTCCTCTTCATAGGGCACTGTCTGGGTGAGGAACTTCCTTGAACAATACAGTTTCAGTTTTAGAACTTTCTGGAGACTGTAGCCTGAGGATTCTGTGCTCCCCTGAGAAATAATTAAGTGACTTGTCCATAGTCACATAGCTGTCCTGTCTTAGGCAAAACTTAAACCCAAATCTTCCTGATCCCAAGTCCACGAATGTCCTACAAGACACCTGAGTGGCCAGTGAATAAAACCTTGGCTTGAAGGTTTCTCCTGAAGCCCACCAGATTTTGTGACAACTTTTTCTAAATTCTGTTTTCTCAGGCCACATAGCTTATGTCCTTTTATCTTCGTCATCATTTTCTGTATTTCCCCTCAGCCTGTCAGTCCTTCCTAAAATGTGGTGTTGACAATTAAACATGATATTCCCCATATGGTGTGACCAGGAGCTATTTGACACCTTTACTTTGAATGCAGCAGCCTAAGATTAATCTGGCTTTTTTTAGATCATCAACTCAGTTGTTGATTTGGTGAACTTGCATGCCCTAGAATTCTACCTGCTTCATACCTGGTGGTTGGGGGGGAGTCGGGGTTTAGACAAATCATCATGTAGGAGTGGCTTTCCCTGTTTACTATATTTGTGAAGACTTTTTTTTTTTTTAACCCAAATGTGAGGCTTGGGTGTTTGTCCTTGTTTAAACTACATCTTTTTGCATTTGGCCCAGTGCTCTCACTTTTCAGGATCTTTTTTTTTAGAGCTTAACTTAGAGCACATTAACAGTTGCTTTACTGATTTTATGTCATGTCCATGCTTTTATTGAAATCATTGGTTTAAAAAAAATCCAACAACTTGAAACAGCATAGAACAGAGCAGAGGTACTTGGTAGAGATTTCTTTACCAGGTGACATTAGATTTATTGAATGATTTTATTGGAAAAGAGCACAGGATTTTGGGATTATGACATGGGCTTAAATCCCAGATCTACTGTTAGCTACTAGTTGGGTCCTGGGCATCAGTTTCTGGACTGTACAGTGTGAGAGCATTGGACTAGAAGTCTAGTCTAGCCACTAAATGAGTTCCAAACCTATGTAACTGAAATTATCCAGCCTACATCACTACATTTTTTTCCAGAAGAAAAATGTCAGTCTTAAATGCTATGCTAAATGTATGCACACTAAATCTGTGGTGTTCTCTTGATCCACCAGTCTGGTGACTCAAAAAAAGAAATGAGGTTAATCTGACATCTACCTGTTAAATGATAAAAGCCTTTGTGATCACTGCTTTTTTATCTGAGCGATAGCTGTTATCTCTTTGATAACAGCTCTAGAGTTTTGCCAAATTATGCTCAATTAAAGATTCTATTTTTCTCTTGTCTTTCCTCTCACAAATACAGAGGAAAGGGTTATGTAGGATTAAGAAAACACTGGATTTGTTTTCAGAAGACCGGGGTTCGAATTTAGGTGTTTCCTTTTTGCTTTTGAGTTTTGGGACAAGTTGCTATTCTCTGAAGCCTCACTTTTCCCATTTCTGAAATGAAAGGGCTTGAATAGATGTGTCCCCTCCCTGGTCTCAATTTTATAATTAAGTAATTATCAGACACCTGTGATAACAATCTATACTTGGGGGAAAATTCCTTCTAGAGCATACACTGGATCTGTCTGACCCATGTGTGAGTCATCAACCTTTTCTCAAGGGCTTCCAGTCAGACTGTTGCTTCTTTGATTTTAATTGAATCTTAAATCCCTCGGTTTTGATCTGTTGCTGTCTGTCCCCTGCCTTTTACCTCTTTCCTCCCTTACTTTTCTCATTTCCCCTTTCTTTGATTTTCTCATCTGCAGAATTAGGGATGATAATCGTAACTACCTTACAGCATTGTTATGAAAATAAAATGAGCTAAAGGTAAAGCATTTGACACAACACAGCTCTCCACACATGCAGTTAAGATGAAGACCATGACTGCTCTAATAAGTATCTGCTACCTCCCTTAGTTTTAGTTTTCTCACACCTGGGCTCACTATACCAGTGAGATCATAGATGCAGCCCCCCTCTCTTTCTCCTATCCATATATTGCTTTTTATGAGCCCCTTTTCACTGCCTTAAACTTCTTTATCACAAGGTACAGAATCAGGAGCACTTCAGTCACTTTCCTCTATTGTTTACTAAAAACAGTTGGACTAATTAAAAACTGAACTAAAACCAATATTTAACTTTAAGCAAAAGTGTGTCATTTTAATTTAATGTATGCTGCAGGATCTAGCACATCTATTTTGCCTCATTTTTACTCATTCTTATACTATCCTGTCCCCTAACAAGACATACTATTACAAGCTAGAAAGAAGTCCTAATAGGACTCTTAGGACTTGAAGGATGCTAGGGAAGTTTGACTCCTTAATCCTGCTCTTGGTAGGACTGTTTATGGCTTGAAAATGTGTTTGTGTTACAAATGTGGGGGCTTAGAAAGAATTAAACTAGCTTTTAAAAACTTCCTTTTTCCTTTCCTTCTGTCTTTCCGTGAAACCCTAAGCAGAAACCAAGAAAAGAAAGCCAAAAGGTAAAAAAAAGCTTTGAGGAGTCAGGTATTTGTTTCTTGACAGGGCATTGAGTCATTGATAAGCAGGTTCTCATACAATGGGACTACCTTTCATTAACTTGCATTTTCTGCCTAGAAAAAATTAAATACCATGTGACCCAGTCAGTAAGCATTGACTCTAAACCAGAGGTTTATAGATGCAAAGACAAAAATGAAAATAATTGTTCCCAAAGATCAGGTTTGTTACCATTAATCCAGGAAATCAATTCAGTAGAGGTTAAATAACTTCTTGCCTAATCACAGAACCTAGTTTGTGTGACTTTTCTGGTTCATTGTGTTTTTCTATGTCAAGTCTCAACTGTTTATACATGATACATATTTTCCATATAGTACCCCCAAAGTTTTTTCTTTTAATTATTTAAAACAACCCCTCCCACGTTTGCTATACTGACTTTCTTAGGAAACCTGGTTTCATTGCAAAACCCCTTTAATTAGGAAAAAAATACAACTTTGAGAGATTTTGCTATATTTAATCCATTCCATTTAAAAGATGATGCCATTTATATTGTGAGTACAAACACAGACTTTTCAAGATCTTACTTCCAAATGGGTAGTTTTAGAGGTGGAGGATAAAGAAGAGGAAATTTGGAAAATTCCATAATAAAATGGATTCTTAAATAATTTAGTTTGTAGCTGATTCTTTAAAGAAATATTTTCAGATAGGTAGATATATATATACATATATATATGAATTATAATGAGGTAGATATGCTAAGTACTACAAGAAAGTTGCCAAGTTTAGAGGAAATAGAAAACTTGTTGGTAAGGTCTGGAAGCAGAATCTAGAAAAGTTGTTTGAGCGCTGTAGAAGAGTGGCAGTGAATTTTCAAATGGAAAATGTCTTGCTAAGACTTATGAAAACTGAAAGACTTGCCTAGGGAGATTGAACTGTAGATGGAAAGGCATGTCATTGTTAATTTGTGCAAGAGGCCTTGAATCTTAGACTAAGAAGTATCATTTCTTCTAGCACAGTTAATATTACATTACATTCATTTCTACACTTTGTTTAGTGCTTTCCCCAGTAGATGGACATCAGTTCTAAGTACAGATCTGAACTCACCCATTGGAGAAGGGTGGAATTTAAATACCTTCTTTACAATCCAGGCTTCAGCCTACCTACCCTTCCTTCAAGGTTCTTTGGTCTGTTTGAACTGACATTCTGTCTCCCTTCTTAGGTCTTCCCCATCTGCTAGGCCTTCTGCTTAGAATATACTTCTAAGTTTTTGTTTCCTTCAGTATTCAGATCAAATCTTTTGCAGGAGGCCTTTTCTGACTCCTTTATTCTCCCCAGTTTAGTGGCCCCCTCCCCCCAGTTTCTTAGTGTTTATAATATGTTGCATATTCAACAAAAAGACGAAGCATATTGAATTGGTAGTTGAGGAAACATTTCAGAAAACACTAAACCTTTAAGATTTATGCTCTTATTAACATTTAATTTTAAAAATAATTTTAGATTTTCAGTACCCAAAATGATATTAAAGAAGCAGTGTTTTTATTTTAGGCACTTTAAATTTATTTTAAAAGTTAGTAGCATACTGAAATATGACGTGAAATCTAAGCTTACATTTTGAATAGCCATTGTTAATCAAGTAAATTGGTTCAGTATTAGCAATAGGTTTAATAATCGACTTAAGTCACTTGTTGCATGTACTCTTAAGCCTATTCTCTAATAAAATTTTTTAAATTATACTTCGGCCTTGTATTTTTGTGTATTTCATTTAGGTAAAAATCTTTTAAAAAAAAAACAACTGAAGAGACCCACAGTTATCAAAACCCTCAGGTATTGGGGGGTTGTTTGTGTGGAAGAGGGGGGCGTTTGTTTTTAAAAAGAACTAAGTTAGTGAACAGACTAGATAAGGGAGAATCAGAAATTATGGAGAATAAATATATAAGGAAATTAAAGAAATGTGCATACACATGCTTTTTCCTCCCGTAGAATGAAAACTCCTTGAGGATTGAGACTTCATTTTGTTTTTTTTTCCCCTGGTTCCTGATATATAGTAGAGAGGAGATAAATGCTTGCTAGATCATATGATGAGGGATGCCATAATGATAGTAACAATAGTCCTGGCTATGAAAAATTTAGTTTAGTGGGAATAAGATCATGACTTCACACTGTAATTCGAAAGAACAGTAAGGGAATTAGGAAGGGGCATTTGTTCAGCCTTGAACTATGGATCACAGATAGTTTTGTGGATAAAGCTGGGGGTGGTAGAACAAGAACACATTGGAGAAAAGAGAGAACATTATGAACCTGGCCAGGGATGTAGAAAATGCATATTATGTTGTGCAATACCAAAGAGTTCATTTTGAGGGTAGAATAACTTCATGTAAGGGTGGGTTAGTGATTAGGAGAGAGAGAGCCTACCAATTGAAGTCAGAACTTAGAGGTTTTTGATGGGCTGAGCTAATATGGCTTCTGTTTGAATAGAAACATGTAGAAATCTTAAGTTCAGTGAACTATACTAGATCCAGGATAACTAAAATATGACAGCCATTGAAAATGTTTATCATTTTTATTGACCTTTTTTGCATTGCGTTTTTCAGTGATTTTTGAAATATTCTTTCATACCTTTGGACTATCCATTGGGTAATGGTCATTTACATATTTACACACATACATAATTTGCCTATGTATCTTAGATACCAAGCCCTTGTTAAAGCTTGATACAGATTTTTTTTTTGCCTATTCCACCTCTTTATCTTTCTATTCATTTCATCCATAGAATTGATTCTGTCCCACTTGTTGAATGCAAGCGTCACAGATATGTAGGCTCCTTAAGAGTCTATCCAATATATGGAACTTTCAATAAACTTTACTTTTCTTTGGCTGATAGAAGGCTTGAGTCGAGTTCATTCAGCAGGACCTGGTGTGTGTTGGTATTTTGGGGCCTCCAGAGCACCCTAAACCTCTTTTATGAATCATCTCTTCATTTTTATGGTTTTATGCATCTTTTTATAGGATAGTAATATTCCATTATATTTGTATACCAGAATTTTCTTAGTCATCATTCCCTAAGTGAATAGGCAACTAACTACTTTGTTACAAGCTCTTTACTACTACTAAAAGTACTTCTATAAAATTTTTGTATTAATGTCCTTGGGAAAAGTACATTTCACAGTTCTCTCTCCTAATTGTAAGTGCATTGGTATGGTATACCAGGGTTTTTTTTTTTTTATTCCTCCTTTCATCTTCCACTAGCTATACTCCCTGCACTAGATTGGATCAAGATACTGTGCTGAGTATCTTCTCTAGTCTACTGTAAGCTCCTTGAGGACAAGGCCTGTCTTAATTTGCATCCTCTTGGCTTAGCACAGTGCTTAGCAAGTAGGGACTTGATAAATGTTTATTGACTGACCCATTTCCAAATTTCTTCTATACAGCCCTTGTGACATTGAGTATGAATCCTTTGTCATCTTTGCCATTTTGGGGGGAATACCCTGGAACCTGGGGGTGGAATCTTTTTGTATTAGAGTACTTAAAACAATCTTTCATGCAGTTGTCAGTAGTTTACAAGTCTTTTGCAATTTTATTCCCAGAAGAATGGAAAATTGTTCTTATCCTTTGCTTCACTAGGGAGAGACTCTTAATCATTTTAGATATATCTTAAATGTCAGAATCTTGCATAAAAATTGTTGTATAGATATTAGTGCCACCAATCTCCCCCCAGTTTCACTTCTTATCCTAGTTTTTACTGATTTTTGCCCTTTTGGAAGCCTTTCAGTTTCAGTCCTTTGAAAGTTCCTTTTTTGTTTGTTTGTTTTGTTTTTTGAAGGGTTAATTGACTTGCCCAGGGTCACATGACTAGTAAGGGTTAAGTATCTGAGGTCTGATTTGGATTTGAACTCAGGTCCTCATGACTCCAGGGCTGGTGCTCTATTCACTGCACCACCTAGCCCCCCCAGTTGCTTGTTTTCTTAAGGATTTTATCCCTAGCCCCATTGTGAAAAATGCCTGACCTGGTTCTTTTCTGATTTTTCTGTGGTTTGGCTTTTTAAACATTCTGGGCACATCCATATTTAGATTATTATGGTATTTGGGTTAAGATGTTTGTCTACACCAATTTCTAAGAGACTGCTCTTCGTTTTTCCCTATACTTCTTGTCCATCATCTTAAAATATTTGAAGGATTTTTCTATGGATTAGACTTTATTTTTGGTAACAGGATAGAAGCAAGGGATGGCATTATAAACAGAATTCTCTTGGCCATTCTAAGAAGTTGTGGTGCTTTGTGTATAAGAAACATCTTACTCAGAATGTACTACAACCTTCCTAACTCCTTCAAGCTGATGAGGGTCAGAGGGAGGAAAGACTGCCTTCTCTCCCTAATAAACTGTGGTAGCTACAGCTTATTTTGCAGTGTTGTAATGAGAGGCTTATGTCAATCTCTCCTTTCTATTCCACTCACCCTTTTAAGTTCTTAGCTCAACATAATAGTATACTCAAAAACAAGGTGTCCTCTTGAGCATTTTTTTTTTGAGACTTCAAGGTGCTAATATCTAGGGTAAAAGGGAATGAATCTAATGAGCTGATCATTTAAATAAAGATAGTAATTTTATGTTTAGATCTTCCCAAAGGAAGTTTAGGTGTTTAAGAAAACTTTTTAGTATAACATATATGATCTCGTGGTTTTTTTTTTTAATAGGGATTTATCAAAGATGTTCATGAGGATTCCCTGACAGTTGTTTTTGAAAATAAGTAAGTTTTTCTTACTATTAACCTTCAAAAGTATGGAGTTTTGGTTGTTTTTTTTTAATTAATGCATCATCTGTTGGGTCCTTATTTCTAAGCTTTAAGTTTGAAAAAATTCTACTCACTTGCCCTTCCTCATTCTATTATAAACGTTCTTCCCACAGGCATGCATATAAACAGGTATAAAAAGGCAAAAGGGACAAGTTAGTTTCTGAATGAGTTGGACAGAGCTTGAAACTGGGAGGTGCCATGGTGAGAGAAATCAATTTGCCTCTAGTCTTGGCATAATAATTACACAACATATTTTAGGATATAGAAGAAAAGTAAAGGTAAAAGACTCTAAAATCTCCCTTTAAGAAAAATTAATTTTGGGGCGGCTAGGTGGCGCAGTGAATAGGAGCGCCGGCCCTGGAATCAGAAGGACCTGAGTTCGGAGCCGGCCTCCGACACCTAATCTGCACAAACAAAAAACCTAGCCGTGTAACCTTGGGCAAGTTACTTAACCCCAATTGCTTTAAAAAAAAAAAAAGAAAAAGAAAAATTAATTTTGTCCAAATATGCTCCAAAGCACTTTAAGACCTCTTTAAAAGCAAACACATTGTATTCTGAAATTTGAATTTGTACAATGAATATTTAGACTAGTTCAGTATAACAAGTAAGCCATTCTGGGCTCTATATTGTTGAGTGCTCAGTCCACCTTTAACAACCATAAGTGGCATGGAAGCTGAAAAATGGGAAAGGCAAAGGTTATTTTGAGCTGCATTAATTTTGTCTGGAAAGGCTTGATGGAGGTGAGAATATTACATAATTACATAATACAGACCAGGGCTGCCAGGCTCCTCTGAGCATATGTGAGCTGCCCACCCCTACCTCCCTACCCCAATCCATTTTGAGCAGACCTCTGCCCAAGAGCTACTGTTTTTAAGCTATTGAAACAACAGGGGTGGGAGGGATTTCCATCCATATTAGAAAAAGAAGGAGCAGACACAGATTTTCTAGTTTTTATTTCAGGCAGCATTGGAAGTTGGCTACTACTAGCACATTCAGTTTCTAAGTTGTCTGAGTTTTTAGATAGCAATTTTAATAGCTTATAATTCCATGGAACATAGTTCTACTTCTACCTGCTCCTCCCTCGCAAACAAAAAGATGAAACTCTTAGAACAAATGTTATATGGTTATGCCATTTCCAAAATAAAAGGTTTTTACAGCAGTAGTACATTTCCAAATTAAAAATTATGGGTCAGTTCTGGCAGGTTATAGTTGAGTTTATGTTCATAGATCTTTATGATAAGCTTCAATGTTCTGTGTTGGTACCCCACTCTAAATAGAATATTGTTGTTTTTTAGTTTTGTTTTAGTTTTGTTTTTCAGTTTTAGTTGATGGTGACTATGAAGTTAATTATAATAATCTAATAATATATGTGCTCTTTTATATGATAACTAATTTAATAAGTGTTGTATGTATAAAATATCTTTAATTTTCAGCTGGCAGCCTGAGCGCCAAGTTCCATTTAATGAAGTAAGATTACCTCCTCCTCCTGATATAAAAAAAGAAATTAGTGAAGGAGATGAAGTAGAGGTAAGCCATTCCATGTTTATTGTACAAACATTGGTGCATGTTTAAAGTACAAATGAGTTGATTCCTTGGATTTTTTTCTTTGCTGTCACTGATTATTATAAAATGAATGAAACCAGCAAGTCATTTGTGGAGGATGCAGACAGTTCTCACATTCTTAGAGATTGGTGTATTGTGTGGTCATTCTGGAATGTGTATTTTTTTCCTTTTCGAAGTCAAAAGGTGATTTGTATACTGGGGAAAAAACTAAGCCTACAAATATGTTTAGAAGACAAGGGGAACTTAAAAAACAAACCTCAGGTTCTGTGCTAGTAGTTACTTGAGAAGAAAGCAAGAATTGAGGGCTGGGAAACAAGGACAAGGATCAAAGGACCAGAGAGAAAATGGAGGAAAATCAGAGAAGGAAAGGAAAAGAGGAACTGGAGAGACTTCTTTTGTTACTCTATGTTCTTCTGTGGTGTTTGCACTGAAATTATTTCTTGTTCTTAGAAATTTTCAAAAGCCCTCACTGGTTAGAAAGTTTGTGAAAGCCAAATCTTTCTTATCCTCAGATAACTAAAAGATACCACAGAATTATTTCCATATTTGTGAAAGTTGATTGTGATTAAATTGGCAATTAGTAACTGAAATTTTAACCAATCCATCTTATCTAATACTTTTTAGTAGTTTGTGTACCTTCTTTGGTACTTTTTTTGAAAACCTGCATCTTCATTTCTGCATATATTCCTCCATTTCCCTTTCCTCAATGAGTTAGGCTTTGTAATAAAGAATAGGAAAAAGACAATTCAGCCATAGACCAACTGAGTTTAAGTTTCCCCATCCATAGTCTCCCATTACCAGCATTTTCTATTGTATTCCCACTATATCTTTTCTTTCCCCAGTCCCCTCCCAGAGAAGATTCCAGCCCTAAAGAGAAACATAGGAATGTTTATTAAAATCATTACAGCTCTCAAAGAGAGCATAAAAGATGATACTAATTGCATCTACTTAGAGGTTGTTTTTAAAATAGACTTATCTACAGGGTATAAACAAAATTTAATCATCAAGAAGTAATAGAAAGAACACAAGGGGGTAAAAAGGAAACAGACCCTTAATTGGAGAAGGTGGAGGATCAGAATTGAAACAGACTTATCTTAATCTGCATACAAATAAATGGGGAAGAGGAAGGGGAATAATGCCTTCAGTACTCTAGTTTTGGAGCTACTTATGTCAGAGACTTGTCTTATTTTATTCTCTAACAAACAAAAAATACCACAATAAGATAAAAACATAGTTAACCATGCTTAAGTATAAGTTTGTTTAATGAGCTAATTTGTCAATTAGCTTGACCCTCTAGAGAATCATCTTCCTAAAACTATCAGTCTTCCTTGAACTACTCCCTCTTTTGGGAGGGGAGGGGGCAAACTAGGCAATTGGAGTTAAATGACTTGCCCATGGTCACATGGCTAGTTAGTGTCAAGTATCTCAGGCTGAGTTTGAACTCAGTTCCTCCTGACTCCAGAGCTGGTGCTCTGTCTACTGTGCTACCTAGCTGCTCCTGAACTACTCCATCTTAAGGAAAGAAGTTTACACCTAGTTAGTGGTGAACTCTGTTCCAGGACCTCTTCCTTCATAATTTATAAGAGTCCTTCCTAGTCTCACCCTCAGGTCTTTAGGGTGGAACCAAGGACATCACACATATGTAATAGGGCCAGTATGCTTCCACCCATCCAGTCCAACTTAATGAAATATTTTTTTTAAAGGATTGTCATAGAGCGTGGCAACAACCGTTCTAAGATAAATTTGAGAAGGAAAATAACACTTAATTTAGTCATCATAGAAATTTCAATAATTGGAAAGCATGAAAAAAAGTAAGGCAGATTACTATAACCAATTTTTTTCTCATTAAATGGAATTTTTCTGACTATATAATTTTCCCCAGTTACTTGTTAAAAACAGTTTTTTAACATTTAAGTTTTGAATTCTAAATTTAAATGGAATATTATAAACAGATTTTGCTATTTTGGACAGTGGGTTGTGAAATACAGTTTAAGAAATGAAACTGAAGATTTCTTTTTTAAGAGACAAAATAAGTTTTTGGAGCTTCCCAATCACTTTACAATTCTGGAAACAAAAAGTAATTTTTAGTCCTCTAATGTTGCAAAGGGAAAAAAATTTCAAATGATTTTAATAGAGAAGTTATAGATCTGGTTGTTATTGCTTTAGTCATGTTTGATTACATTTTCTATCAATAAGACAACTTTTCATCTGAACATACTCAGAAGTATTGTGGTGCTTATCCACAGTGGTCAAATATTCTAGACCAGGGAGCTTTAATAAGGTTTCTTCCTCCCCCAAATCCCCAAAAGGAATAGTATTTTGAAGGGTATTACGGCAGAATTTAACAGTAGTTAAGAAACCATTAAAATATAATGAATATAGTCTGTATTTTTTCTTTTTTTAATAGCCATGGATGTACTTGTCACTTTAATTTACATTCCTGTCAAAGAAGATAAATGCCATATTCTTGGTTTGAAATGAATTTTCATGAAAGATTTATCAATCTTTGAAAATAATCGATTCATAGTAATTGGTGGCAGCTAGGTGCCATAGTGGATAAAGTGTAAAATCTGGAGTCAGGAATAGCTACCCTGACCTCAGACACTTAGCTATATGTGACCCTAGACAGATCACTTAACCCTGTTTGTCTCAGTTTCCTAATCTATCAGATGAGCTGGAGAAGGAAATGGCAAACTATTCCAGTATCTCTGCCAAGAAAACCCCTGATGGAGTGATAAAGAGACTGAAAGCACATGACTAAAAGGCCTCAACCACAAAAAAAATGTTAAGAAAACTAAAACAAGATGATAGTTTTAGATTTGGGTAGAAGCTTGCTAAGTAAACTTGAATTTTAAGAGTAATTATTCATATGCTAAAATCCAGGAATTTGAGAATTTAAGCTGAGGACCTTTTTTTAAAATGCAGTCTTAATTCTAATCATAAAACCTTAAATGTCTAGGAAACATTTCTTTCAAGCGGAATTCAACCAAAAAATTAGTAATAATAATTTATGCCCTCCTAATTGTCCAAATGGAATCCATCACATCTCCTTAGCAATATTTCAGTTCAGGATGGTAATTTGTATAATTTGTGATTTGAGTGTTTAAATTTTATAACTATGTTCTTTCAGGTTTATTCAAGAGCAAATGACCAAGAACCATGTGGATGGTGGCTTGCAAAAGTTCGGATGATGAAAGGAGAAGTAAGTTACTTTTAATACCTAATGGGTGCATTTTTTTCCCCCTGCCATCTAGTGAATGGAAATGAGGAAATAATTCAGAACAGTCTTATGTATTGAAAGATTATTTAGGAAAGGGATCATTGCTGAAAGTAATAGCAGTTTTTTAAATATCTTTAAAATATCTTTTTGATTTCAAAATTCTGTGCCTAAGAAATCCCTTTTTGTATAGAATGGCTTGCTTGTGGGAAGGGGTGGCAGTAAGAGGTGGGTACTTTGCGATATATTTGATGAATAACAGTATATCTAGAACCAAGTACCTTTTCTAAAGACGGTTCCATTTGGGTGTCCACAAATTGCCCTTTGGTCTCTATGTATAGAAATACATACTGAGCTCTTGAATAGTTGGGCATTGCTGTTAGCTAGGATATGATGTAAACCAGTGTCAGCCTCACCATGGAAATGCCCACCAGGAACTGGAGTTAGGGCTAAATGTAAGATAGCGGGGAGTGTTCTTGGCAAGGGGCACTGGATGAAATCAGCATCTTGTGTACAACACTTGCACATCACAAGTAGGGCCCTGCTTTGGGTTTGCTGGACTAGGCTTTCATCCCTGCTGAACTAGTTGGTCTTCTACCACCAGTACCAGCTTAAGAATGGACTTCAGAATCAATACCAGCCAGTCTCATGCCACCCTCATCCACTCTTCCCTCAATCTTCCTACCATGGTTTGGTAGGGACTTTATGGATCACTGGTATCGTTCCACAGCCAACTTGTTAAAAATAGCCTCTTCTTCCCTCATCTGAGAGTTGGAATGACACAGTAGAATGTGAATATTCTTTCAGGGTTGCAGAGAGGCAAACCTTTGCCCTCCTCCCTCTCCAGACACACAGCACCTCACTCTATTACTCAGTAGGATCTCCTTTCTGGCTCAGTCCCCCGTCTGTAATACATGGAAATCTTTGTTCATCTGGAAGCAGCCACATTGGACTTAGTTTACAAGGGTGAAAGCAGACTTCTAACTATAGGAGTGAGTTCTGTCCTCAAGCAATCAGAGGAAGAGAGGAGATGAGCTCTCAGTGAATCCTTTACTGAGTGATATGGGGGGTGGGGGGGCGGCGGTAACATAGGTGGTGGCTTTGGGAAGGATCTGCCTGCTATATGTACATTGCCAATAATGGGAGATGAAGGTGCAGACTTAGGCTCTTGATGTTCGTTGTGCAAATGCGCACAGGGTAGAGAGGAAGCAGCCGGCACATTCTAGGATCCTGAACTTGCCAGGGGGGTGTCAGGCCATTGATCCTTTTAGTAGACTGAGGCCACAAGACCTCATGATGGGGGTGCCCCCACCCTCCCTCCTCCTCCATCATCACAGAGGTCATAAGCAGCACATGATTGAAAAGGAAACCAGTTTTTGTACAGTACAGTTACTGGAATGTTAAAATCATGATCCCCGTGAACTTTGGTTTAAATTGGGTTGGCAGAAGTTTACACCTTGGTGGTGGTGTGGATAGATGGGCCCAAAGTCCAGAAGACTAAAGTTAAAATCCAACCTCAAACACTTAACTGTGTGACCCTGGGCAACTCATGTGAAATCTGTCTGCCTCGGGTTTCTCAGCCATAAATGGGAATCATAATGGTACCCATCTCTTCTTCAAGTTTTGTGACCATGGGCAAGTTTTGCTTTTTCTAAGCCTCAGTTTTTCTTATAAAGTCTATATTGCATACCACTAGCTAAGTGTTTCTTATTTTTGTTTGATTGGAGCTTACTGATTTGATAATTCACATAATTTTAAATAAAATATGTAAAGCCTTTTTTAGGAAGAAGAGAAAAGTTTTTGAATTTCAGTTCTATGGCCTATCTCAGTTTCTTAATCCTCTAGACTGGCTGAATGACCTCGTTGATTGATGTTCAAGTAAAAACTTCTTTTTCTTTTAAAAAAAAAACTTCCTTTTTTGTAAACATTTTTGTCACACATTTGGAATTAGATGGTGAGATGATTTTTTGTTTAAAAATAAGTGTCTTAGAAATTAACCTGCTAATGCCAAATATCTAAAAATGCCAATTTGGAGGGAATTTTTTTTAATGGTATATAAAGAAATTTAAGAAAAGTTGCAAGTAGGGTTTCTCTTCAGATGCCACCTACTATTGTGGCCCTCATGACATGACCCTTTTCTGTACATGAAAAAGGGATAAAGACACTGATGTGTTTTGTTATAAGGAAATTGTGTCTGACATCTCAGTGTATGACTCGTATACATGTTGATTGCTGTGCCTTTTCCTCTTAAACAGAAGATCGTTATCAGTATAATAATGGCACCCACATCTAATGTCTTGGTTAGATAGAACCTCTGTCATCAGTAAATACAAAATGCCACAAGCTTTGGGAATCTAGGGATTAAATCATAGCAGTTGCTATGAATATTATGAATATGCATGCAAGTTTCTAGGGTAAATTTTAAAAATATAAACTCTTCCTCAAAGGCAAAACCACAGTATTTATTCAGATACCAGCAAACTAATTCCACCATGTTAACAAAGAAGTTTTTGCATTTCACCAGTCCAGAGAGCACAGACATTCCCCAGACTTCCCTAGGTTAGGCCTCCCATAAACAAGCTCCCCTAGGCAAATTCCTCCCTCTCTCACTCTAGCTAGCTGCTCTCTCTCTGCTGTGCCTCAACTCTCTTCCTGCTCTACCCTTTCAACAATTTCCTCCCACACTGAGCTCCCTGTGACCACAGGCTCCAAGTATCCCTGTTAATGGGCAGGGAAGATACTGCTGTTCTGTTAACATTATAGTCATGCATGGACTAAAACAAAAAAGTTGTACAGTATTAGTAGAACTTTTGCACTAGAATATTTGTACCTTTTCTTTTCAGATGAGAGTATTTTAGTCTGTCTTATTCTCTTCCAGTTTTATGTCATTGAATATGCTGCTTGTGATGCCACTTACAATGAAATCGTCACCTTTGAACGACTTCGACCTGTCAATCAAAACAAAACTGTCAAAAAAAATACCTTCTTTAAATGCACAGTAGATGTTCCTGAAGATTTAAGGGAGGCGTGAGTAATTCTGTTTACTATCCAATCATTTTAAGTATTTAAAAAATGACAGATGACTATCTCTTAATGTATAAATCCCCCTTTTCTAAATGGTCATTAAAATCCTTTAGGGAGAAAAGGTTTCTGTGAAGCAGAATTTTTATGGTGAGGAGGAACAACATAATCTTCTAGAATCAAAATTTATTGTGGTTTAGGTATTCATTGATTTTTAATTACTGTGTTTACAATATTGTTAAAATTTACATATTTATTTCTTTCTAGGTGTGCTAATGAAAATGCACATAAAGATTTTAAAAAAGCAGTGGGAGCATGCCGGATTTTTTACCATGCTGAAACCACACAGTTAATGATACTGGTAAGAAGTTACAAAAGAACAAACATCTCCCACTTAAATATTGTAAAAACTTACTGAATTTTAGGTAAACCTGGACTTTGATAAAAATGTGTACAGATCCAGTAAGTAGTGGTGCCTCTGCGGCTCTTGGAGGATCCTATTGATGAGGAAGACTGCTGGCAGTGATATCTAATCTTCCAGACCTTTTCATTCTTGAGGATTCTTAGCCTTCCCATAAGTCCTACTGATTCATTCAGGCTTCTTTTCTATTCTTGCAACATTCGTGTTATATTTAAGAAATAAAAATTCATATTGCCTAATGTTTCCTTTTTCCTTCTCTAACCCAGAGAAAGAGTAGGGGAAAAAAATGAGCAAAACTGATAGATTTAAAAAATGACAGTGACCTTTAGTCTTCTGTATTTTCTGTTATATATTTCTTTGTGTCAGTGACTTTAGGGAAGGACTGGTTTTTTTTCTTTTTTATACCTAGGTATTCAGCACATAGTAAAGGCTTAATAAAAAAAAGTAGACTGAGTGCCTTGTTTCTGAATATAATTCATTTAGGATGTTAATTTTCTCACACATAACATTTTCCATTTGAATTTTTTTTATTTTGTAGTCTTCCAGTGAAGCAACTGTGAAGAGGGTCAATATTTTAAGTGATATGCATTTGCGAAGTATTCGTACAAAACTGATGCTTATGTCAAGAAATGAAGAAGCCACCAAACATTTAGAAGTAAGTAGGTTTTATTTAATGTTCAGTTATTTTGGTATTATAAATTATTATTTACTTGATTTTGGGTACTAGTTGTCCGGCTAGTGAGTCTAGGGTATAGGTTGTAAAATTTCTGCCGAAGAAGCCCCTGAGCAACTTAAGATGTACTTGGGAAATGTTTAACATAATTAGTGGGGGCGGCTAGGTGGCACAGTGAGTAGAGCACCGGCCCTGGAGTCATGAGGAGACCTGAGTTTGGATCCGGCCTCAGACACTTAACATATACGCAAAAACAAAAAACAAAAAAAACAAAAACCAACACCTCGCCCTGTGACCTTGGGCAAGTTACTTAACCCCAACTGCTCTCCAAAAAAAATTTTAATACATTTAGTGAAAATAACAGCATAAACGACCTTTTCTATGTTACTAAGCCTATTTGAGTTTGACACTGATTTACAGGATAACTATGCTGAGTACATGAAGGAAGAACCTATGGCACCTGTTTTCCTCCAGTTGTAGCTTTCTGTTTTCCTGTTAATCATACAGCCCCAGAGCTGTTCAACGATTGTAAAGTAGCAATCTCTTCTCTGCCTTCTTATGGCTCTTTGTTTTCTGCATTGGCTGAAATGTGGGTTAATACATTCCCATAGTTAGTCTTCCCAGACTAACTATTTAAAACCAAATTAGCCTATAACATAGCTGAAACATTTGTGTGACCCATTCTGCCAGTAGTTGCTATTTGTAATATTGTGTCTGGCAAAATGTATTTTGAACTGCAGTTAATGGAAAATCAAACTTTCTAACACAACCTGTTTGATTTTGGGGACTCTCTACCACAGACGAGGAGAAATTGCTACTTTTGCTAATTGTAGGATTACCTTGGGAATTACTAATGTAATTGTCCTTTTTCTATGATGCTGTACAGTAAATAATTTTCTTTTGTCTTCTAGTGTACAAAACAATTGGCAGCTGCATTTCATGAAGAGTTTATTGTGAGAGAAGACTTAATGGGTCTTGCAATAGGAACCCATGGTAGTAATATTCAGCAGGCTAGAAAGGTTCCAGGAGTCACAGCAATTGAACTGGATGAAGATACTGGAACATTTAGGATCTACGGAGAGGTAAAATTGGTGGCTTTTCCATAATAATTACATTTAAAGTATTACACTCAATTTACTGCAGCTTTTTAAAAATTCTTTTTACTTAGACTATTGGCTAAAATGACTGACTCATTTTAAACCAGATTAGGACATTTATCATTTTATTTTAACACTGTGGGAAGAGTTTTGGTTCACTGTTGGGAAAGGAGAGAGTATGCTGTGTATTAAAGTAACTTGGAAATGCAACTGTTACTATATGTAATACGTATATAATTTTTACTCCACCTCTTAGAAATGCATGGTGCCCTGCTTATCTGTGTTTGGGGACATGCTTCATGCCTGTTTCTTCATAGTGCTAATTCTGTAGTCTCAATGAAAAGCATGAGTGATTTATAAACTTTTACAACATAGTAGCATTGTTTTCTATTCTCTAAATTTGTGCCAGAGAACGAATATTAATTAAATGCTGCAATTTTATCCAAATAATTCTTCTAAACCATAATGGTTGAAGTTGTATTGATCATTTTTTATTTAATTTTTGGTCCTTTAAGTGACACAGCTAATTGATTTCTTCCCCCCCCCCCCTTTTTTTTTTTAATCATTGGTTTTACTCCATTAAGATTTGGTCAGAAGTGAAAGCAATGTTCTTTCAGTTTAACTCTTGGCATCACATAGCATTCATCTCAGCTGTGCTAATCTTTTAACTTCAGATTTCCCTTCAAATTTCCCCATTGCATTTCACTTGAAAAGCATCTGGTTAAATAATTTTGAAAATCAGCTCGTTAAAATTTTTTTTTTCTTAAAGTTGTCAGGTTAAAGTACCTCTGTTCTGCTCTGCCTTTGAAAACTAATTTGGACAGCATAGAAGGAAATTTTAAACCATTTCTATACTGTTATTGGAAGAAAGACTTAGATGAGGTCTTTAGTCCTGACATGGGCCTGTGACTTAACCTAATGTGGTAAATTGGGGTCTTGGATTAGATGATGATATTCATGTCATGTGCGGCTTTAAAACTCTTTGATTCTTAGAACCCTGTAACAGTTACACTGGGGGTAGTTTGACCAGTATATTATACAGGCCTGCCCAGGGGTATAGGCCTTTTCCCTTCTTAAAAGGACCAGTGAACCCTGTTAGAATGGCCTTCAGGCCTGAGGATGACCTCAGCCATACTCACATCCTCGACATTTTTCCGAGGGTTAGAAGAAGGCTGTGCAGGGCTTGTTTTAGAATATCATTTAGTACTTAATCACAACCTCACTGCATCTGAAGTGTTTGAACAGCAGCTGACCTTTGACCTTTGGGGAGCATGATTAGGTCACTTAGAAAATGCCATTTTTCTCATATTTCAGGTGTGACTGAATAACTAATACTTGGTTGTTTTTGTTTCTGTTTCTGTTTTTTTTTTCCTTCTCTAGAGTGCTGATGCCGTAAAAAAGGCTAGAGGTTTCTTGGAATTTGTGGAGGATTTTATTCAGGTTCCTAGAAATCTAGTCGGTATGTAATACTACTAAATCCTAATTTAGTAAAAAGCACTTAAACAGATAGTGACATGATCAGTCAAATGTGTGATGATATTTTGCTTCCACTTAGGCTGCTTAGACTTTTATAGATTGTAGCTATACTTATGTTTACATCTATAGTGAGAATTTAAAGTCTATAGAATTGGTTTTTGCATATTGCTATTTTACCCTAATTCTTGTTATCTACTCATGTCAAGAAGAAAAGCAAAATTCTTAATTTGTTTTCTGTATTGCACTAGAGAAGGCAGTTTTGGGAAATGAACTCCTTCCAGCCTCCCCTCATTCTTTTGGGGCCCCTGGTACTCATGTGCTCCTCAGTTGTAGGATTTCATTTTTGTTTAGTATGTGAAAATATATTTGTTTAATTTAGAAGGGGAAAGATTGAGAAAACTTAGAAATTGAATTCTGGTGTGAGTATGGTATTCAGGGGGAGAATTTTAGCTCTTCTCACTTCCATTTGATACCACTGGAGCAGCCCTCCTTTCTTTGAGGAACCTTTGGGTTACAGTTTTAGGTTAGAAGTCAAGAAAGAAGATTAGAGTTGAAGAAACACTAACTTCCTTTAGGGTTCACTTTAAGGTGCAACCCTTCTTTGTGCTCCATTTTTCCCCCTTCATAATGGTCTTCATTCCAGCTTACTTGACTTGACGAAGTAACACAATGCATTGAGCTGCTTGAAGTTAAAATGACTGATTGAAGGTAGTGTTTTTTATAGGATTTAAAGTAACCATTCTAAATTTATATTTGGAATCCAAAGGATGAAATATGATTCTTACTACAGGCAACTGTTGCCTAAATCCTGAAGGCAGCAGTAGAAAGGGTATTGAATTTGGAGTCTGCAAAGCTGGTTTCATATCACGGCTCTGCCACTTGACTTTGAGCAAAATAGTTTTTTTACGTTTGGAGTTCCATAAAAGTTTTTTTTAATTTATTTAAAAAATCAACAAGTATTTTCATGTTTATTGGAGATGTGCCTGTCTTGGTTGACAATTATTTTAGGATTAAACTGCCCATTTAATCTGTAGTGAAAGGTATGAGGGGTAAAAAAACAAACAAAAAAATAAACCTTGGTATGATATCCTTTTATTCCCCTGCTGGCTTGACAGGCTGGTTTTCTTTCTTTCTTTCTTTCTTTCTTTCTTTCTTTCTTTCTTTCTTTCTTTCTTTCTTTCTTTCTGCAATTGGGGTTAAGTAACTTGCTCAAGGTTACACGGCTAGTCATTATTTATGTGTGGGTGCTCATTTTCTGAGGCTGGTTTCGATCCTGGGTCATCCCAACTCCGAGGCCGGCGCTCTTACTCACTGTGCCACCTAGCTGCCCCTATGGGCCTCGTTTCTGTAGTACTTGAATTAATTGTCATTTATCCCTCAGCCTCAGTAACTTCATCTTTATAGTGAGTTCTTCTAAGGTGTATTACTGTTTTAAAATGCTTTATTGCCCTTCCGTGGTCTCTGTGGCTAGGGTTTCCAAGATTGGAAAGTGCCTGGGAGTTACTGAAAAATCGGGGAATTGGCAATGAGGACCATTTCTTGCTCAGGTTGATTCAGCAATCTTTTTGAGTGCCTATCTCCCTCTTTTTTAAGTCTCTTCCCTTCCCCTTGGATTACTCTCTGTTGTTTGCATGATCCTGGGCAAGACAGGAGAACAGTAGCAACACTGAGCAGTGCAGCCTTGAGATCACCCCAGGCTTGTAGGAGAGACTTGTCTATGGCCTGCAGGGAGCACTGCTCTTACCCATTCTTCTTTAAACTCAGAATTCTTGGCACATCTGAGAGAGACAGAGGAGTGAGATGAGAAATGTATCTTTTATGTTCTTGGCTATGACCTTCAGGAAAATCAGTCTAGCACTGATATTTAGGAAGTCATAGCTCAGACCTAGGCTGCAAATTTCCCTTTACCAGCTCATGTTCCCTAATTTCCCTACCTCCAGTTCACCTCTCCACTCTGTGTCCCCCCAGCACTTATGCTCAATTTGTACTGCAGGTATGCTTCACTTTGTCAGTCTGCTCTGTGGAATTATACCTATGGAAATGATTGATCAATTAAGGTACACATTCAGTCTGTGGTGGGGCTGATTAAAACTTGCAGGTAGGTTCCTGCCACTG
This sequence comes from Gymnobelideus leadbeateri, assembly GCA_011680675.1. NCBI lineage: Eukaryota > Metazoa > Chordata > Mammalia > Diprotodontia > Petauridae > Gymnobelideus > Gymnobelideus leadbeateri. Next base: position 78,056 of record WOXC01002212.1, on the reverse strand, counting down.
GCCCCAAGAAGGGTGATTTGAGTTCACCTACTGCTGCTATAGCTCACATGGGAGGGGAGGGAGGGTAAGAGACCTTAAGGTTTGGGGAGAAGATGGGATTTGGAGACTGCACAAGAGGGGCTTGCTTTCTCCTCAGTAAATTGCCTGCATTTTGGAGCCAAGGATGGAATCCCTGGTAGGACTCCATGGAATTGGCAAAGAAAGACTGCCATTGGATTAACCTGCTCATTTTCTATTGAGAGGAGCTGCCTCCGTCAGCATTTCTTCTTCTTGATTCAATGCCTGGCTGCCACTGCTGATGCTAACTCTTGGGATGTTGTTGCCTTACCTCAGTATTGGTGGGGATGAAGCTGTAGGAGGGTCTTTTTCCACTGCTTGGCTGAAGGCTGGCTTGGTGCTATCACTGCCCTATTATTTACTCTTGTGTTGGGTCCAACCTTCCTTGCATGCTGTGGCAAAAGATGTGGTTTTTAAAACTTTACCAAAAAGCAGCATAGGTCTAAGTTAATTTGTATGGTTCTGAGGGAATGAATATGATTTATTAGTGTAAATCAGTGGGACACTGGAATGTTTCATGGAATTTGTTTTATTACATACTTTTTACGGATTTACTAAACAATTCCTGGATTTTGTGACAGTAGTCCTGGCTTGAGTTCTAGTTCTTTCACCTGGTAGCTGTGATTTGGGACAAGTTCTTGAACATCTCTGAGCCACATTTTTCTCATCTTTAGAGATCCATTGCCCAACCTACCTCACAGGGTTGTTGTGAGGAAAGCACTTTGTAAATTGTAAAGCTGCCACAATGAGCTCTAAGTGGGGAGGATGCCAAATGATTTTTATTCTTTTCGTAGGAATATTTTTAGTTAGCAAACCAGATTTTGTTACTTTAGGACAGGGAGCTGTATTCTTTTTATGTTTTCCGCACAATACTTTGAATAATGCCATGTTCACAGTGGGTCTTCAACAAATGACTGAACTATAGATTTAAAATGTGAAAAACCACAGAAATGGATTCATTATAATATGGGCTTTTTCTGTGTGTTCCGACACCAGCCAGTGTGTGAATAAGGAAAAACAATTAGATTAATCATGCTTATAAGTTGTCTGTACAGCATTAAGTGGAAAGCTGTCTTCATGGTGTGAAGTATAAGACTTGTGGAAATTGAACACTTTGGATGTACTGATTGATAGCAGTGACTGTTGGTGTGGGTGCTCCTTCTGCCAGGGTCAGCCTTCTTGTGATGAACCTCTCTATCCATGGACAACAAACTGCTCTCCCTTTTGAATATTTCCATTATTGTAGGGCTTCCAAGAATTGCTTCCAGTTCTATAGTCTTTGAAAAGCCATATTCTTTTTTTTTTCTTTTTGGAGGGGTGAAGGCAGGGCAGTTGGGAGTAAGGTCACACGGCTAGTATGTGTTAAGTGTCTGAGGCTGGATCTGAACTCAGGTCCTCCTCACTCCAGGGCTGGTGCTCTATTCACTGTGCCACCTATTCACCCCAAAAAGCCATGTTCTCTTAGTAAGGTACTGGCATGAGAGGATTCCCAGTTCTTTGGGAATAGAAATATGATCATGTACTAATCTCACCAATATTGTCTATATATGTGTATATGTATGTCATAATAAATACAACTGTCATAATTTACAATAATTATGACAATTAAATATTATAATTAGAGAGCCAAACCATGGCATCAGGAAAGCCTGGTTTCAAGTCCTGCTTTTTCACTAGCTGCATATGTTCCCAAAGCCATTCAAATTCTCAATTCCAGGAGATATATTGACTGTTGTAGGATTTTATCCACACCTACCTAGAGTTCTACACATTAATGAAATCACCAGTATCTTCTAAACAAAAATGAAATGTTAATCCTTCAAATTGTTTAGTTGGATAATGCCAGTCAATTGCTAAGCTTCCATGTATGATGTTTAAGCTTTATGATAATTAGGTCCATAGGAATTTCTATTTTAAATAAAAACAGAGGTCTGGTCCAGACATGACTTTTAAGGAATGACCATGTGGTCTCACAAATGACTTCCACATGATAACAGTATTGTGGAAGGTGTGTCCTTTCCAAAGAGGAGAATTCTTTGGGCTGCCTCTTTGGTTGGATTGGCAGTGAAGCAAAGGTTAGTTTATAAAAGCTGATAATAAATAATTTGTTCAGCTTGCTGGTTAAGATTACAAAAGTGGCATTTCATTAAGTTATGTCTTTGTTTTCTCATTAAAGGAAAAGTTATTGGGAAAAACGGCAAGGTGATTCAAGAGATTGTGGACAAATCTGGAGTAGTTAGGGTGAGAATTGAAGGAGACAATGAAAATAAACTACCAAGAGAAGATGTAAGTTGATTTTAAGCCTTTCCTTTTTTGAAACTTTACTTTTATGTATATTTCCTAGTTGATGATTTGGTGTATAATTTTTTAAATTACATGGTGGTATTTTTCAGTTTCCTATTCTTGGTGTCTGTAATAAGGCCTTCTAGGTGTTGTTTAAACTGAACAGTGACAAAACTTGAGAAAATGGTAGGATATTTTATGGGATTGCCTAAGTGAAAAGAGTAAGAATTTGGTTTTTAAGTTTGGAGATCTAAGTCTGTGTGTACTGACATGGACTTTTAAATTATTTTCTTTAAATTAAGATACAGTATACGAGTTCTTAGGAGATTTTATTAATTTGTCAATAAAAATGCTATATTAATAAAGTAAAAGATTGTTCAACATGGTCCTGGTTTTCTGCTATTTTTGAACTTTGTGACCTTGAGCCAAAAGCATTCATTTGCTTCTCTGAATCTCATTTGGGAGTATTTTTTGCCCTGTCTCACACTGAAAATTGCTTTTGCCTTTTGTTCTTCCTTCAGTAATATATGTAAATATTCCCTAATGTTGTCATCAGCTTTCTGTTTTTCTCCTATACTTTCCCTTAGAGACCTTCTGTACTCCTGTGGCTTCATTTCTTTTCTACATGTTCACTGTTCTATGCTTTCACTTATTTCCAGGACATCTGTCCTATATTTCCACTTGACTGCTATAGGTATATTCCACTCATTTCAAACACAACTTTATTCCCCAAACATCTCTGCACCTCCCTCAGTTACCTGTTGATGCCAATGTATTAGTGACTGATTAAAATCTACCATTTATCTCTGACTGCTCTTTCTCCTTCAGTGCCCCCTGCATGCCAGTCACCAAACTTACATTTACTCTTCTTTGAGAGTGATTCCTACACATCCCAGGAACACAGTGACATCTTTGCTGCTCTTCCTTCATCCCGATTCATTCTTCCTCCTGTCTTACTCTAGATACTCCCATCAGATCAAGACCACACTCCTTAGCCTGATTTTTAAGTCCATCTTTATTTCAGCCTCAGTTTGGCTTTCACCTCAAACATGTTAAGTCAAGTGTACATAGCTTCACTCGAATTGGGTACTTTTCACTTAACAAACACACTAACCTTGCATGTTTCCAGCTTCCTCCTGGCTGTTCCACCGTGTCCTTCAAGCACTTGTACAGCTCCTCCTTTGTTTAGCAAATCTTCCTCTTCTGACTCCTACAGCTGTTAGCTTTTCATTTGTTTTCCAGTGATATACCTATGAATTATTTTTTACATCTTGTATTTTTACCTGATCATGTCTTATCTCTTCAGCTAGATTATAAGCTCCCCGCAGGCAATGAGTGTTTATGTCCCTTTTTAAATATAAAAGACAGCTTGAACTTCAGTGCCTTATCTTATAGTCATTGTTTTATAAATAGTGATTGGCTACTGGTGAGTTAAATTGCTCAGTGATTTCCTCTATGTTTCTCTTGAGATGAATAGTTATTTAAGCCTTTGTAGGATTTAGGTAATGATTTTAGTTCTTGGATTGTTAGGCTATAAACTAAAGATGACATTTTTAAAAAATGGCTATTAAAACATCCTTAACACTTTTGTAAATCTGTCGTTATTGGAGGATGCTCCATCCCACACTTTTACCTTCCAAATTTGATGCTTTAGTTCCAGTTAGATCAAAAGGTTTGGTAACAAAATGACCATTTCGTTATACCCCATCCATTTAATAAGAGGAAGAGCAAAGGCATCCAAAATACCAATATGCTGGACTAACTCATCCTTTTATTTCCCTCCTCTTATCTCCCTGGAGTGTCTGTATGTCTAGTGGTCTAAATTTACATTAATCCTACTAAATTTTTTTCATTGGAGATTAGTTAGAAAATATCCTTAGCCTATTCACTGTAGACTGTATGACATAGTGTCTAGATGTTATATATTGAGGTCAACCCGAATTTCATCCATTATGCACTGTACAGACAGCTCCACTATCTTGTACCTTTTTATATGGAAAACAGTTTGAGCTGGTTCAGAGTGGAAGACTACCTCACTGCAACTAAGTGGGCTGAGCACTTTTCATTGTAGACCAGGGAAGAGATTGTTATTGGCTACAGGAATTATTGCTGTTGAAGGAATAGGGAAGAGTTTTCCAACTTTTAAGTTCAATTCATAGTTGTAGATGGTATTAATCTAAAAGCTTCTGAGAATTGAACCAAATGGGAAAGCAAGAGACTTGCTTTAAAGGAGGGAAACAGTGGGTGTTCTTACTCTTTGAATACTAAAATAGGGTTTTTAAGAAGCTATGGGAGGAATAGGGCATTTTATATGTCTTAGATTCTTTACAATTCTTTTAGTTTATTTTAGTTGTATCAATTAAATGAAAGAGGTGAATGTGTTTTTAAATTTTATTTGAATATTGCTATATCCAGCTTCACTTTGGAATGTTGATAATGAAGGTTCTTTTTACCTTTCCATGCACTCCTTTTATTCCCTCTCTTTTCAGGGAATGGTCCCATTTGTATTTGTTGGCACTAAAGAAAGCATCGGAAATGTGCAAGTTATTCTAGAATATCATATTGCTTACCTAAAGGTAGGTATTCAGAATAGAAATCTCCATTTTGCTGAGAATTTTTTTTGACAGGTTGAGTGTTCTCTATTTCATGTTAAATAGAAATTCGGCTCCTAATTAAGAATGTTTTGAGAAGTCACCAACTCTCTTTCTTGGCAGTAATTGTATGTAATGGAACATTATTTTAAGAGTTGATACATAAAGTAGTAAGAAAGAACACAAACATTCTCACATGATGAAAGGTACTGACCTTTCTCTTGAACACTTCACCTGGTCTTCTTTCTAATGTTTTTTTGACTACAGACTTTTGTAGGGTGATTATTTCAAAGCTTCTGAAATCTTATTTTGGTATCAGGCACTTTCTGTAGGGCAGCTCTGGGGTACTTGAAGTTCTTGAATCATGTGCCTTCAATCTCAGTTTTCTCTCCTGGTTATAGGGTAAATCTAGTCCTGTTAACCTGGAGAGAACTAAGGAAAAGCATAGTCTTTGGCTCTATATCTAGTGTTTGTATTAACTACCAGAATATCTTCTCCTTTTTCTACATGACAGAGAATTAAAAATAATGTATGTCTTAATGTAGAAGATACACAGATGTAGGTGCTTCTTAGAAGTTCTGCATAAACTGGCGACTTTTGTGCTCTCCTTAGAAAGAAAGGTCTCCACCTCTGTTAATCAAGGTGGCATTGCTTGAAAATCTCTGTTAAAATTCCATCTAGCTCTTTGGGTTAGCTTTCAGTTGAGTAGAGCACCCAAGGAACTTGAGAACAGAATATTTACATTTTGTAAACAGGAACATAGGGGACATACTAAAGTTGAGCTGTTTTACATTACTGCATGGAAAGATGGTTTTTGTAACTCATGACACCTTGCTTAGTATTAGGGGGGTTGGATGGAACAGAGGGCACAGAATGAGTTGAATATGAAGGGATGATGTCTAAAAAATTAAATGGTGAGGGAGGAATATACTGGGAGAGAGAGAAAGGGAGCGGTAGAATGGGGTAAATTTTTAAAAACTTTTACAGTGGAGGGGGGAAGGTGAGAGGGAATGAGTCAATTTTACTCACATCAGATTTGGCTTAAGGAGGGAATAAACACTCGATCAGGTATGGAAATCTATTTTACTCTATGGGAGTAAAGTAGGGAGAAAAGGGAAAAGAGGGATAATTGAAAGGAGGGCAGATTGAGGGAGGGGCTAATTAGAAGCAAACACTTTTGAGGAGCAACAGCGTCAAAAGAAAATAGAATAAGTGGGGGGCAGGATAGGATGGAGGAAATATAAACAACATGGCTGTTACGGAAATGGTTTGCTTGACCACACATGTATAACCTGTATTGAATTGCAATGAGGATGAGTGGGGAGGGAGGAAGGGAGAGAATGTGGAACTCAAAAGTTATTAAAAGCAAATGTTAAAATTTGTTTTAACATGCAACTGGGAAATAAGATGTATAGAAATCATACCTTGCCTCCAGGAGTATGGAAGAGAGCAGATTGGGGGAAGGTATAATCAGAATGCATGCTGTCTTGGGGTGGGGGAGGGGAGAGATGGGGAGGAAATTTGGAACTCAATCTTGTGAAAGTGAATATTGAAACTAAAAATAAATTTTAAAATAGATATTTTTATTTTATTTTATTTTATTTTTTTTTAAAGCAGTTGGGGTTAAGTAACTTGCTCAAGGTTACATGGCTAGTCATTATTTATGCGTGGGTGCTCATTTTCTGAGGCCAGATCTGATCTCGGGTCATCCAAAACTCCGAGGCCGGCGCTCTATTCACTGCGCCACCTAGCCGCCCCAAAATAGATATTTTTAAAAGGATTTGAACATAATTTAGGTTTTTACTCTGGTTTTTAAATTGTATTACATGTAAATCATTTAATGTAGTCACTATGTTCAAAAGTATACAGATGTTTTGAGATGCTTTATTAAATGTTTATTCTTGATAACAGTAATTTGAACTGTTAAAGTCAGTAGTTTAAAAAAGTATCAGCATTATTTTTTCATCAAGTAACAATTTTTAAAAAATCCTTAGTAGCAGATCCAATCCATTATAGTGTTTTTTGGTGGCTGAATATAGTGTGGTGCCACAGGTTCTCTTGGGCTGGGGTCGAATGGACTTAATATACAGGCTCTGAAAGAAAGATGATTCATGAGGCTTTATCTTTTTATTCCAGGAAGTAGAGCAGCTAAGAATGGAGAGACTTCAGATTGATGAACAGCTCCGGCAGATCGGTATGGGTTTCAGACCCTTTTCCACCAGAGGGCCTGAAAAAGAGAAAGGCTATGCCACTGATGAGAGTACCGTTTCTTCTGTACAAGGTTCTAGGTCTTATAGTGGAAGAGGCAGAGGTCGTCGGGGCCCTAATTATACATCTGGTTATGGTAAAGATAATGATTCATTCTTATTGATGCAATGCAGTTTTGTTTTATTTTGGGGGGGAATAGATGTACTTGTTTATGTTGCATGTTTCATGAAACTTAAACTTTCAGTATTTGCCAGGAAATCCTAACATTTCTTTCCTTAAGCCTAATTTTCATATCCTAGTGTTTGCCAGTTTATCTTAAAGTAGAGTGAATATGAACAATTACTAACTGAATGGATAGTAGTACAGTGATTGAGCCAAAGGCCTGTTTGAAAAAATGAGAAAAGGCGAGATGCCTCTATGGATTAAATGCTTGTTAGACTTTGTATAGGCTGAACTATATTACTATATAATTGGCTTACCTTATCTGTCCTTGATGGAAGAGTGGTCAGCTGACACTATAAGATCTCTGACCCTCACACAAATGAGTTTTATGCTCAGAGTTTCCGGGGATTCCAGGCAGTAGAGCATTGGGGGTTTGGGTGGTGATTTCTGTTTCTGCCCATTTCTGGTCACTACTGATGTCCCTAATCTCCTCCCTTTTCTTTTTCCTTTGTTATGTTACCTTGTCTGCATTTGTGGAAATAGTCTAGGTAATGGAAAGGCATTGCTAGCCAGTGCTCTACTGTAGCATTCATAGCTAATTAACCAGTTGTCACTAGATGCAGACCATCTCTTCATGCCTTTTTTGCTTAGGAGCCAGTGTATCTTATGTTTATCACCAAATTCTCCTTTGTAGGAGATACTTGGAAATTCTTTCTAGAATCTTGGTCTTCAAAGAGATTTTTATTGTTAAAATTTATGTTGTAAAGGTAATTTAGTTTACTTATCTTTTTTACTTTAGAAATTTTTCAGATTTGTAGCACATTTCAGGTGGATTTGAGGTGTTTATAGAATCAAACAATGCAAATAGTCAAGAAAAAGAACACTGATTTTGAAACTTTTCTGAGAAGAGAAAACAAAAGGAACTGTCTGTAGAGACTGTTTCCAAAGACTAAATTCAAACAAATTTATCCTATAGATCTTTTTTCCTACTAACAGACATGGGATGTCAAAGGTTAAAATACTTTTGCAACCCCAAAATACAGAAATTTTGTTCCTGTGACAGCACTTTTTTGACCACCTGTTCAAGTGTGATAGCAAAAAAAAAAAAAAGAGATGTTACTAATATGCCTTGACCTCCTCTCCCTCCACCCCACCTCCAAGTTACAAGTTATTTGACAAATCAGGAACCATGTCTTTACATAACAATAATTACTAAAATATTTATTCTTTTGTTTTAAAAGATTTATTAACACTGAGTTAATTTCTTTGGACTATTTTATTTCACTTGTATTTTGGGTCACATCCAGTGGCCTTGGCATAACATGTTTCTATATGTGGAACATTTTTGTATATTAGCCATTTTGAGCCAGAGGCATAAATTGCAAAATAGAAGACATAGTCATATTAAGATTTAGGAGTATTCTTTTTCCCACTTTTACAAATAAATGCTTTTTTTTTTTAATCTTCCCAGCCACTCATTTCTTGCCTTTTTAATTATTTCTGAAATCTAAAGAAGTTCAAAGTGAACCCCAATCTCAAGCATTAATCACCTGAGTTGGGGCATCATCTCTCACCTGAACTATGAACCTCAATCTCCAGTATCTCCCTTCCTTATAATCTCCACAGCCTTCCCTAGAGCAGAGTCCATGCAGACCTGAGTCAAATCCAAATGTAATTTGGAAATATTTTACAAAAGTGTTAATAAGTTAACATGCAGGGATCCTTTGGTGCAGTTTAGTGGCCTCTTAGCTGATAAATAACACTCCCATCTGACTCCTCCTTGCCTTTCCAGATTGTTCCTCTGTCCACACTATCTCTGTTCCAGTCAGATGGCTGCTATGCCTCTCCTTGTATACAAGAAGCCAGCCCTTCTCCACATTAATGCCCAGTTCTTCTGTCCATTCCCATCTCACCTTGACCCTGTTCATATTCTCAGTAGCTATGAAGGGCTAAGTTAGACTTGTAAGCCTTGCTGATTTTCTCCAATGCCTAGTGCCTTCCCCCCACACTTATATTGTATATGTTGGCCTTTGTTCATCTACTAGAGAATCAAACAATACTACGATGTGGAGAAAAGGATTTCATAATTTGGGAAATCACTACAACTAGAAAGTTTTTTGGATTATTCAGTAGGTGGCACTCTTACATCTGAATCATTTCAGGAATGATTCATAGACTTGTTATGGCTGGTTGTTAATTTTGAATTGAATTTTAGTCTATAAAATTTATTTACGAGTGGGCCTATGATAGGGCACTTAATTTCTCTGCTGTTAGTCTTGGTTCAGGGTAAAAAAATTTTCTTGTTGGATTTTTTTTTAGGAATTTAAATATATGGACAGGGAGACCTTATATATATCTATTAAAATTTTTTTGGACTATTTTTGGACTAATGATGTGAAAACAGAATTCTCTGCTATTCACTTTGTTGTTAATTGTAGCTGTATTCTTTCAAATTTTGAAATCATAATTTTAACAGAAATTTAAAATATTTGAAAAGTTTTGCTTCACATTTATTTAATAGGCCCTCTTCCTACTCAGACTATGCTTTGTGACCAAAAAAAAATTGTTTAAAGCAAGTTCAGACAGCTAAGACATTGATTAGATTTGCCTGTATATATACCATTCCATGATCATTGATGTCCTCTTGTTTTCACACTCTGCTCTCCTCCATGAGAAGAGGGGTTCCTCCTTTGCCCACATTTTTTCCATGTCAGATTTTGGTCATTATAGTTACATAGCATTCATTTCGTTTTATTTTTATTGTTTACATTGTTGGTGGTCATATAACATTGGGTTTTATGGTCATGGTTACTCTTATCAGTTCCTGTGAAATCTCAGAAAAATTTTATTTTATATTTTTGACAGTTTGCAACACTGCTCATGGAAGTGATAGTTCATGATTTATTTTAGAACTTACTGTTCTTGTCTTCAATTGTGTAAATATATTGGGAATTGGTTCTTGCTGTTATATACTCTTGGGCATATTAGGCTTTTATCAGAGTTAATTGATGCAAAGATCAATACTTTCCTTATCCTAGATGAGAAAAAGCTTTTCAAATTCAGGTAGTCAGGTAATTTAAACAAAAGCCAAGTTAGCCTGTGTTAAGTTTGGAGGCAGAGTCTTCCCACTTGGGAATTATTAAAAATGAGAGAAGGAATTTGAAGTGGCAAGTAGAGAGACCCAGTGAGGAGGATCCAAGTGTTGGTAAAACTGGATCTTTGAGATGAGCTTAATGGCCAAGTGAAGTTTTAAGTTCTTTTTGGCTACCTCCCAGCTACTACATTCTGTCCTACAGACCTACCCAATTTCTGTCCCACCTTTTTTATCAGCCTTCTTCAATAACACTACTGCCTCTTTGTGGCCAACTTTCCCTCTGTCCTACCTGTGACTTAAAAGGCTTTTCTGAGACTTCACAGGGTGATTCAAGTTTGTGTGTGTGTGTGGGGGGGTGTTCCAAATATCATTTTGGTTTAGAAGTTTTTTTTTTTAAGCAATTGGGGTTAAGTAACTTGCTCAGGGTTACACGGCTAGTCATTATTTATGCGTGGGTGCTCATTTTCTGAGGCCGGATCTGATCTCGGGTCATCCCAACTCCGAGGCTGGAGCTCTTACTCACTGCGCCACCTAGCCGCCCCTTTAGGGCAATTGGGGTTAAGTAACTTGCCAAGGTTACACGGCTAGGTTTTTGTTTGTGTGGATTAAGTATCGAACTCAGGTCCTTCTGACTCCAGGGCCAGCGCTCTATTCACTGCGCCACCTAGCTGCCCCGGTTTAGAAGTTTTTTATTTTGTTTTTCTGAATACCTTTTGAGAAACGGGTAGATTACCCTCTGCCTCCATGTTATTAGTCTTGTCTAAAGCAAAGAAATGGCTTGGTTCAAATATACTTGGTTCAAAAAGGCCACCTGCATATGCTGTATGCTAATCTTCTTAATACTGGGTAAAGGATCAGGGAACCCTTCAAGACTCACCCTTTCCTTTTTAGGTTGCATTCCCTTTGTCATCTTTGCCAGCCACATAGCCTTGTGAAAAAAGTTCCCAGGTTATTGGGACTATCAAAGTCCACACTAAGCATTCCCAGAGAGGTGAAACTGTTCATCTTAATTGTCATCTCCCAGTCTTTCTTTTAGTGTGCTTAGAACTTTCCACCTTCTCTTTGTGTCACTGCTGAGTGGTAGTTGTGCTCTAGTCAAACATTGAGCAGCTTGTGAAAAGGGGGATTTTTAAGAATTTTTTTTTTAACAAAATGGGAGGTAGGAAAGAAGACTTTCTTGGATCTTTACTAAAGCTATTAAAATGTTTAAATGTTTTATATAATGGATGCATAATTGAGAGTAATTGCCAAACAACTTAATTATTTGTAAAGTTGGTCCATTTTTGTGTGGCTGGAGAGGCTTGGGGTTATTCAAAGAAAATGCCTGGAAAATAAACACAACTCATGGAAATTCATTAACCTTTTGTGTACTGTGGCACATTTTAAATAGTTTGTGAGGGAGGTACTTTGTAATTTGGAGCATCACCAATTTTGAAGATGCATAAAGGAATTCATATTTTCATGGAGCCTATATTCTATTTTAGAGGGCAGGATCTTTAGCCCATAAAATAAATCAATATTGTCAAGGACAACACACATATGAGTACTTACCAATTTTTGTACAGTATGTCCTTTAGGACTGGTAGAGAATGTTGGGCTTGGGGCAGGAACAAGTAGGTGTGAACTGGGGACGATGGGTAAGATTTGGAAGCACAGGAGGGTGGCATTCTTTGTAATGGAGAGTCCTTTGGGGAAAGGCATGGGAATAGAAAATAAAAATGTCATGTGGAAAACAATAAAATTGGACAAATCCTAAATATATGATAAACAGCCATTTTTATACTTCTACTCATAAGCTTCACTGACTTTAATAAGTATGACAAAACAGATCTAAATAGCCTTTGATCTACCAGGTTTCTCTTGTTCTATTGAACTGTACTTTGCTTTTGTACTGTGTTTGCAGGATTTCAGATCACAAATCAGTTTTCATTGTTACAAAAGTCATAGTAGATAGGCATAACTTCAGCTTAGTGTAAGTTCCCAATATACAATATCTTTATGAACATCCAGCTCTATCAATAAAATTGTCAGATCTTATGTTCTAGTCATGAGGCACTTTGCACATCATGACTTTAGTTTTCCACCTGAGAAAAGTAAGTTTTTCAGATTTGTTGATGATGGCATTTTAATTGGGCAAAATTTAGTGCTACTTTAGTATGTCGAGCAGTTAACTTCCATTATATTTTGTTTAGAGGTAGCTATTGACATCTAGGCTAATACTGACTTAAAGAATATATTGGCTTGATCCAATTAGTTTTTATGTGTTTGGTGTTTTTTTTTTCAATTCAGGCACAAACTCCGAACTATCTAATCCCTCTGAAACAGAGTCTGAACGTAAAGACGAGCTGAGTGATTGGTCACTGGCCGGAGAAGATGACCGAGAGAGCAGACACCAGCGGGACAGCCGGAGACGCCCTGGAGGGAGAGGCCGAAGTGTTTCAGGGGGTCGAGGGCGTGGGGGGCCCCGTGGTGGAAAGTCATCAATTAGCTCCGGTAATATGCCCTGCAATGTTAGGATCATTTCTCTTGAAAACACATGACAGCCTGGCATTTTTTTAGTTTCCTGTTATAAAACTGTTGATATACTATACAATTGCTGCTTCTGTTTTGTTCTCGTAAATGCAAGGTAAAGGATACACAGGTATGTTTGTTAAAGGCAGGGGATGCCACAGAACACTTAAGACCCTCTCGTTTAGCACAATAGTATATTCATACTCTCAACTTTTCATGTTGGAAGGATATAAACCAAAAAAAGTGAGCCTATGGTTTAATAATTTACACATTGGATACATAAATCAGAACATAGTTTTCAGTTTAAACACTATATTCCACTCTTACATGTCTGGTTTGAACAGAGGCTGATAGGCCTCACTTTTAAATTTTTCATTATTTTACATCTTTGTTAAAAAGGAATAGATACTGCTTCACAGTTTATTAAAAAGATGATAATTCAGGATCATTCATTAAGCGCCTTGGTCTTTGTTACCCTCTGTGAATGTCATTAACAGTCTCTTTTGACGACTCAGTATTATATTGGTATGCTCCTAGTTACTGTAAAAAAAAAGCTTTTTTGTTTTTGTTTGGTGTGAGAGCCTTCATGAATATCTCTCCTTTTGTAACCTATCTCATGTGTTATTTATATTTATGTGACTATAGTGATCCCAGGAGACAGCATCACATGAGTGAGTGTTCTACTTTGAATTAGGAAAGACTTAGATTTGAATCTCAACCTCAAGAAAGAACTGAATGACCAAGTCATTTAACCCCTCTAAGCCTCTCCCTTTTCTCATCTCTGAAACAGGAATAGGAGTGATAGAATAAAAACTTCACAGAATATAAATAAAAACTTGTGAGGCAAGCCTTCATGGTAGTAGGTAAAATGCTTTTAAAACTTGGAAAGGACCATAGAGAATCCAATAATCAATGTTTTCTTCACCAGTAGAGTGTTTAAATCAGTTTTACAATTAGAACAGCAATAAGCTTTTCCCAGATTATCTAGTCCCTAAATAAACAAATAATAAATCTTCTTCATCTTTCTACCTTTATGTGAAGTTGTGACCATTGTTTCTGTTTGGAGTAACTAACATCACTGAGGTCATTGCATGGAAGTACAGTTATTTGTTGATGACTGCTTAAAAGTAGGCCATTACAAACCAGTGTAGCCATCAGCCAGTAATCTGCTAAGGAAAAAGTTTCAGTAATAGTGTGGTATATTGAGTGAACTTTTGAGAAAGCATGGAATTAATATTTACATGTTTCATATTCTGAACCTTAGAATTTTGTATAGAAAAGCACTTTTGATAGTGTGACCTTTTTTCATCTATTTTCAAGTATTTGATCTTTGGTGAAATTAGTGACATAGCAAATAAAAGTCCTAATTGAGGCTTAACTTTTTTCTTCAAACAAATGTAGTGCTTAAAGATCCGGACAGCAATCCTTACAGCCTGCTTGATAATACAGAATCTGACCAGACTGCAGACACTGATGCCAGTGAGTCCCATCACAGCACCAACCGCCGTAGGCGGTCTCGTAGACGGAGGACTGATGATGATGCTGTCCTCATGGACGGAATGACAGAGTCAGACACTGCTTCTGTTAATGAAAATGGTCTAGGTATGTAAATGCTTAGGTACATATATCATTAATCTGTGAAGTTTTAAATGTGATTTACATGTTGCATTTAGTTTGAGAACTCATTGTAAGCAGTATTGGTAACTTGTGTCTGACATAAGTAAGACCCATATGACTCTAGTTCTCAACCTGTGAAGCCTGTTTTCTAGCCAGATACCATGGCTTTGTCAATGTGGGTGTGCTGCCTTCAGTGCCTATCAGGGCTGCTGTTAAATCATGAAGTACTAAAGCAATATAGGGCACCCCCTGCCCTCATTGCCCTGATGGGATACCTCCCCCAGACACCACCCTCAGGGAGAGAGCAAAATTTCAGAATTGGGACTTTAGTTCATATGTTTCTGTTAATACCTTATATGGAAGGTGTATAGATTTCTGTCCATATTTATATGTGTGCTTGTAAAAGCAGGTTAAAATGTCAGTCTTATGGAAGTATCCCTGCCCATGATCCCCTAAATGACAAGGCCTTACCTCCTTAACAGTCTGAGGAATGTATGTGATTCTTAAATGTTGTGCATCCCATAATCTGTAGATTATATGTAATTTATCATCTCTTTGTAGAATGTTTAAGATATAGCAGTGTATTTCATAAAAGTGCTGTATGTTGTTTATCATTGGTGTTTGTTTAAACAATTTCTCTTTCCCCCTTAAATCTTTGAAGGAAAGACTTTTTATTGTCAGAATAGTTCATGGTAAACTTTGCAATTGCAGATGATAGTGAAAAAAAACCCCAGCGACGCAATCGTAGCCGCAGGCGTCGCTTCAGGGGTCAGGCAGAAGATAGACAGCCAGGTAACTTGAGTGTGGACCTGTTGATAACATCAGGTCACAAGCATGAAAAAATGTCATGTCTGCTTTTAAAAAATATCTCTTTTCTATTTAACTGTGCACACATGTGTACACATTGAAGATTTGCATTGCATAAATTGTTGACTCAACTAATAAGACACAATAAGTGTTTAATAACCTGTCTAATTGAACTAATATTTTGTCTTGTTCTCCATGTCCCAGCCCTATATAAAAATTTTTTATAAGAAGAATATCTTACCCTCCCCATTCCATCTCCCTTTCCCTCATCCATCCAATTTTGGCATAATTGTCAGACTCTTCACATTTGAGATGGAAGGAAGTCTGCTCTGGTCCCCAGGAGTGTGTTCTAGATTGTGATTGAGAATTGAGATGAACTGAAGTGTGGGCAGCTTGCATGGTGGTGCCTGTTGATTGGACCTGGATCCAACACCTCATTTTTATGGGCCATTATGATGATTTTTTAAAAACCAAATATGAAGTGTCCCTTTTTTCTAACAAGGCAAATGCATGTTCTGTTATTATGGTGTGTGTGATTCCCTTCCTTTATACTTACTAACCTTTTAAAAATTAATAATACTTAACCTAATTTAAAGAATGCTAACTTATTTTAAAAGAAATGATCATGATTTGTACTTTAAAGGAAATTATTTGCTCTGTCTGTTGTTTTGAGCACATTTCTATATCTTATGTTCAGAGAAATCACATGTAAAGTTCCAGTGAAGAAATTGTGTAAGCCAGAAATAAACCCTTTTAAATTGAGCAATTTTTGAATTTTTTTCATAACACAGCCTTTCGTGGTTCTCCCCAAATAAAACCTGAAAATGCCAGTACCTTTAATATTTAATCTGAATATTGTGGGCATAAAAATCGATGGCAAAACTGATAAAGCTTTTAAAACTCGTTGAAAACTCAAAGGACCTATACAGTTCACGAAATCAAAAGTTTTATGTGGAATGTGGTCCTTTCATTACCTTTCATTTTGTGGTGCACTTGGGTTTTGGTAGACTAAAGGGCATTGGACACTACACTCCTACAGCAAATCCTTTTTATCAATCACAGAGTATTCCAAGGTCCTCCATTCTTCTATAGCTGTTCTTAATTTGGAAAGACTATTAAAGGCATATTTCCACCCTGACTTAATTTTAAATCTGTGATCATTGGTCTAGGTGTTTTATTATCTGCCTGCCCTTTGGTCCAGCTTGCTTCTCTTTCCCCACTCTTCAGGGCTTGCTCGCATTCTCTGGACCCCACCTCATTCCCAGACTCCTGGGAGTGAAGGAAAAATGAAAGTAGGGGTACTTAGGGGCCTGAATTCCAGGCACAGGAGCCAGACTGGAAGAATAATATTCCCTGCTAGTACAAGTGTCCCTTAAAAATCAGTATATATTCATTGGCATTTAACTTTCTAACATGCATTTTATTCAGAATACTCGAGAAATATTTTATAAGAGTAAGCTTTGTGTAGTGGATTGAATCAGCCTGGCCTCCTGGACAATCTGGGTTCTAATCCTACCTCTGAGATGTATTGGCTGTGTGAGCCTGGGTCAGTTCTGTTACCTCTCAGAGACTCAGGCAGTCAATCCTCTTAGAAGCCTGAAGTTTCAAAGAAGGTGCTGAGTTCCCCCTCTCCATCTTCATTCACTCACCCAAATCATAAGTCCAGTTGAAAAATAAAGTAAGAATGACATTGCAATTTGCATCCGTCATTTACAGTAAACTAGAACAATTTCACATTTTCCCCACCTTGCTAACAATTCCCGATCTCATCATCTTTCAACCCTGGATTTTCAATTGGGCAAAAGGTTGAACAGGGAAATGGTCTTATCCCAAAGGTCTCTTCAAATTGTCTCTCAGCTCACTTCTGAAATTGTACATTGAGCTGAGCAGAATTAGATTATCATAAGGAAATACAAATAGCTATTTCTTAGGCTCTGGAAACTGGATTTAAGCTGTTTTTGAGAAGACCCAGTACAGTTTACTTAGTTTATTAGTACTTGCCTCCCTGCCTTGATTGGTCGATAGGAAAATGCCTGGCTCTTTAGTTTCATATGTGCTCTCTCTGTGCATTTGGATGGAAAAATTAATTCCAGTAACTTCCTGTTCATCTTAGTAATAGCAGAGCAGCTGCTCCTTTCCTGTGCCTAAGAATGAAGCCAGTATGAACCCAGAGAAGCATGGTTAAAATAATGCTGAGGACCATTTTAAAATTGGTGCTGCAGTTGTTAAGAGATTCGAGTGTAAATACACACACATACACACCCCTAAATCTCCTTTTCAGTTGTACTGAGGTGGGCACATTTGCGGTGGAAAGGGCAGGAAGTGCTTTCAAAATAGAAACCTATTTTGAAAGTATTTGTAAGCAAAAAAGCTGTGGGGTCTAGAATAGTAAACCAATTCTTGGACCTCTAATTTGGTACATTTCCTATTTCAGAGCTTTGAACAAACCAGTATATACAATTAAAAAATACTTAGCCGGGGTGGCTAGGTGGCGCAGTGAGTAAGAGCGCCGGCCCGGAGTTGGGATGACCAGGATCAGATCCGGCCTCAGAAAATGAGCACCCACACATAAATGACTGGCCATGTAACCTTGAGCAAGTTACTTAACCCCAATTGCTTTAAAAAAAAAATACTTAGCCAATTAAAGTTTGTAAATAATTACATTGAAGCAATCACAATGAAGACTTTGTGGAAACGAATCAGAAATGATTTGAGGAAAATTGAGAAAAAATGAGAATGATGCAGACATTGTGGCATAGTTCATAGGGGAAGCTGATGTCAGAAGACTTGGGTTTTTACTTCTAACACATAACTGTTGTAATGGGACAAGTCACCTAATCTCTACTTTAAGCTTAAATTAGAGAGGATATGAATTGTTGATCTGCTAACTAAGTGGAGGCACATTTTGGCCCAGGCATTCCCTACAGCGATGAATTCATAGTTCTAGACACCCACAACCTCCCTGCCAATAGATCATCCATTCAGGACAGATGTCTGTTAACCTAAGATTTATTGACACATTCCTCCATAGTTAATAGCTTTTAAGAGGATTATACTTTTTATAGATTTTATGCAGCTTTAGTTTTCATTATTCCATAGAATTGATGTCACCCACAGGTTTTAACAGCCATTGTAAATACAATTCTGTACACTGTCTAGTTCCCTACGCACAGAGCATATGCACACATTACCTTTGGGCTTAGTGTTATGCCGTGATGTCAACAATTATAGCTAGTAAATAATTGCCTATGAAGTCTCAGTTATTTTGGTTATATCAGCATCGTGGTAATTCTTCATAATTCCAGGCTACCCTGTGTCCACAGAACCAGGGTGACCTCAGAGTTTCAGGTTTGTTCCTCATGAGGTTGGTATGTGTTATGTTTTCCAGCCTTTTTTTGGTCCTATCACCCCCCCACCCCACCCCATCCAGCCATAGGTGACAGGGCCAGGAGAGTGATTTCCAGACTTCCCTTTTGTACCTGGATGTGTTCTTGTCCAGTGTTGGTCTGTTTGTTAGCATGTTGCCCTGTAACTGCTTATTACTTAGATGATTCCCTATGATGATTTTCATTGGTGTTCCTCTGTTCCCTGATTTGGATGCAATATGTTGGCATTAAATTGTAAAATATACATGCAAATGTTGTTTCATTTGTGCTTTTTAAAAAACCATTTTTTAAAAAAACAAACTTGCATATCTGTGACAATTTGAATTTTCTGATTAAATATCTCCACTTAAAAGAATATTGTTCCTGCATCATTATTTTTTGACAAGTGTAAATTTGCAAAACATTGTGCAGGATTTAGCTATATAATTTATTCCTTAAAGTTGAATGGAGGTTTTCAGCTTTTTAAAATGTTTCATTTTAAGAATTCATCAATTAATATTCATAGAAATTTGTTCTTTTGATTTTGCTGTAGGGTGTAGGAGGTGAATTATTAGTTTATTAATTTTTGTATTCTCAAAGGTTGAAATTAGTGGGGGAGGTCCAAAAAGGTTGGCAATTTCTACTGCCTTCACATGCTTATGTCAGCTATTTTTTCTTTACAGTGGGATCTGAGGTTGTTGGGTTGATTTTTACACCACAGTCCTCAATCCCCCAACTGCTTGCTTTTCTGACATCAACAGCAAAAAAACATGGCTGAGTGCTTGGCAAAGAATGACCTGCCCACGTTCTCTTCCACTCGCCAGCCATAAGCTAATATAGATAACAGTTTCATACTCCATTAATGTTGGCATAATATGATCCATTATACTTAGTCATAAAGAAATTAGTGCTCCTTCAGTAGTGGAACTGCCCTTTAAATCCAGAACATTTTGGAATGTTCTGTTATATTTCAGTACCTGTAATTTTTCTCTCTCATTTCTAACAGTCACAGTTGCAGATTATATATCCAGAGCTGAGTGTCAGAGCAGACAAAGAAACTTGCCAAGGGAAACTTTGACTAAAAACAAGAAAGAAATGGTAAGCAGAATTAATCTGTAGCCCTCACACATACCCCACCCCCTCCTTTCGTTTTCATTGTGTGATACTTAGAAACAATAGGCATTGATGAGCACCTGCTGTGTGTGGGGCACTGGGATTGTAGATCTAAATGGGATGTGCTCTGTGCCCTCATGGAGCTTTCATTAAAAATTTAAAACTTAGAAAACTTCATTTCCCTCAGGAGAGATTCTCTGCTAGTGTACTTGATACTAGGTAACTTATGATTTATTAGGTGTGAATTAGAAAAAGTGCAATAGATTATATTGAAGCGCTGTATCATCAAGTTAAAACCTGATTTAATTTATCAGCCTGAGTTACAAAAGAAAATTCCTAGGAGTAAACTGTCCTATGCTTAATTTGGAAAATAAACTGTATGAGAAGGGGAGTCACAGAGCACTGAATTGGATGGCACTCGAGCATGCACTTCATGGCTCACTGATTAATGATGTTAATTTGGACAAATGACTTGATCTTTCTGAGCCTCAGTTTTCTTGTTTGTGAAGGCATTGGACTAGATGATCTCTGAATTCCTTTCCAGCTCTAATGATCTGTGCTTCAAATTATTTCCATGCAACTCATTCTTAAATAATGAATCTTAGGAATCTTGAAATCTTAGGTTTCAGATCTTAAATACATGTGTACCCTGCATTAAGCAAATTTGAACACAATTTGGGTTTACAAAACATGAATGAGAGGAAGATTATCCACTTAACAAAAGGTGATTCCTTTTAACAGTGAGTTCCTTACCATATATACATTGTGATGCAACTTTTAGTCATAGAGAAATGAGGTCTTGAAGAATGTTGTATGGATATGAATTATGGATACATAACTTCTAATCTTGTGAAAGATTAAATTGCCTTTGAGGGTCTATGTAGGCATGTCAGGCCCAGTGGGACCTGAGCTGGACAGAGAGGGGTTCTTCCACCTTGGCCTCCTGAGTGTCCATCTAGGTTACAGCAGGGTATAGTTGGAAGATCACATCTTGTTTGAATAGCAAGAGGTAGATGTCTCTTGGTTTTCATCATTAAGTTTGATGCCAGGTGGGGGCAGGGAAGTGAAGTTCTTCCATGCTTTTCCTAGTGAGTAAGACATTTTCATGTAGCTCTGTTCTTCCTTGGCTAGATTACATCTATAACAAAGTTGAAAAAGTTGTCTCCTTTTGGCAGGCAAAAGACGTGATTGAAGAGCACACACCTTCCGAAAAGGCTGTCAATGGCCCCACGAGTGCATCTGGCGATGAGGCATCCAAACTGCAGCACGGCCCTGAAGAAGAGAAGTCCGGCATCTTGAAAGAAGAGAATTCCCCTGAAGAATCCGCTGTGCTCAACGGCGTGTCATAAACTGAAGTTGCTAGTTTACAGTTCTTTTACATTACATTTTACAATAGTGCTCGTACAGCTTGCCAAAGATAGGATATGGATCGCCAGTCTTGACACCGCACTTTCAGTTCCTCCATTTGGAATAAAGAAAGGGGAGGGATCCTGAAGAAATCATATGTTAAAACATTCTTTGACACCTACTGTGTTATAAATATATCATCAGATGTGCCTTGAGATAGTATATGTAACATTAAAAAGAATTGCTGGCTATAGGAAATGTTATTTTGTTTTCGAAATATGGCAGAGATGGGGGGAGGGGGGGATCCCTAACGTAATATTCTTTATGAAAGCATTAGCTGCTTTTGTTACATTTTTAATAATATGCAACCACTTCTTCACCTGAGGAAAACTAGAACGAAATGCAGTCTAAAATATTTTGCACTGAATTGTAATTTCTCCATTAGTTTAGTCTGGAAACTGGTCTGTTTTAATACATGTTTTTTAAATGCTGTATGTAGAGGAAAAGCTGCAGACCACTGGAATACATTTGTTAAATTCTCAAACTGCAGGGACACTGGGTGATATTGGCAGTGACTGTTCTACATTGAGGCTTTGTTTGGTTTATTTATTAAACTGTACAGTATTTAAAAATCAAACATAGCTTTAGTTAAAACACTAAGCTGAATTAGTCATGTCCATTCAGACATAACCTGAACTACTGAAAAGATCAATTTCCAGAAGGTTTATTCTGTATAAACTACATATGTTAGTCCTTAGTAGAGTATTTTTATTTTTGTTTTGGTTGTTTGATGTGCAATATGTTTTTGTATGCAGGTAGTAAAAAATAAACTTTGATCTTCCATTTGCTGGATTTTAACTTTTACTTTCTACCCCAGTTGTTCAAAGTCAAAAAATACAAATAGGCCTAGAGAAGCTTCCCCTTTGTTAGTCATAAAAACTACTATCTAAATTTGATTTTAAGTACAATATCTTTTATACAATTACAGATATGAATCATATTTAAAGTTAGATTTAAGTTTTCCATTGAATTTTCAAATGATTTTTAAATGGCCTGAAGAGAGTTATACAATTTGTACCATGAAAAGTTGACTTGGAAATTTTATTCTGAAGAGCAGATTTGAAGATTTGAGTATGATGTAATCATAAAGACAGTCTATTTCTATTGAAATTGTGATTTTTCTCCTCCCTCAACACTCTTCACTTCCATTCCCAGAAAATAATTTACATCTTGGTGAAATTATTTTTAAAGTAGCATTGCAATCCAGCAAATTCATTTTGCAGATCTAATGGAAGAAATCCTATTTTCGTTCCCTTTAGGTTAAATTGGGAAATTACTTGTTTTTATTAAGGTTTCTGATTTGGGTCACTTTTTCCTCTCATTCCCATTCTCTTCTTCCTTCCCTTTCTCCCCCCCCCCCAATAAAATTTGAGTTCCATATTAGGATTAAAGGGTTTCATTTTTTAGGGAGTATATTAAATTTATTTTAAAACAATTTTGTATTTAAGAACTGAAGCAGATATTTTTGAGGTCATTGATGGGGAGATGACCCATCTGTAAATCAGTACCTTAGTCATAGGTAAAAAAAGAAAATTTCTTCACCACCATATATTAGGAAGATAACCAGCTTGACCAGTAGATATTTAAATGCTTTTTCAATGATTTCTTCATGTGAATGTTTGAAATATTGTGTAAGTTATAGATATTCTTAACTTATTCTGTTAGACTTCAGAGCATCTTGAGACCTTAAATATACTGGGTTCTTTCCATATTTTTCTGTTAAAAAGGAAACTAGTCAAGTTTTTCAATTTCCAGTATTATCTTACTTTTAGATTAAATTAGTCTAAAGGATAGAATGTCTTTCTGCCCCCTAAGTCACTTAATCACTTCAATTATCTTTGTAAAAACCGTGTCAAAAAACACACTTGAAATGGGCCTTCCCTTTTGTGATTTATTGGGGTTTTTTGAGGCAGTTTACCAGGCTGCATGGCCAACACTTGTGTATTTAAGGGGTGCCCGTTTAACCTTGCTGCAAAGGTGGGAACCTTACTGGTGTCAAACTAGGGCTCAGTGTCTGGCTTTGCTACTTACTCTGGTTACACTTAACAAGTCTCATTCTCCGGTCTTTTCCTCACCTATGACAATACAATCCCCTGGAGTCTCTACAATCTGTAGTATATGGTTTAGCACCTTTTATATCATTCTTTCAAAATGAGTAGTTTTTAAAATGAGATCTAAGTAGAAACTTATGTATGTGAAGCCAAAACTAACTTGGTCTAAAACAAAAGAACAAACTGTTGGGGTAGCGAGGCAGTGCAGTGGCCTAGATCAACATCCCTGGAATTAGGAGAACCTGGGTTCAGACCCAGAGGCGGAGGCTTGACATTAGCGCGTTTCTGGGCAAGTCATTTAACCCCAATTGCCTCTCAAAAAAACCCAAAAAACAAAAACCAACCCTTAAATTGGACCCCAGTTAAAAATCAATGGTCACAGTTTTCTTGAAATAAAAGATTCGATGGGCATGTTTACACTCCCTAAATAAGCTGGGTTATTGCCATCCAATACTTACTAGAAACTATACTTGATCTGGGGAACGGTGGGGAAGGGGAAGGGGAGGTACTTCACTTGTCTGGATAGAAGGAAAACTTAAAATACTTAATCTCAGTCTTTCTAGTTTTCCCACCAACATTTTGGCAAAGTTAATTGCATTAAAAATTTTTTATTCCCAATCTCCCATTTTTGGCACACCTGGCCTCCAGTTAATCAGTGAGGTATAAAATGGGTAGGGATAGTTATCTGGAAAAAAAGTTATTACTGAATCATCAGTCAAATGCAGGATCTGGAGCCTGAGAACTAAATCACCCTAGCTGCATGACCTAAAATAGGGAACTTTACCTTCTACGCCACAACACATTCTCAATCCCCCTCCCCTGACTTTTTTTTTTTTTGTCATGAGATACTCCTGTCAGTCTGACGAAGCCTATGAATCCTAGGAGCATCCTATTGAAATGTTACCACAGACCCCAAGTTAAACCTCCTCTTGGCCTAAAATGAGAGTTAGACTAGAATATGCCTGAGATTACATCTAGCCCATGAATCCTATGACCTTATAGGTATCAAATCTGGGAAGAATTGTGAGGGTTTGTATCTAATGTGAAAAATCGGATTAAGGAAATTGTAGGAAAGCTTTTAAATTTATTAGCTGTTGAAAAATTACCTAATTAGGATGGTCAAACAAGATGGAAAGAAATTCTTCAGCTACAGATAGCAGCCTGAGAAAAGCTTGAACAAGCCTTAAAAGTAGCACTTAGTGAAATCAGTTAAAATATTGAACCTCTAAAAGTCAAACTTCTGAAAATTGTTACAGTGCAAAAGAGGACTGCATTTCCTTGGTTTTGTATTTTGGAGAGTGGTCATTTAAAAGCGGTAAGGGGTGTGGGGAGGGACTGGGCAGGATACCATGAGTGGTAGCTTTTCAGTTCTGAAATAGAATAATTAAGCTAGTTTGGGGTGTTGACAAGTAACTGAATGGTCTCCTTTATGTCCCACATCAAATGCTACCTACCAGTGGTTGGTTATTTCCTAATCCTAAACTAAAATTGGTTTTGGTTGGGTCCTAGGAATCCTATGACAGAAAAATATACTTAGGACATACATGAAGATCCTTGTGGTGACCCCTGCCTCTCAGAACTTTCAGGGGAGCAAATAACAATAATGCAGGTGGTGGCACCTATACAAGGTCCATATCAAATTATCTACTGGTGCTATTTATGAGGAATTCACTTCAATTACTGATGTGACCATAAAGTTGTGTCATTGGGGGTATAAAAAAAAAAGCCAAAAAGTAAAGCCTGCTCAAAAGATCCCATTGTTAAATGGGAGAAACATGCAAACAACTACATACATACATATGTAGTTGTTTGCATGTTTCTCCCATATACACGCATACATGTATATGTATATTCTCTACATATACATATGCAATATATGCACAGGATAAACTGGAGATTATGCCAGAGGGAAATCCCTAAGATTAAGGAGGACTGGAAAGGGCTTCTTGGAGAAGGGGTTTCACAGAGCTGAGACTTGACAAAAGCCAGGAGGCACAGGGGAGAGAGTTCCTGTGAAGATACCTAGAGGGAGTTGGTACATCCTGGGCAGTGGGAGAAGAGAGGGCTGCCTGTGGGGAATTTGTTTTATTTTGTTCTGAGTTATTACTTCATTTGTCTGAAGACTTCTCCCACAAATGTGGATTGGTACTCAGTTGCTTGTGGCATTGAAAATGTAAGGGGCTTTCTCTGGGCCACAAGATGAACCCTGGGACTTGTCTCCATGCTGACTTCTTGGAAGCTATGAACACCTTGAAAATATTCTTGAGGGTAAATATTTTCCATTTCTCCCATTCACACCTGTAAAAATTGGGATAGTAAGGGGCGGCTAGGTGGCGCAGTGAGTAGAGTGTTGGCCCTGGAGTCAGAAGGACCTGAGTTCGGATTTGGCCTCAGACACTTAATGCACACACAAACAAAAACCTAGCCGTGTGACCTTGGGCAAGTTACTTAACCCCAATTGCCCTCCAAAAAGCAAAAAAAAAAAATTGTGATAGTAAATTGGTTTTGTAGAATTTGTGTTCAAACTGGTTCTGCTTCTTAATACCTCTTGATAACCTCTCCAGGCCTTCAATTTTCTCATCCAAAAAAATTAGTCTTTTAGGTTAGTTTCTTACAAACATCCCAGTTCCAGACTTGAAACTCAGAGATGTACTTGAATCATTCAATGACTTACAAACCCATTCTAGTCAGAGAAACCCTTGATCACAGCAAGATCAACTTTATCTTGGTGACCTTTCACGGACTGCTGCCTTTCACCTGGTTGTTGTACACCTCCCTGAGCAACTCACACCATATTCTCCAATGCCACTCCCACATCTGGTAGATGATCCTTGCTTGGAGAATAAAGAGTGTTGATCGGGTCAGTTTTTCCACTATTCTTATGTGACTCTTATCTCCTCCTCCCCCAAGTCTCTGCCCTTTATCCCATTTTTGACCTCCCAAGCCCTTTATACAGTGGCTAAACTGCCTCACTAAGTCATGACACAAACTCCCCATTTCAAAATCTGTCTTTACATGTCCTTTCCTTGTCTCCAAAAGAGGTTTCTATTAAGACTAACTCTTCTAGCATCTGAATTCATTCACATCACATCATTCTGGAGTTTGCCTCATTTTTTTATCCTGTTTTTTTTCTCTATTTGTCCTCCACCTAGAACCATGCTTACATTTCCCATATTCTAAAAATCAATCCATCCTCGATTGATAAACATTCAGTGCCTACTATGTGCTAAATGCTGTGGATACTGAAAGAGGAAAAAGTTCCTGCCCTACCGTAATGGAGAAGACAACATGCAAACAAAGAAGCAAAGCAGATTATATACAGGATAAATAGGGAATAATACATAAATAGAAAAATTAAAAAATTAAAAAAATTCTTATGACCCTGATTTTTTTTTTTTTTTTGGAGGGCAATTTCGGTTAAGTAACTTGCCCAAGGTCACACGGCTAGGTTTTTTTTGTTTGTTTGTGTGTGTGTTAAGTGTCTGAGGCCGGAACCGAACTCAGGTCCTTCTGACTCCAGGGCCGACGCTCTACTCACTGGGCCACCTAGCCACCCCTTGATTTTTTTTTTTTTTAAAGCAATTGGGGTTAAGTAACTTGCTTAAGGTTACACGACTAGTCATGATTTATGTGTGGGTGCTCATTTTCTGAGGCCGGATTTGATCCCAGGTCATCCCAACTCCAAGGCGGGTGCTCTTACTCACTGCGCCACCTAGCCACCTCTATGACCCTGATCTTAGCACAATTACAGGCACCTAAGTACTTAATAAATGGTATTTTTAAATTAATTCACAATCAATCTGCCATTATC
The DNA here is from genome assembly GCA_011680675.1 of Gymnobelideus leadbeateri. Classification (NCBI taxonomy): domain Eukaryota; kingdom Metazoa; phylum Chordata; class Mammalia; order Diprotodontia; family Petauridae; genus Gymnobelideus; species Gymnobelideus leadbeateri. The sequence goes on along the minus strand of WOXC01002212.1, from coordinate 50,979 downwards.
TTATTTGCTACCAAACTTTTTTAAAATAGAGTTTTTGGGAATCTCTTTCCCATCCTTGAAAACTATCCCTTTATCATAATGAGAAAAAATATTATTAGAAAAAGGTGACACAGTGTTGCACATTGTGCAAAGAAGGGGAGGTACCTTCTCAAATCTCTTCTTGGGACTAATCTTCCACCTTCGGTTTCTATTGTTTTCCTGCTTCTGCTTCCTTCCCTCGTAGTGAAGTCATTATGCTTTGCCGTGTTTCTCTGAGTTGATCATTGTGGCTAAGCTTCTTCCAAGTTTGACTCCCTTACCCTCATGCATTACTGTGGCTTCTCCACTCAGCACTACTGAAATGGGTTTGGGTAAGTTACCAGTGAGCTGATTGCCAAATCCAACTCTTCGATTTTGAATCCTTTCCCGTGGCAATCACTGTCCCTGAAACCTGCCCAGAAATTCTCTGCTTCTGGTAGAGGCTTTCTGTTCTCTCCAACTTTCCTTATGTGTTCACTCAGACCAGATGTTCACTATACCCCAACAATGCCCCCAAGGAGTCTCAACCATTCCCATAGTTCCAACTATCCTTTCCATATACTGGAACTTCTTTAAAAAAAAAAAAAAGACAAAACAGCAGAACCAGAACATTAAAAAAATCTGACCATGCATGCTGTCCTCCATATCTCTGGATCATACCCCCCATCCCATCCTCTGCAAAGCAACAAGGAGAGATTATTTTTTCATGGCTCTTCATTGGGGCCAAGCTTGTTTTTGCTGATTTTGCAACACTCATGTTCATTTGTTGTGTAGTGATTACTCTTTCCTTTTGCATTGCTGTAGTCATTTTATATATATATATATATATATATGTATATTTGCTTTTTGGAGGGGGGAAGGCAGGGCAATTGGGGTTAAGTGACTTGCCCAAGGTCACACAGATAGTTTTATGTTAAGTGTCTGAGGTCAGATTTGAACTTAGGTTCTCCTGACTCCAGGACCAGTGCTCTATTCACCTAGCCACCTAGCTGCCCCTGCTGTAATCATTTTGTATGTTATTGTCTTGGCCTTTGCCCAGTTCATTTCAGACCATCTCATTCTTTGCTTCACTGTAAACGACTATCATTTCTGTCCTTATGGCCAACAAAATCATCTTTAGCCTCATCCTCTCTCCTGAGAATTAGACTTGTACTGCCAACTTACTATTCTTCCCTGTATGGTCTACTAGAATCTCAAACTCAATGTGCCCCAAATAAAATGATCAGCCCAGAAGCCAGCTTTTCTGGTTTTGATCTCCCCACCCCACGCCCTTGGCCAACACCACCATTCCTTTTATCATCTTTTTTTTAATGCTTTATTAACTTCTGGTTTGCATAATTCATTTCTGTCAGATTTTGAGTTACAATTTTTTTCCCATTTTCCCCTTACCCACCACCCCAGGATAGCAGTCCCACAGAATATCCCCTCATCCAATCTGCTCTTACCCATCTCTTCTCCCATACCCCCTTCAACTTTTCCAGTAGGGTGAGGTGAATCCCCGTGCCCCAATGCCTGTACATCTTATCTCCCAATTATATGCAAAATAGTATTAATCATAGTATTTATATATATTTAAAACATTTGATTTTAAAACTTCGAATTCTAGACCCATTCCCTTCCTCCCCTACCACCTATTCCCGCTGGGAAGATAAGCAACTCAGTATATGCTGTACATGTATATCTATGTAAAACATTACCATAGTAGATATATTGTAAAAGACTGACTACATTTCCCTTCCTCCTATGCCACCTCCCATCTGGTACACTCCCCACTTTGATCCTATCTCCTTTCAAAAGTGGGTGCTTCCAACTTCCTTCCCCTTCCCTTCCATCATACCCCCTATCCCCCTCCCCCCAACTCTCCTGTAGGGTGAGATATCTCATTTAGTATGTATGTCATTCTCTCCCTGAGCCAAATTCAATGAGAATAAGGTTTTGCCTTTTTGCCTTCCTGTTCTTCCCCTCCATCAAACCATTTTCCCTTACCTCTTCTATATTAGTTTACCCCCTTTCTGTCTCTCCCCATCTCCTTTCGTTATATTCCTCTCTCACCTCTCAATTTCACCCCTTAAGTATCATCCCTTCCCATTAAATTCGACCTGTGCCCTCTATCTATGCATACCTGTAAACATACATACACACATTCACATATATATTCATATGCCCAGATACCCTTCTTCAGCTATTTTCATACTGAGAAAAGTTTCATCAGTTACAGTTATCGTTTTTCCATGTAGGAATGTAAATAGTTCAATTTTGATAAGTTCCTTATGATTTCTTTTCCTTGTTTACCTTCTCAAACATCTCTTGCTTCTTGTGTCTGAATGTCAAATTTTCTATTCAACTCTGGTTTTTTCCTCAAGAATGCTTGAAAGTCCTCTATTTCACTGAATGACCATATTTCCCCCTGCAACATGATACTCAGTTTTGCTGGGTAGGTGATTCTTGGTTTTAATCCCAGGTCCTTTGACCTCTGGAATATCATATACCAAGCCCTTAGATTCCTCAGTGTAGAAGCTGCCAGAGCCTGTGTTATCCTGATTGTGTTTCCACAATACTGAAATTGTTTCTTCCTGGCTGCTTGTAATATTTTCTCCTTGATCTGGGAATTCCAGAACCTGGCTATGATATTCCTAGGAGTTTTCTTCTTTTTTATTTTATTTTATTTTTTATTTTTTTTATTAACTTCTGGTTTACATCATTCATTTCCACCAGATTTTGAGTTACAATTTTTCCCCCATTTTTCCCTACCCACCACCCCAGAATAGCAGTCCCACTAGATATCCCCTCATCCAATCTGCTCTCTCCCATATCTTCTCCCATACCCCCTTTGACTTTATTATTAGGGCAAGGTGAATGTCTGAGCCCCAATGCCTGAACATCTTATCTCCCAATTACATGCAAAATAGTATTAATAATAGTATTTATATACATTTGAAACATTTAATTTTAAGACCTTGAATTTCAGATCCATTCCTTTCCTTCCTTGTCACCCATTCCCTCTGGGAAGATAAGTAATCAGTATGTGATTGCATATAGCTATGCAAAACATTACCATAGTAGATATATTGTAAAAGACTGCATATAATTCCCTCCCACCCATCCCACCCCCCACCTGGTCCATTCCCTACTTTGATCCTGTCCCTCTTTGATAGTGGGTACTTCCAACCTCCCCTCCCCCCAGAATGCCCTCTCCTCCATCATCCCCCCTCTCATACCCCTTCCCCCTACTCTCCAGCAGGGTGAGATATCACATTTAGTATGTATGTCATTATCTCCATGAGCCAAATTCAATGAGAATAAGGTTTTGCCTTTTTGCCTTCCTGTTCTTCCCCTCCCCTGCAACCACTTCCCCTTGCCTCTTCTAGATGAGACAGTTTACCCTACCCTGTCTCTCCCCATCTCTTCTTGTCATTTTCCTCTCTCACCTCTTAACTTCACCCCTTAAATATCATCCCTTCCCACCAAATTCAACCTGTGCCCTCTATCCATATATACCTGTAAACATATATACGCACATTGACATATGTGTTCATATGTCCATATACCCTTCTTCAATTATCTTCATAGTGAGAAAGGTTTCATCAGACACAGTTATTGTTTTTCCATGTAGGAATGTAAATAGTTCAACTTTGATAAGTTCATTTTGATTTCTTTGCCCTGATTACCTTCTCAAGCATCTCTTGCTTCTTGTGTCTGAATGTCAGATTTTCTATTCAACTCTGGTTTTTTCCTCAAGAATGCTTGAAAGTCCTCTATTCCACTGAATGACCATATTTTCCCCTGAAACAAGATACTCAGTTTTGCTGGGTAGGTGACCCTTGGCTTCAATCCCAGCTCTTTTGCCCTCTGGAATATCATATTCCATGCCCTTCGATCCCTCAGTGTAGAAGCTGCCAGGTCCTGGGCTATTCTGATTGTGTTTCCACAATATTGAAATTGTTTCTTCCTGGCTGCTTGTAGTATTTTCTCCTTGATCTGGGGATTCTGGAACCTGGCTATAATATTCCTGGGAGTTTTCTTTTTGGGATCTTTTTCAGGAGGTGATCTGTGGATTCTTTCAACCTCTATTTTGCCCTCTGGGTCTAAAACATCAGGGCAATTTTCCTTGAGAATTTCTTGAAGGGTGATTTCTAGGTTCTTTCTTTGATCATGGCTTTCAGGTAGTCCAATAATTTTTAAATTGTCTCTCCTGGATCTATTTTCCAGGTCAGTGGTTTTTCCCATGAGATATTTCACATTGCCTTCTAATCTTTCATTTGTTTGGATCTGCTTAACAGCATCTTGATTTCTCATAAAGTCATTAACTTCCATTTGCTCCAGTCTAATTCTGAAGGAATGAATCTCCTCAGTGAGCTTTTGAGATTCTTTTTCCATCTGGCAAATTAGGCTTTTTAAGGCATTCTTCTCCTCATTGCCTTTCTGAGCCTCCTTTGCCATTTGAGTTAGTCTATTTTTTAAGGTGTTATTTTCCTCAGTCAGGCTGTTGACTCTCATTTCATACTTTTCCTGCATTCTTCTCATTTCTCTTCCCAATTTTTCCTCCACTTCTCTTATTTGGTTTTTAAAATCCTGCTTAAGGTCCTCTATGGCCTGTAACCAGCTCATATTTTCATTTGGGGCTTTTGGTGCAGGAGTTCTTACCTCACAGTTCTGCTCCTGTTCCAAGGTCCTGGGGCTCTAAAAATGAAGAATGGAAACTCCCTACCATTTATGGCCTTGGAATCATAACAGGGATGTGAAGAACAGGAATAATATTGAATTGGATGGGTTCAAAGAAATGAGCCAAAGTGCTCTAGGAAAATTTAAAGAAGGAAAAACATTCTCAGATGGGGAGCTCTTTGGACATGTAAATTGTCTCCAGAAATTGCTTGAGGACAGGCACTCGTCCTCTCTTCCCAGCATTTAGCATTCACTGATGATGTATTAAGCACCAGGCACTGTGCCAAAACTGGTGCCCTCTTACTGCTGAGGGCGACATCATCCTCCCAGTCAAACAAATTTGAAACTTCTGTGTCGTCCTCAATGCCTTATTCAAGCTCTTCTGTGGCCAAGTGTCCCTGCTTTCACAGCATCTCTCATATACTCACTCTTCTCTCTACTCACACAGTCCTCCCTTTGGTACTGGCCCTCATCCCTTCTGGATAACTGCCAGTAGCCTTCTGATTGGTCTTCCTGCCTCACATTTCTCTACTCTACTCCATCCTCTTCTCAGCTGCCAAGCTGATTTTCCCAAAGTGTGGCTATGACTTTGTCAACCCTCCCTAGTTGAGGAAATAAACTGCTTGAAGGTAGGGACCATGCTTTTCTTTGTATTAACCAAGTGCCCAGCACACAGTAAACTTTTAAAAATGCTTGTTGACTGATTCGTATTCTCTCAAACCAAAGACTCATTTTCCCTTCTGCACATACATGCTCCCTTGGGATTTAAAGCACAAAGGTAGTGAGGCACACACATACGGAATGCAGGGGATCAAGGAGTATCTCACAAATCTTGGCTCTGGGAGCCCCTTTCTCCCTCCTTGGAGCCCCCACAAAGTTAAGTTGGGGTGAGGCACTGGTGGTGGACAGATAAGTCACTCCCTTGATCCTCTGGGCTGGGTCAAGCAGATTGCTTGGGGGCTACTCTGGAGCCTCACCAGACTAAGCTAGAGTTGCTGGCATGAGTGTAGGGGTGGGGAGATAATGGTTTTTATCTTCTTGTCTCATCAGGATACTCATTCATTTAAATTCAGGAAACAATAAACATGAAAGGAACAGAACCAACATGTACTCATAGATGTGCCAGTGAGGTGGGAGATAGGAATATACAGTTGTTCAAGTAGAATCTAGGCTGTTTGTCCTATTTAATTATAGGCTTAGCTCATTTTCAGGCTGTAAAAACTAAGCCAGATATACCAGTGGATTAATTTATTGGGTCGACCAGCCAACTGCATGTCGTGATCTGGGCCAAGGGTGGGGAATCTGTGGCCTCAAGGCCACATGTAGCCCTCCAGGTCCTCAAGTATGGCCTGTTGACTGATTCCAAACTTCACAGAACAAATCTCCTTAATAAAGGGATTTGTTCTATCAAAATTGCACTCAGTCAAAAGACTCCACCCAGGGACCTAGAAGGCCACCTGTGGCCTGAAGGTCCCCACCCCTGATCTGGATAATACTCATATTTTAAAAATCCATTTCATTTTTCCCTTGTAGATGGGTAGTCTGCTATTTTCTGAATGACTGTTGTTTGGCTTTCGTTCTCGAAGAGCACCAAAAACATCAGGAGGGTGTTGTCTGAGTGACTATTCATTTCCTTGAAGAGGCCCTGAATGATTCTAGGTTTTGATGGAACAAACACCAAGTACATTTGTAGAACCTTTACATGGTTGGCTGTAAGAGCTGCTCCATCAGTGGCAGGAGCTTTGGATGTCACAGGTAGCTTTATTTTCTGGCTACCTTGATGGTAAGTCACTGAACACATTTCTGGGACTGGATCTGTCATGGAATTTTGTATAACCTTCACATGCTTCACAGAGAGAAGAAAGATGCTCCTTTAAAGAAAATGTGGAAATTTACTTTATCAAGTACTTTTTTATAATTATCAGATGATAGGGACCATGCAGTTTAACACTGTCTCTACCTCTCAGCTGTGTGACTATGAAGAAGTCTGCTACAAAAAGCACCCCTCCCCCATGCAAAACTTATCTGTATCTGGTGGGGTGCTGGTCAATGTTTAACAATTGACTCTCTGAAAAAAAATATACGTCCAGCACACTTTTAAGTGGTATCTGAGTCAACATTTTTTGACGACTTTCTTAAGTCTCAAAACCCAACAAAACAATAAATTAAGGCTTGATTTATAATGTTTTCTGGTTCCCAAAGTGTAAATGCTCACACTGAAAGTTTAACTATTAGCTCTCTCTATTCAAACTATTTCTACCTTTCTCATAGTGTTCAACTATGACTGATGGCTATAAATGCCACTTGTATCTGATGGTATAAACTGATGAAAAAGACTGTTCCCACTTGTCCTATAACTCCTGCAAGCTTCAGTTTACTCATCCTGTAAATCTACAAAACTTTAAAGAGCAATATAACAGATAAAACCTAACTGATGTTTGCACTAACTTACTGAAGTTAAAACATGTGCTTAATCAAAACCCAAACATCACTACTGAAGTGTAAGGTTTCACTGCACGAGTTACAGTCATTCTTTGCTATTTCACTTACTTCAGAATGTGTGTGTGTGTGTGTGTGTGTGTGTGTGTGTGTGTGTGAGTGTGTATTGTATTAAGTCTTTGCGATGGTATGGGAGACTTGAAACAAAACTTCTTTGTTTTCATTGGTGTTCTCAGCAATGTGGGCACTACCTCCAGTGGTACAGATGCCAGCCTATATTCATGCCTTTCAATCCCTAGGACTCTCATTCATATTTTCCTGGGACTCCTCCATAGGAGAGTGAGGCTTTTGCCATTGCAATTGGATCTCCCTCTCAATCTCTAAAGCTTGAGTTTCTCTCTGACCCCTGCCACATGCCCAGTCCACTTCCTCTCCTTTCCCCCAAACATCTAATTCAATCCTTTATACCTCTTCTTTTGCATAATTCCTCAATTTTGACATACACAGCCTTCATAGTTACAATTCACCTTTCCTTCAGGTAACTTGCAATTTTATTTCTCAGGTTTCAGGGTACCATGATGTAGAGCCATATTGTATCATGAAAAGAATAATGATGTTAAAAAGACTTTTTCAGGAGTCTTTTGGGCTCAGCTCCCAAAGCCCACTTCCCCAAAGGCAAACCAGCTTCTCCTGTTCAATTCTGTGCCCAAATCACTACTGTACATATGGTTGCTGTCCCAAGTGACCCAGTATGTATTGGTGGAAGTTTTATGAATTGTCTAGCTTGGTCTAGACAGTAGGCTTTTTTCATTCACTTGGTTCTTCCTGTATCGATAGGCCAAACTCTTTCGAGTAATTCTGGTTCTCATTTAGGAGGCTCTATGATGTTCCAAGGCTTAATGCAATCAGTACAATGTCACTGACAAAGAGGAACATCTGGAGGATTTCATCATCTAGGGAATGCCTTTTCCATTTGGACTCTGCTAGACACCCTCTGTAATGTCAGTAATTATGTTTGATGAGCCTGTATCTCCATTTTGTTTCTTGCTCGACAATAATCAGGGTTCTCTCACATCTTTCAAGGAACAATGGAAGACACTATGTCGAAGGAACATTTTTAAGTTGGTTATTTTATAATCAAATGCTTTTCTTTAATGGTTCATAAACAGTAAATGCAGTGGGCTCCTGTATTTTCTATTCTTTTAGCCAATCATATAACTGACCGTATAGAGTAGATTGCTACAGATTACTCTTTGCAAAAGTCCTTTCCCCTTCTCATACCCCCGACCAAAGATAGCCTCGATGCACATATGGATATTATCATGAGTTAATAATTTGTATCCTATGCAAATCACTGAACTTTTCAATTTCCTAGGCAACTTTTGTAGGGCTATCAATTTCAGAGCAAATGCTGATCTGCATTGGTAGAGGGAACTGACTCACTGGGAGTTCCATATACATGAATCAACTACTGTAAAAAAAAAATAATACCTGTAATACCTTCATCACTAGCTTGTGAGGATCAGATGAGACAATCTATGCAAGACACTACAAATGTTGGCTTCTGTTATCATTAGGAGGGAACTGTTTGAACACTGCAACACTACACCTTTAGTTCTCCTTCAGAACTTGCCAGTGAGATGCAGTTTAAGAAATGTTTGAAAGTTTTAAGGCAAATGTCACAGCAACCAAATACACCAGGGCTCCATATCACTGAATCAAGAGTGATGGCTAAGGGGGCAGCAAGGGCCAAATTGTTAACATGTTCCCAATGGCCCTTCAATCACAAGGGCTCAAACCCCAGGGTCAGAACTAACGGATAATGTGAGTCTCCAGCCCTGGTTTCCTATGTCCTGTTGCTAGGGTAACAGACCCTAGGCAGGTGCACAGCACTCTCCAGCCAGCCTGGATTCTGTAGCCCTGGCAACAAGAGGCAGGGACAACTGGGCTCAGGTTATCTGAGGTTCCTGGTATCCAAGGTTACCCTCAGCGCAGGATTCCTTGGGTAACCAAGAACCTTCTACAGCATCCATTAGGTTTTTGTTTTGTTTACCCTGAATTTACAGATTCTTTTTTTGGCTGAGCTGATTTTTTTATTCCCTGCTTCCCTCCCCCCCACCCCCCGAAAAAGCTCCATTCTTTATATATTCCTAGGTTCCTTCTTGATTGTACCTTGAAATTTTATTAATTATGTGTATCAGATAATTTCATCTGAACACCATGCCTTTGTGCAATGTTAAGATTACAGGCTCACTGACAAACTACAGAATCATTTTGTTAATGTAGCTAGGGAAATATATCTCGATGTTCCATGCTGTTTAAAAGTATACATCTTAAATACAGGTCAACTTCTGAGTATTTAGGAGGAGCAACTTTTTTTTCTTTCAAATAATTTAAATTTTGCCCTTTATTTACCCTTTAAAATAAAAATCCCACTTCCAAGCCTTAGAACACACTGTTATTATACACTTGTTTTTCTTGGATGGGGGATTTCATCAATGGGAAACCTCTCAACCAGTGCAAATCTCAAACTTGGGATGTGTAGGTCCTCATCTTCATGACTTGTGATGGCTGAAAAATTCAATCCCTTTGCAGCCAAACTGGTGCTGAACTTTGTCCAGCTTTGTTAAACTGGTCCTTACACAACAGAAATGCAATCGACCCCCAGACTTCCAGCTTGGTCTATGCCACCTCCCCATCTATCTCTTCTCTCTGCTGATGGTAACGCAAAGCCTCATCCACTCACACAGGAACTGCTGCTAAGTAGTTTTCCTAAAGCAAAAGCCTGACCACGTTACTTCCCTGCTCAGCAAACTCCAGGGGCTCTAGGGTCAAGTATAAAATCCTGTTTGGCATTTAAGGCCCTCTATAACCTAGCCCCAGTCTACTTTTTCATTCCTACATACTCCTCTTCATGCACTCCAGCCCTTTCTCGCTACTCCGAACATGATTCTGTGGGCCTTCACCCCCTCCAATGCCTTGGATACTTTGGTCCTTCAAAGCTCAGCTGAGATATCCACCACCTTAGGCCTTTTTGATCCCCTTTGCTGGAGGCTTCTTCTTAGTTTATCATGTGTTTTAGCATACACTTCCCACGTATTTGTTTCCCCCAAAGAATACAACTCAACGAGGGCCCTCACATTTTTCGTCCCTGTATTCCCAGGCCCCAGCACAGTGCCTGGATTGTAGTAGGTACTTATTGGTAGGACTTGTCTGAGCTTGTGCCCGCTGGCACAGCCTTTGTGAGCTCAGGGTCACTGCCAGGCAACATGAGACCCTGCATCAGAGTGGAGTTTCTCTGGAGACATAAATAGTATACTGCAGAGAGTGAAGCTTTTTCTTAATAACTTGTGGGCATCAACCAGTTCTTGTCATGTTCTAAGACAGCATCGCATGGCCTCAGTGGTTACTGAGGGGGCAGGGATGTTTGCCCTTAAACTAAAGGGCCTCAGACAGCTGTCCCTTTCTAGTTGAGTTTTCAAATTGCTTCCTATTTCAGAAACTGTCACTTGTCAGTCTGCTAGCAGCAGCTAGCTTCTGCTGTCAGTAAAAGCTAGACAATGAAGTTTGGGTCATCACTAACATCCATTTGGGTCATCAGTAATGCTCATTTTCCACAGGGCACTTGACAGTAGGCTTTAGGACACCTCTTTTTGCCTTTTGCCGACTTCCAGGGGCCCTCTGAATGACTGAAGTCACCACCTTTTCTCCTTCTCTATCTCCCAGAAGGATTTGTTCAGTAATTGTATTATATTTCTTTAACCCCCCATAGTAACAGACCCAAAGGTGACTTTGTCGATTCACTAGTCAGAAACTGTTTTGAGCAACAGACCTATTAAGTGGCAGGTGACTTACTCTCATGTTCAGATTCGGGTCAGCTCAGCTCATCCTTGCTGATTGGAAGGGACCTTAGAGTCCCTAGCCCAATCTCCTTATTTTACAATGAGGAAGCAGACAGATGAAGTTATTTGCCCAAGGTTACTCAGGCAGTACATAGTAGGGCTGGAATTGGAACCCTGGTCTATGCCTCAAGTCCCAGTTGGACTCTCAGTGGGTGAGTAGATAAACTGGAATCTCAGTAGATAAAGATTGCTTGCAGGAAGTCAAAGGCTTGGAAGAGACTTTAACATGCACTAAAGAAATCACTGGCCTCTATTTACTGCAAGGAGTCTTGGCTAAGAGGCACTGGCCTAGAGTGGCTGCCGGACCATGGAATGTTTTCAGCTGTGCATTCTGGAAGCAGCCTCACAGTAGGAGTCCCACATTAACTCAGTCCTTATCTCGCCCCACCTCTCCAGAGGCCAATCACCACCAGAGCAGTAAGTCACAAGGAAGGAAGAGGAGCTGAGGCCTATACTAAGTGAGCTGTGATTATGAAACAACTCATGATGTTATGCTCAGATGGTTTCATCTACCTGAGTACTTAATTTAATGCAGGTCCCAAGCATCATACCTGTGGGCATTCTCTGGGTTTCCTACAAAACTCCTTTACAAAGATCACAAATCAAGACACGCTAATAGTGAGCTTCCTCCACACAAAGTAATTGGGTAATTTTATTTTAAAACTATTCAGACTGATGTTAAACAAGAACCCCCACCTCTACTGGAATGGACTCGGTCTCTACCAAAGCCCCTTCCAGCAGTAAAAATGTAATAATTTTATAATCATAACCATTATATAAGTCTCCACTAAAGTTGTACTCTTATGGCTCATCATGGCCTGACTTAAGAGCTCAGAGAAACTCATCCTGAGGTTGGCTACAGGGTGAGGAAATTATGAAAACCTTCTGGCTTCACCAACTGTCAAAGAGAACATGGGTTGGGAGGGATGGCTACTGGCATCAGTGGAAGCAATGCCCACACTGCTGAAGTCATCGATATTTAGAAGTCCTTACAATAGCCGATAGTCTGGCAGACTGTGACTCCCTAGCTCCCACTTTGGAGTTTCCAGAGATCTTCCTGAACATCTGCTCTGTATCTTGGGAGGAAGATGGACTTTCTCCCTGAAAAAGTTGTTGCAATGAAAGGAAACTATGATTTTCTGTGGTATTGCCCAAGTGTCCATTAGCCTCTGCTTTGACGTACCTTTATTATAAACTTCCTCCTGTGACTTAAGAAGCAGGGCATGCCTGCATGAACTACATCACAGAAGATCTTGGTACAGTTAATTATTAATTTTGATTTATTGTGTTTTTTCTGAATTATTCTTGGCAAATCTCAATGTCAAGTTTTGATATCGTTACAGAATATCCAGTTGCTTATTCACAGAAACAAGATCTGTGTTTATTATCACCCTACACCTGAAGGCAGAAACCAAGGCCACTTTTTGGTTTGGTCCTACTCCAGAAAGTGACTGGTTTTAGGATGGCATTGCTTTTTTATGTCTCCAAACTGATACACAAAGTACAAACTGAACATAGAAGGAAGGCAGAAAACTTGCAGGTTTCCTAATCTTCCTAAATGAAGTCATCATTAAAGTTTCATTAAAGAATTGTAAATTTTCAGATCAGAAACACTCATATTCAACATCTGCAAAACAAAAATGACTTTTTCTGGATTTTCTGCCAAGCATTGTTCCTTCCAATTCCTGAGAATTTGCTTTAATAAACTCTACCCCAAAATAGCTAATCATGTTTAAGTGTTAAAAAGTAAAAGATGACTCATGAATATCATGGAAAACATTGCTACCCAAATTAGAATGCTTGTTTTTGTACAGGTCCACTGGGTGAGTTCATGGCTATCCTTTGCATACTGCAGGGGTCCACCTGCATGAGAGGCACTATTTTCTGAAAGTCAGAATGCTGCCAGATCGCACACTTAGGATAATGGGCATCTGGGGGATTCTTTACAATTCATTTCAGTTCTTCACACATTACCAATGTCTGTTGAATAACATGTCAGAGCTGCAGAGGATGGGCAGTCATGGACAGGTTGAGATCTTAATCACTGGAAGGAATGTTCACATCGATGAGCTTGGATGCATTTGACCTCACAAGTCCCAGCAGAAAGTACTGTCATGTTTTGTGATCCTAATGTCTTGAACTTGACAAGTTTGTTTTTCTTTCCCCCTAGTAGTATTAAAGCTCTTATGGATCACTGGGAAGTCTGGGAATTTTACACATGGACGAATATTTTATGGCTAAACAATGTGGACTGATTTTTTTTAAAAGGTAAAAGTGTTCTACAGAAATGGTTTAAAAAATTCTAAAGAACAAAAGTTTATAAAGTTATGGGACAGTGTACTTAATGCAAAAAAATGTCCTGATAAACCAAGATCTCTATCAACACCATTCTCTTACAAGACTTTTTATATTGACTATATTTCTGATGTATGAACATTATCTATTTCATAAAACTGTAGAGTTATTTGAGCCTTGTGGAATTAATATGGCATATTAATATAAAATACTGCAGGCAAATGTGCACCAATTTGTTAGGTCACAGGAGTGATGATTTGTTTATGTAGGATTCGAAATATAGGTAGGTAAATATAGTATGTTTCAGGTTCTAGTCAATTCCTATTAGGAATTATAATATAACATTTGTAATCTAATAATTATAATAGCACCAAAATTAATGAAAAGAAAAACCCAAATTATACCAACTAATGCAACCAGTAAAGAAATATTACAGCTTTATGAAGTTATTATAAAACATCAGAACTCCTATACATAAAGTAATTGATGTATATATAAATTTAAAATTATCTCTGTATTAATTTTACTTCTTAGCTTGACTTTCTAATAAATCTTTAGCTTCATTGATTTTGGCTGCTATATAAGGAGATCCTCCTATAAGAAAAAAAGAAAAGGAATAGTTATGGAGGTTGGGCAAAGAACTGTTTTACCTGACCAGAGAATACAATATATATTTTTTTCTTTTGCCACTAAATAACAGTGGAACTGTATCTTCACATATATCCTAGGCAACATGAAATATTTACTTCAAAAATTATAAATAACATTCCTTTTAGCTAACCTTGGCAAAGAATTAGACTTTCCACATAAGTGAACTTTCAAGATAAATGTTGTCCCTCTAAATACGAACACATGTACTTTAACACTTCTGATGGAAACTCTTCTAAAATATTGCAAGTGTTGTGGTAAATGCAATCCGGGGAACATAATTAGAGGAATTCTTGATGACTTAGTCATCATTACAAACATTAATGACTATTAGATACTGCAAACTCTGTTGTTCTAATGGACAACTGATGTGTATAGGGCTGTTTTTCTCTGCACAGAAAGATCTCAGACTCTCAAGCCTTCTGAATACCTGTGTTTGCTTTTTACATTATTCCTCATTTCCTAATAGCCAATGCTTACTCTTTTGGGGCTCCTAATGTACTGTAGTTTAGGAAACTAGATAATGAGTACTATGCTTAAAGTAATCAGCAAAAAAGCAAAGGTATCCCTCCTAAGTATGGATGAGAAATCTCTTTGCTACTATTTGATTCTTAGCCATGCTTTAAATAGCTGAGGGTGATGCAGAAGTGATGTATTACTGTTATGTAAAGAAATCCATTAACATTTCATTTCATTTAATATGCCTCTGGTTACTTATAAGAAACCTTATATAAAAGGTCCTTTTTTTTGCTTTTTGGAGGGCAACTGGGGTTAAGTGACTTGCCCAAGGTCACATGGATAGTTTTTCTGTTAAGTGTCTGAGGCCAGATTTGAACTCAGGTCCTCCTCTCCAGGGCTAGTGCTCTATTCATTGTGCCACCTAAAAGTTACTTTTAACAACTGAAATGTTTTCTCTCAAAATCTACTTCTTGAAAGATCATACAGTGGGATATTTTCTCACTGTCTATAAAACACGAACTATTCTAAAATAAGTATGTACCAGTAACTAGTCCACAAATGAGCTGCCTCCTCAGGTGTGCAGTCTCTGAAGACAATAATTATAGGTTTCTTAGAGCAAATACCAAGGTCAAATGCTCACAGTCAAAAGAGTCCAGGGCTATGGTTCTAATTCTGTGGCAGATGAGCAAGAACTCAAAACAACCATTTAGCTACTCAGATGCCTGCCTTCATAGGGATCAAGAGTACTAGGTGAGACTTCAGGCCTCTTGAGGAGTTCATAGGTTAAATCTCAGCCGTTTTCCCCGAGGATGATTCTGACTAACCACCTAGGAAACACTGAGACTGAAAGAAGGGGTTCTTGTGTGTATGTTCTCCCTCCTGCCACCAAAGAAGGGTGATATTCTGGGATAAAACTCTTTCCTGAAACAAAGATAGCCAAAAACCCCAAAAGGCCTAATAGGAAGTAAGGTTCCTGGACAGCTACCTACATCTGATGGAAAGCACATAAACCAGGCAAGCAGGAAGCACAAAATGTTGGGTGTGGCCAAGAAGGCCACAAAAGAGTGACTTAAAAAAAAAGCCACTGGCTCCTTTTTTATGTCTTAAGACCAGGCTAAATGATGGCTAAATAGGAAACTGATACAACTTTTCAAAACATTACTGAAAACTCCCAAAGCCAGCTAACAGTTTTTAAAAGCTTAGTGGGGGCATCTTGAATTTTGATAACCAGTCATTTCCCCCAAATATGTTGAAAAAAGGTGGCTAGGTGGCACAGTGGATAAAGTGCCAGGCCTGGAGTCAGGAAGAATCATTTTTCTGAGTTAAATTTGGCCTCAGACACTTACTAGTTGTGTGACCCTGGGTAAGTCACTTCACTGTATTTGATTCCTCATGTGTAAAATGAGCTCAAGAAGGAAATGGCAAAGTACTCCAGTATCTCTGCCAAGTGACTCCCAAATGGGGTCATGAAGAGATGGACATGAATGAAAACACACATTTTGAGAATTACCTGAAATATATAACTGATGTGAAGCTTTTACCTTTGGAAAAACCACCAAGAATAGAGTGAATGCTGCTCTTCTATTTTCTAGTTTAACAATCACCATTAACAGTAAGGTTTATATTAAGAGTATAATAGAAAAATGGGGAGAAAATTTATAACTCAAAATCTTGCAGAAATGAATGATATAAACTAGAAGTTAATAAAGCATTTGATAAAATTAAAAAAAAAAGAGTATAATGACTACTTACCCTTGTCTGGGTGGTTTAAGAGCATGATTCGTCGGTGAGCATCCCTGATTTTCCCTTTATTGGCTGTAGGGCTAATAAAGAAAAATCACTGACTTTGGGACAAAAAAGACCTTTTTTTAAACAACTACTGATGGATGCATGCCATATCAAATATATACAGAAATGACTAAGCTATTGAGAGTTTGTGGCCCACTGCACAGTACAAGATCCTATGTGAGACACATTGTTGGGATTCGTTAAAATTAGTAAAACTTTACAAACTGAATAAAACTTCAAGTTAATTGAGCAAAATATTCATTTGCTTAGACAAAGTCAACAAAAGGAAATCTTCTGAATTATGAAAAATAAACAGTTCCTTAGAAGAGTGATGAATTTCACTCAAGGGGAATGTTTTAACAATATTAAAAATGTTCCTAGAAAATTGCTTAATATTTCAGTATCTGAAAATGAAAGAAAATTTGCACTATAGAAAACTTCCTAAGAAAACAACTGGCCAGTGAGTGACACAAAGGAGAACTGTTTAAGAGAGGAATCCTAAAAATAGCATAGTTCTTTGTCACATTGTCCAATTGATTTTTGCCAAGACCAAGATCACCTCACAGTTTTGGATAAAGAGAATTTATAAGACTTTTTAAATGCCTTTGGGGGGCATTTTCATTAAGGCAAAGAATGAGTAATACTTAAGACTTGCTCAAAATAAAAATGCTATACATCATTACTCCAGACTAAATTCTGGTTAGAGATATCACTTTTTTTTTTAACCTCAGTAAGCTTGTTTATGAAATAAGGACAAAATAACTATATTCAGAGGATCACCATAGATGTAATTTGATTATATTTCATAAGCCTATTAAGTATGCCCCACTCCTTTTAGGAAGTCACATTAAAATTACTATGATGTCATAGACCCAAGACCCTATAAAAACATGCTAGGACGAAAATCATAAAGATACAGATCACAGAATCAAAGATCTGAAGGGCATGAGGGGTAGTTTAAATGAGAAAACTAAGTTCTAGTGAGGTAAAACAACTGGCAAAAGCAGAAATTATAAATGATGGCTGGGATTTTACCAGGTTCTCTGACAGCAAATCTAGCACTCTTTTTACCAAAGCCCTGGTCTGATGCTTTCAGCCCATCATCAATCATCACAAAGACGTTGTTAGTTATGGAGAATGACATCTCACCTCCCCCTCAAAAGAGGATTTTGTAGGTTTTAAAAATACCTACCATAAGAATGCACTAAATTTTACTGAAAAATTTATATTAATAAAGGCTAATATAAGATTCATATACCCTGAATTCAATGATAAAAATGGTATGAATTATGCTGCCTCCTACATTCACCCCAAACTGTTCCATCCTAAGATTCTGGAAGCAGCTAGGCAAATAAGATGGTTCTCATTTGCTTCCACACACAAAGGCTTCCTCCCATGCTGCCCTTCTATGGTGAGTGCAGTGGCTTTAAGAATCTATATGGATATGATGGTCATCGTGGTGACAACTGTATCCATAAAGAGATGAGCTTTACTTTCCCTTGACTTTTACATCATGTGAGACAGACTCTCATATCTCACATTTCCTCCCTCTCAATGATGGAAATTCCATTTGCTCACATACACAGTGTACCAGAGCAATCTCAAATGTAGACAGTTCTATAAAGCTCTGAAATATGAGGTGTTTAACTTACCTTACTCCTAATATTAGTGCAGCTTCTCGCTTTGTCATTTTGGGTTCAAACCCACCTCTGTAATAGCCACCACTGAAGGCCTGAAAGGTGAAAGGCACCAGTAAGAAAAATTTGTGGACTAGGAAGAGTGGAGAATGACTAGAGTTTTCAAATGAATCTTCAAAAAAAGATTAGCAAAGAATAACATTTCACTGAAGCACCTTATTTCTGTTTCATAGAAATCGAAGTGGAATTTCTTTAGGCAGTTTCACAAATAGCACTAAATCATAGTTCAATTGATGCTCAAGATACAAGAGAACCAGTCTAAAAGGTGAGCCTCAAGTCTCATCACTACACTGACAGAACCAATGAACCCATATTGGAAATGAGGTGGCATTTGCAACTAGATGCTGCCAAACTGATATTCAAATGGAAAACACAGCAGGTATGAGGAAGCTGGAAGAGTAATTCAAAATTGCCGTTTAGATCTTGGCTGGGATAGAGGGAAAGGAGACTCTAGGAAAACGGGAAGAAAACGATGGTAACTGCTATGGGGAGTGTGCTACAGTTTACACAGCCATATATAAGGGATGAAAGAAGAGTGTTCCATTCAGGTCAATCACAAAGCTGGAATCTGGCCAAGACAACAGCTGTCAGTCATTAAGCATTCAGCAAATACCTACTCTGTATTACGAACTGGCTTTATTTGCTTACACTTGCTCTGCCTCTGGAAGGACCTTGACAAGCCCAAGGGTATCCACAGCACGGCAGTCAGCAAAGGCAGGGACTGAAGGTCGAGCCATGAAGACCATTTACCAGGAAGTGGGATGTTTCACCTGAAGGCTTTGGGAGGGTGGGATGGGAGATATGCTCATTGTTTTCAGTTACTTAAAGGGCTGTTCTGCTTAGCCCAGACACCAGGAACTAGGAACAAACAGTGAAAATTGCAGATTTTAATTACTCTGTGTATCTTCACACCAAGGTGATCAGGAGCCTTTAAGGGATAAGAGACAGGCCTAATTCAGGTACCAAGTGGACTGGGTAGTTTTTGATGTATCAGAGCATAAACCTCATTTTACAAGTGTCTTCTAACCCTGAGATTCTGTAAAGTCACCTGGCCTGGGACAATACATGACAGGGTTGTTAACCCACAGATATAATTGCTTGACTTTGGCAACTGTGGAGAACAGAAGCACCATAGGACCAGAAACAGGAAAAACAATCCCATTAAAAAAAAACTATAACTAGTGGGGCGGCTAGGTGGCACAATGAATAGAACACTGGCCCTGGAGTCAGGAGGACCCGAGTTAAAATCTGGCCTCAGACACTTGACACACTTACTAGCTGTGTGACCTTGGGCAAGTCACTTAACCCCAATTGCCCTCTCCCAAAAAATAAAAGCAAAAAAGCCCCTATAACTAAACTGGGTTATATACCAATATAAAGGATTATGGAAAAGAAAAACCATCAGTAAACACAATAATGTCAAACTGACTGTCTTTGTCCCTCAAAAAACCACAAAAGGGGCTGTACAGACCCAGACTTCAACAAGTCATCTGACAACTTCTCTAATGATAAGCTGTGGATAATGCTGAAATGTGAGCTGGACAGGGAGGACTGGGAATGTCTGAATGATCATTTAGAATCAACCTGAAGGAAAGTCTCTGGTGGTGCATTCCAGGGCTCTGCTGTGGTCAGTATTGTAAATCAGCAGCTTCGTATGAAGACCCTGATGGTTACATGGAAACAGGATCCAAAAAGGTTTCAATAGGTTGGAATGCTGTGACAAATCTCAAATTCAATTCAACCAACCTTTATTAGGTACCTATAGTCCCCAGTTATGGGCCAAGATGCCAGAGACCAAAAAAAAAAAAAAAAGTCACTGTTTGAAAGTAACTTAAATCCAGCTGGCAGATACAACATAGACACAAATAAGTAAATACAAAGTAAACACAGTAATTTTGGGGCAGCCTCCACCTGTGGCCAGGGAAGATCGAGATCTGTTTGAGTGAGGTGGGAGAGGAGAGAAGAGGGAAGAGAGAGAGGATGGATGAGGAGGGAAAGGGGGGTGGTGGCGGGAGAAGAGTGAGAGAGAGTGAGAGAGAGAGAGAGAGAGAGAGAGAGAGAGAGAGAGAGAGAGAGAGAGAGAGAGAGATGACAACTAAAAGATGTAGGACCCTGAGCCTTCTCCTGGAGGAGACAGGAGCTGATCACACTTCTGCAGGGGCTTGATCATTCTGGCAGCTGTGTGGAGAACACTTTGCAGAACTGGGAGACTTAAATACGAAGACCTGTCCCTTACAAGTCACTTTTATGAGAAGACTTGCAAGAGCTGAAGTGGAAGCGGAGGGAGGCCTGAGGTAGCAGTGAATTCTCTGTCATCAGACACCTCAAATGCTAGAGGGTCACTTTCCACAGACCCCAGAGAAGGGATGCATTGGTGAAGATTGAGTCAGGGCTATGTTTCTAAGAATGTCTCTTGCAACTCTACAAATCTGATTCTGGGGATGATGGCAAGTCTCACAGAAGGGAGCTTGGTGTCTCGGAACAAAATTTTCTTTCTATTCTCAGATGGCACATTGACCATGGTGACTTAGAGCACAAACCTTCTAAGTCAGATTTCTGGAAGGCAGATGTGTACTGAAGTGTATTCTCCACTGCCAGGCACTTGTACAAGGGTATGGTTTCTGAGGGAGGGGCACTGATTCCATAAGAATAGACCACACATTGATAGTGTTGTAACTGAGAGGGGCCTCAGAGGGCATCTAGTCCAAGCCCCTCATTTTGAAAGGAGGAAAATGGAGATGCAGATATAGTTACTAAAGTTGTATCCCCAAGATTGTCATTGTGAAATTGCCTGACGGCACTGTTACTGTCCTGACAGATTCTGTATAGACTCCCTTCTTTAGGAGAGAACAGTGCCCCTTCCCATCTATAGAAAGAAAACATCTTTATATACTAATAATGATAGGTTTTCAGAACCAGTCACCCATGGGCGTTACAGTGGACTGCATTTTGGAAGCCAAGAGTCAAAAACAGGTGGCTTACCTGTATTAGGATCTACCCTGTGGCTTATATGGCCCAAGCACACCAAGGGTGGAGATGCAGGTCAGCTAGGACAACTGGGAGCACAGGAGATCTGGGCCCCCTCATCTGGTCACAATGCCCTACACTTGGGCTACCAAACTTTTTGGAGATGAAAGTGACAGAAGCTGCTAACGTTAATCTGATCAAAAAGACATTCTTCCAGTTGGTAGCCACCTACCTGTCACGTCTTCTCCTAGATCAGAGGCTATTCCCTTTTCTGTGTCCTGCACCCCTTTGGCAGTGTCGTGAAGTCTATGTACCCCTCAGAATCATATTTGAAAAGCATAAAGTAAAATGCACAGGACTGCAAAGAAAACAACTCTATGAGGAGGTAAATTTTCCCCCCATCCAGATTCACAGAGCTGCTGAAATCTAGGTTAAGAACCCCTGTTCTAGATCAGTAGCACTCAGGGACTGTACTTGGAGCACAGTACTGATATCATCTTATTTGGCTTGTCTAGTGGCAGGGATTCCTTCTGAACCCAGGTCCTCTCTTGGTGAAGGAGAAGAAGAGGGAGAGTTGGGAACTAAGTGTCGAACAATCATCTAGAAATGTCCATCCCTCCCACTCCCCCCTCAACAATCATAGCTGAAATAGTTTAATGAAAAGGCAGTAAAAGAAGAAATCTTACACATTTTGGTAGACTTCGAATAGCTTGCTTTACTTGAGGCTCCATATGCTTCATGGTTTGCAAAACATATCGGCCTTAAAACAAACAAAAAAGTGAACAAAACTTTACATAAAAACGAAGCCCCAGGTCCCCCATGTTTCTTCCACTCTTCTGTCTGCTACAAACCTGCGAATCCTGCAGCAGCGATTGTCAGTCCCACAGCTACCACTGTGCTGGCCTAGACAAGAGAGAAAAGAGTTACTTCTTCCATCCTTTCCCTTCCCTCTCTCTGGTGAGTTACTCCCCACCCCACTTCTTCATAATTTTCAGCTTACATTTTTAATCGTGAAACTTATTTTTAAAAAGGTAATAACAAGCCCTAGCTTTAATCTATGATGTTAAGAACATTTCTAAAGAGGCCCTAATGACTTCCATCTCTACATCCCAAATCCTCTCAGACTTAAAAGTTTATTTACTGTTTTGGTTTTTTTATAACGAGAACTTAAAATATCAGGGTAGCTTAATGCTACAGGTAGAACCTACCATTGGGACAGAAATTAACTGCAAAAGAATGGGGCCAGGTAATGAAGCTGCTTACCAGGAAGAGAATAAATCTTGCCCACCAGGAATTAATTTTCCCTTGCCTCAGGAAGGACTTAGGAAGGCTGAAACAAGGGCACCAGGACTCCTCAAACCCTAGGAGTTTTACTATTCACCAAATTCACCATTGGAAAACCCTGTTTAACTGAAAGGACAAAGCACAGAAACCTTCCATCTATACAAGCCCCTCCCACTCCCAACTGCAGAGAGAGGACTCTGGACCTGTGATGGAAGGGGAAGGTGACACAGGAAGAATTTAAATGTCCAAGTTAAATTTCAGAGCTGAGAGGAACCAGAAGAGGCCATTGAATCAAGGCAGAACAAGAATTTCCTTGACCACATCCGAGAGGAGTGGCCAGTCAGCCTTTGCTCAAAGACCCATGTGCAGGATGACTCCCTCCCCTCTGGGAGGCAGATAGCCCTGCAACTCAATTAGTTCTTCCTCACTTTTGAGGTAAAAAATTGGTTACTCTGCAACTGCTACACTTTGCACCAAGTTCTGCCCAAGTCAGCAAAGGGACTCGTGTGTACACACAAATATGAATATGCATGTATGTGTATACTTGTATATATTAAAAAATACACACACACACACCTAGACACATATGAGCATACACACATATAATACACTTGTGTATATGCACATACATGCACACACACCTCTCTCTACACATTCGCTTGTATGAGGCACGGAGAGATTCAGAACCAGAATCAATGAATGCATGCTCAGGGATCAAGCAGCTGAAGCCCCATGCTGGCCTGTGACTTTGGCCCCTGGGTTCTCAGTTACTTTGTAACCTGCTGGGGGCCCATTTCACAGGTGAGGTGGCAGGATTCTCAGTTACTTTGTAACCTGCTGGGGTGCTCATTTCACATAAGAGATGGCTGGAGTGGTGGTGGAGC
Organism: Gymnobelideus leadbeateri; assembly: GCA_011680675.1. Taxonomy (NCBI): domain Eukaryota; kingdom Metazoa; phylum Chordata; class Mammalia; order Diprotodontia; family Petauridae; genus Gymnobelideus; species Gymnobelideus leadbeateri. The sequence continues at coordinate 27,936 of WOXC01002212.1, read as the reverse complement.
CGGCGGCTCTGGGTTCAAGGGCAGCACCCAACATCCTCAGGCCCCCCCTCATCGGGGCTCTCGTCACCCTCGATTTTTCAGGGTGAGAACCTGGGACTGAATAAGCACTTCGCTAAGAGTCGCCCGGCTAACTGGGGTCTGTGGCAAGATCTGAACACGGTCTTTCCCATCTGGGGGCCTCAGTTTCTCCGTCTGTAAAATGAAGGTACTGGGCTAAACGACCTCGGATCCCACGTGACTTAAAGGAAACAAACATTTCTTAAGTACCTACTATGTGCTGGCCCTCTGCTAAGCAATTTGGAAATATCTCTGAGCCTTCCCAGGCCTGTTTCCTCGTTTGTAAAAACACTGGGGTCAGCCAGTACACTCTCTAGCCAGGTACGGCTGGGAACCGAGGGGACCTCGGTTCGAATCCCGGTTCTGCCCCACCCATGACCTCGTGACCTTGGACAAGTCCCCATTCATGCACCCCGCACCCCCTGCCCCGCGGGCGGCCAGAAGTCCCTCCAAGCTCGCGGCCTCAGAGGGCCTGGGTTCGAAAGAGGCCTCGCCGCCGCTGCCTCAGTTTCCCCTGCTGCCCCTAGGCCGCTCACCATGGCTTGGCCGGCGCTGCCCTGAGGCGGCAAAGCCGCAGCTCATCCCAGCCCAGAGTCCGCGCGTCCCGGCCGGCCCGGCTCAGCCCCAGGCCCTGGCTCCAGCCCAACAGCTCCCGCCTTAGGTCGGGCACAGCGAGGAGGAAGCAGGCGACCGCCAAGCCCCATTGGCTGCCGAAAAGCGCAGCGGCCCGAGTGTCGTGAAAGGGCGCAAGAGCGCAAGGCCGGGAGGGCGGGACACGGCGTCCGCTATGGATTGGCCGCAGTCTGGGGCGGTGCGGGTTCCTATTGGACAGAATAGAAGCAAGAGGCGGGCCGCAGTCCCGCCCCACGCCGGTCTCTCCTCTTGGGGCTGGGGCGGGGGAGGGGGCCCTTCAGAAGGGAGCTTCCGCACTAGGGAGCCAAAGCTGTGCTGTGATGTATAATTGTATGTACTATAATACATTACAAAATATTACATAATATAAAGGAGGCCCGTAGGAGGAGAACCAAGAAAGAGAAAGGTCACAAAAACCTGGAGAAAAGAGTGTATTCAAGAGGAGCGTCGATGACGTCAAAAGCTGTAGAGAGGTCGTTTATTATGCTCCTACTGTGTGCCTGGCATCAAGCAAGCTGCTGGGAACACAAGAACAAAAATGAAACAATCTCTGCCCTAAAAGAGTTCTCCTTCGATGTGTGGAGACAAAACATTCACCTGAGATTGTGTACAGGATCTGTGCAAAATAAATGCAAGAACTTCTTGGGGGGCGGGGTTAGGGAATACTAGTCAAAGACATCAGCAAAGGCTTCATGTAGGAGGTGGCGTTTGAACTAGTTTTTTTTTTTTTTTTAAGGGCCTAGGCAGGGCAATTGGGGTTAAGTGACTTGCCCGAGGTCACTGGGCTAGTTAAGTGTTCCGTGGCTGAGGTTGAATTTGAACTCGGGTTCTCCTGACTCCAGGGCCAGACCTCTGTTCACTGTGCCACCTAGCCACCCCCTGAACTAGATTTTGAAGGAAACTAGAGATTTGAAGAGATGGGAAAGCATTCTAGGCACAAGTTAGGGAGGGGCACCCAATACAAACGGGCAGAGGAGGAAAAATAAAAACCAGAAAAGGCCATCAGATTTAGCAATAAGTGATGGTTGGTTACCTTGGAGAAAATAGTTGTAGAGGAGTAGTGGGCACAGAATCTGTGTTGAGAAGTGTGAGGTCAGGACAGGATGGCAATGGGTGTAAATCAAGAGTCTTCCTATTAAGGGTAGATGAAATCTCATATCATAGCTGGTTGCTGGCCAGGAATGGGGGAGTGCCTTCAAGGATTATCTGGGTAGCTTAGTGCTTGCACAGAAAGGACATCAGGATTTCTACCTTCAGGAGCTTAGGGACTCTAGCTCATGTCTAGCTCATGCACCTGTTTGTCCCTAAATGCACAGCACCTTAAAGAGACACTTGCAAATATGCTAATGACTAGAACCACAGAATGGGACAAGTAAGTACTGTGTATACTGTAGACCTAGCTACTGTTACTTTATCCTCCTTCTGTACTTCAAATTCCTTCTCCAGCACCTTGACTCATTTCCACAAGTTTGTGCCAATCCAGGCTGTGAAATCACTGAAGCTAGCTGGGAACTGTCCCAGTACTTAGTGGAAACAGTATTCCTCAGTTTCCAAGACTGAATACCAGCAAGCTGATTCCCTGCATGAGGAAGCATTGCTCAAGATTATATGAAGACCTCAGGGGGGACAGGTGCTATTTTCATCACTGTTACTCAGCTCCTCAAAGGCAAGGGGTTCAAGAAGAGAAAAACAGTCTTTGGAAGTGAGCATCTGTTTAAGAAGATGGCATCTAAGAATGGGATTTGGATTTCTGGACCACAACTTTAAATGTAAGAATGGTAGGCACTGGGCCACGTATGGGGTATACTAATAATGACTAGTAACAAAATATTTACCCGAAGTCTTGGAAATCTAATCAAAAGGGCTTTAAATAAAACAAAAAGGAGGGGGAAAACCCTACCTATTTATGTTGCTGTCCGTCATGGTCTTGGTTTTCTTAGCAAAGATACCAGAGTGGTTTGCTATTTTGTTTTCTGGTGGATTAAGGCAAACAGAGGTTAAGTGATTTGACCAGAGTTGTACAGCTAAGTAATTATCTGAGGCTGGATTTGAACTTATGTCTTTTTAACTCCAGGCCCAGTGCTTTATTCACTGAGCCAGTGCTGTGGGGCTAAACCTTAATTTATATATTATATATACTTCATGATGTGTGTGTGTGTGTGTGTGTGTGTGTGTGTGTGTGTGTGTGTCTGTGTATAGCTAGGAAGACCATGGTTCAAATATTTATGTGACCCTGGGCAAGTCACTTAACTTCTGAGTGCACCAAGAAACTCTCCTAGACAAATTCTATGTGTGTTGTAGATTAGATTCTAAACTGTACCAGAGATCCTAATCACAATTTCAGTCCCCATCATATGTATATATACACACACATATATACATACACATTCATATATACACACATATATGTCTAGAACAGGTATGGAGGTGGCTGGTGTAATAGCATCGTCCATTGAACTTTGGGCACCACCACTGCTGCCAACTCTAGCCAAGGCTGGGAGAGCAACACTAGACCAACATAAGAAGTGTATCTATGGACCAATACAAAAGAAACTGATATGCATTATTTACTTGTTTCTTCTTTCTCCTTTTCTGTTTAGGAGATCATATTAAGTCCAAAGGTCATGTGTTTTTTGCAGTTCAATTACATTTCCATTAAATTAATATTGAAAACTAGCATGAGATACAAATGTGGCTGACTATAACTATTTCTGATTTGAATGTGTTTCATGATTGGGATTGAGACATCAGAGAGGCAGTGACTGGTATGTCACATACAGAGAGAATAAAATAGAAGAAATAGACTGCGTTAGAGAGTTCTAGGTGTCATGGCTTGGAGTCAGGAAGACTCATCTTTGTGAGTTCATGTCTGCCTTCAGACAATTACTAACTGTGTGACCCTGGGCAAGTCACTTCACCCTCTCTACCTCAGTTTCCTCATTTGTAAATTGAGCTAGAGAAGGAAATGGCAAACCCTTCCAGTATGCTTGCCAAGAAAACATCAAATGGGGTCACAAAGAGTCAGACATGACTGAAAATGACTGAATGTTGAAAAATTTCTTCTGGGGGCTCAGGAGCTAAATGAAAGAGAATTTTATTGATTTATGTTTCATAACTTCCTTAAAGTGGGATCAAATTATTAGTTCAAATTCCCCTTAGGAAGCAGGTAAGCTTATCACTAGTTTCTTGTCTGGTGGGGGGAGACAGGGATAGGGAGAGCTGCCCTAGCAAGTCATGTGATCATCCCTGTTGTTCTGCTCTAATTTATACTCAAGGAGACTCCCTTCAGAAGGTAGAGTCAAGAGTGTCGATTAGAAAGTCAGAACAAGGAGGAAAAGGAGGGTGGCTGGGAAAAAAATTGATGATGACCAAATTCCGAAGGTGGGAGTAAGAGGAAGAAAATTTAAGAGTCCTAACCCCTCTGCTCCTTCAGTAGCCCCACAGAATTTTTTTGTGTCATACAAATAGCCTCTATTAAAGATATAGGTTTACAATTTTGGATGGCATGAAGAGAGGTACAATTTTGAGGAATAAGGATGTAGCCATCCCTCTGAACTATGTCTAGGTCAGACCACATCTCTTCAGTTCTGGGCACCATGTTTTAAGAAGGACACTCTGATAAGACAGAGTGTGTCAAGAGGAGGGGAATCAAGATGGTAAAGGTTCTTGATGTCAGAGCATTTAAGAATTGGTTGGAGGAACCAGAGATATTTAACTTAGTGAAGAGAAGATGTAGAGTGGATATAAAAGCTATTTTCAAGCTTTTAAAGGGCGATCGTTTAGAAAAAGGACTAGATATCTTCTTCTTGGTCTGAGAGGGCAGAAATGGGAACGATGGCAAATTTCAGTTTGATGTCTGAAATTGGCGTGACCACAGTCCTTTGCAATTATTTCCCTTAGGAAACAAAACCAACTAAAACCTCCTAACAGTCATATTTGTCCAAAAGTGACTCTGGAAGAGAGAGTGAGGCTGACAATTTTGTGCCTCTCTACTTCACTCAAACCCAATTCATGGGCAAGTTAAGATATCATCCAACATCCCCTATTTTACCCCAACATCGTGATGTCATTGGTCCTCTTTGAAAACAAAGGATCAACAACAACAATGTAATCTCAATAGTTCTTGAAGGCAAGGGCTATTTCTCATTCTGTCTTTGTATCTGTCAACTCTTGGCAACAAATGACCAAAGAGGTACAGAGGTTTTGCAACCACTGTTAACTCTAAAAATACCAAAGAACTCACACAGATTAAAAACAGAAGGCTTTTTTATTCCATGCGGGGAGAGGAATTAGACACATGTGTCAGGGTCTCCTTTAGTAGGAGATCCAGGGCAGTGGAGCTAAACCTTGATTTATATTCCTGTGGCTAGACAAAGAATCACAGTTTAGTGCAGCAGCAGTGGTGAGGCCCAACAGCAACAGTGAGGCAAGGTTGTCTGATGACAAAATGTCTGTTCATAGTAGGACTTCATGTGTGGACCTGTTGGTGCCTGCCTGAGCTCAGGGACCATCAGTTCTGTGATTTAGCCGCAGCAGAATTCATCCAGAGAGTAAGTGCAAAGGATTGTTTGGTCAAGCTCAGGGCATAGCTTGCTTCCCTGGCCTTAGCTCTGGAAAACAGGATGTCTCCTAATAGTAAAAAGAGAGGGGTGATCTTGGGTCCTGACATATCCCAATACAGTGCTTGTGATAAATACTTAAATGGACAAATGAATAAATGAAGCCTGAAGGGCACTTCCAAACTCTAAATCTGTGATATTCTTGTGGTTGTTTAGTCCAAAGGATAATTGGAAGGTCAGTCTGAGGACACTGTGTGTATACCAGAAATAGGCACTTTTTTCAAGGAATATTCATGTAACCACCATTCTGTCCATTACACAAGACAAGGACACTAAATACTAATATTAATACTGATATGAACACTAGCACTAGTATTAATACGTGTAATAATATTAAAACACTAATTTTAATACTAATACTACTAACACTAATACTAATAGTATCAATAATATTAATACCAATTCTAATGCTAATACTAATATTAAGTACTAACATTAACATTAATACTAACACTGCCATGACTATTAATACTAACATTGATCTTAATACTAGCACTAATACTGATACTAATATTAATAATACTAACACTAGCAGTAATACTAATAGTAACACTAATATTAATATCAATTCTAATACTAGTACTAATATTAATACAAGTACTAACATTAGCACTAATACTAACACTGACTTGACTATTAAAACTAGCATCAATCTTTTTTTTTTTTTTTTAAGCAATTGGGGTTAAGTAACTTGCTCAAGGTTACACGGCTAGTCATTATTTATGTGTGGGTGCTCATTTTCTGAGGCCGGATCTGATCTCGGGTCATCCCAACTCCGAGGCCGGCGCTCTTACTCACTGTGCCACCTAGCCGCCCCTTTTAGGGCAATTGGGGTTAAGTAACTTGCCCAAGGTCACACGGCTAGGGGCATCAATCTTAATATTAGTACTAACACTGATACTAATATTAAAACTAACACTAACGCTAGCACCAATACTAATAGTAACACTGATATTAATATCATTTCTAATACCAGTCCTAATATTAATACAAGCACCAACACTAGTACTAATAACAACACTGACACTGCTATTAATACTAACATTAATATTAATACTAACACTGATACTAATATTAATACTAATACTAACACCAGCACTAATACATTAATACCAACATAAATATTAATATTGATACGAACACTAATATTAATAATATTACTAACACAGATACTAATATTAATACTAGTACTAACATGAAACTAATAGTAATGCTAATATTAATATTAGTGCAAACACTAATATTAGTGCTAATTCTGTCATTGATGATAATATTAGTACCAATACTAATACTATATTAATAGTAATACTAATTCTAATGGCTTTCAATGTGGAGAGACCTAGAAGAAGAAATTAAAATGATGTGGGAATTTGATGAAATTATCTTAGCCCTCTTGTCCTCTGCCCCTGGTGTACTCCTGAAGATGCTTTCAGTGACTCTACAGAAGATGGATTTAAATCTCAACACTTCTTTTCAGTAGCAAAAACCAAGTCGTTTGCTCCACCTGTTCCATAGTCTACTGAATGTTCAGCATAATAATCAAGTTTAGTGACTTATCTCACCACCCTTTCTATCTCAACTCCACCTGATAAGTATAATAGTAATGTAGGTTCATGTTAAGTATCATTTTAAGATTTGTAAAGGGCTTTGTGTATATTATCTCATTTAAATCTTACAGTCACCCAGATAGGTAGGTGCTATTATTATTCCCATTTTATAGTTGAGGAAACTAAGGTTTGTGGAGGAAACTTGCCCAGGGTCACACACACAAGTGTCTGTGCTGGGAGCCTGGCTCTCCTTTCTCCAATTCTGGTCTCTGAGCATCTCTCTCCTTTGTCTCTGTCCTTTTGTTTTCCCAGTTTCAGTTCTCCTCAGACTCATGATTTTCTGCTCTGCATAGATGGAGGCCCTCCTGCTGGTCTGTCAGCAAGTGGAACTGACCACAGATACTGTCTGTGTGAGAGCCTGGGATTCGGCGGGCGGGGGCTGACAGACAAGCTTGATGACTTGATTGCTGACGATGGCAGCTTAATAAGGGTGAAATAGGTGGTCTGCAACTTGTTTGTGAGGATTATTAATAACATCGTGTCATATATTAATAACATCATGTCATATAGAAGAAAGCTTCCCTTGAAGGTCTGTCTGGAGAGTCCCATTTCGAGCCATGCTGGATGGGGGCTGGATGGCAGGGGTGCTGAAGGCAGATGGGACAAAAAAGCTCTTGAGCAATTGGCTACAAGGTCAGCATCAGCTGGAATTGGGGAGACCAAGTAGTGAGGTCAGAAACAACAATGGTGGCTAGTAGGAAACAGGGTCTTGTCTCAGTCTGAGGGAATCTGGTCCAGACAGTTTGAGGAAACCATCCTGGCCCTTAAATGGGAATCCTTGTAGTAACTCCCAGAGGGAACTGACCAGGGGCCAGCATTTGTTCAGTAGAATCACAGGATGCTAGAGTTGGAAAGGACCAGACATCACTCTTTGCAACATCCCTGGAAAGTGGTCATTCCATCTTAATTAGTCAATCAACTAACCAACGAGCTCTTATTAAGCACCTACTTTAACATGTACCAGGTACTGTGCCTTTAAGGACTCACTTTCTGTCGTCATGAGGGAGTGAGTTATGGTAGAAAGAGCACTTGGTATGGAGTCAAAGGACCTAGGTTCGAATTTGGCTTCATCATTTCTTAGTCACTTCCCCTCTCCAGGGCTCAGTTTCCTTATCTGTAAGATGAAACAGTTGGATTTGATGGTGTCTAGGATCTCTTTCATCCCTCATTCTATGATATTATGATCTAGAGATGAGAGAATATTCACTTTCTTTCAAAGAAATCCATTTTATAGTTTATCACCTGTAATGGTGATAAACCTCCAGATGAAATTATCATTGTGGCTTTGCTCCTAGCTCTATCCATTGGGATGAATTTAAATCAGTAGCCATTTATTAAGCATTTATTGTGTGGGAGGCACCTGCTAGGTGTGCTGAGCATAAACACAAAAATGAAAACCAGTCCTTGGCCTCCAAGAGCTTACTTTCTACAAAGGAATATAATTTGTAAAGAGGACCTCAGTTTTCTTATTGATGAACTAATTGGCCTGTAGGGTTCCTTTTGCCTCTGTCCAATCTCCCAGCTCTCTGTCTTTATCTTTTCTTTCCCTTTTAAAGAACAATTTCAAAGGGATAGCTCAGGAGTATGAATGGATATAAATCAATCAAGGAATGATATAGTGGATAGAGAGTCTTATATTTGGAGTCAGGAAAGAGCTAGGTTCAGTTTTTATCTCTGATGCTTACTAATGTCAGCTAACTAACTTCTCTGATCTCCAGCTCATCATCTGTGAAATGAGGAGGTTGGGCTCCATGATCTCTATGGTCCTTTCCAGTTCTAAATCTGTGCTCCTTAATGTGTCATTAATGGGATGACCCAGGGCAAAGCAAGGAATTCACACCATGTGAAATTCATGTCTTCCAAGGAACTGGATAACTCCTTGCCAGATCAGGAAGACTTCTTACTTTCTAGAGTGAGAGAAATGATTATTTCTCTCTCATAGCTAGTTATTGAAATTGGGGAGACCCAACCTTTTTTCCCTGGCCTATTTCCTTGTTTGAAGCCCAGTCTCAAGGATAAGGTCAATGGGAAAGAGGATTAACATTCTCCTCATTCTGGGTATTGCTACTCTACCCAACTAGATCAGACTTCTAATCTAAAATATATTCTTGCCCATTGTGTTCCATTCAATCTAATTTGGGCAGAGGTAGATCCTTTGTCAAGGTTGCCCAAGGCTGTGGGTAGTCTGGGTATAGAGATAGTCCCTCTGTTCAAGAGTGACTTGATGGCCCTCTCCCAGCCCCTTATTAGAGTAGGTCTACATAATCATTAATTGTTAACCAGTTAGAGTTGATTGTCACCTTCTGGAACATCTACTTTTTTAAGGGCATATAAGCTGTGAGCTCTGGCCATGATTGCCTTTGGTCCAAGAGAGAGACAGCCAAATGACCATTCCCTTTATTAATAAAATACTAGCACTATTAATTAAATAATCACCCAGAAATGATGTCTCTCCAACCTTTTAAATGTCACAGGAAGGAGCATCATCAGTGTTCCTCTTCAGTGGGGTGATCAATGACACCAAGAGAGTACCTTGGAATAAATGACATCGTTTATCAAGCTCTAATTTATTCAGCCCTTGCCAGAGATCTTCAGATGGACCCTGACCATTTGTCAAATATACCATAAAGAGGATTCTTGTATGGTGGTGGATTAAACTTTATAACCTCTGAGGGACCTTCTAGCTCTGAATTTCTGGGTGGGAGGCCTTAACAGGAAAGAGAGTTCCAGGCTCTGATGCTCTTAGGATTTTATGGACTGCCCTATAATCACAGTAATGAAGGGTTTCAGGAATAAAATGCTTCTGTTGAGAACCATATGATATGCAGAAACTAGATGATTTGCAATGTTCTACAAATTGATAGGGTAAGACCTACTTGACTGCAGAGAAAAGACTAATTCAGTGCTTAAATACTACATTAATTAAAAAAAACACATACTTAGGCTAATTGGATCCGGAACCTAGAGCTGAAGGGCTCTCAGATGACTAATCCAACCTCCTTATTTTACAGTTGAAGAAACTATAACTCAAGGCTTTAAGTGCCCAAAATAACCAGAATTACCTGAGGCAGGATTTGAATCCAGATCCTTTAATTTCAGAGGTAGCACTCTTTCCACTATATCATGTTTGTGCCCAATCAAGATACAAACAGTAAATTTCATGCAATTAAGTTAATTTGCCAAGTTGCCATTATTCTGCCCACAGAAAGTGAGTAAAAAGAACTTAAACAAGTTTCTTTTCTCGCCTTCTGGTGCCATAGAAGATGAAAAATAAGTAAAAGGAACCCTCTACAAGCTTACACTTGAATACTTCAGTGGGCCAATGATCTCGTAAAATGATAATAATAGTAATGCCAAAGTCTGTATGGTTTTTTAAGGTTTACAAAGTAATTTAGGCATATTGTTTCCTTTGGTCTTCCTATAAGCTTGTGAGGGAGGTGCAAGTATTATTCCTGTTTTACAGATGAGGAAATTGAGGCACAGCTGGTAAGTGATTTGCCCAGGGTCACATGAATATTAGTGTAAGAGGCCAGCTTTTAATGCAAATACTAAAAATGTGGCAGAACAGGAATAAGCAATCCAGTCCAGTTCTCCCTCACAACTACTGCGACAAAGACCTAATGAAAATACCAGTTGTGATTGGAAATCTGAGGAGAAAACACAATGAGTAATTTTCCTAACCATGTCAGCCTAGGGAGACAGACAGAAATCTGTTGGTACTGGGGAACTGTTTCTATATAGGAAGGTTCTATGGCGCTTTCTACTCAGGAACTGAACTGAGGCTTTCAGCTGTGTACTAAAGGATGAAATCATTCCCAGAGCTAGTATGGAAGGGCCAAAACTCTTCAAGAGAGCAGGAAGAGTTAGTAACTTTTGTTGCTTTGGACTATCACAAACCCATCGTGGACTGAGGAGGGAACTTGTGCTTCAGGGTGAACCTGTAGATTCCATCCAGCTAACTGATAGGGGGTTGGGGTTATCCGCAATTGAATAAAGCTCAAAATAGGAACAAGCCCATACTCATGTTGTCTATGAGTCATGGAACTTGTCCATGGTCAGGAGTTTGCAAGACTCAGATCAGAAGGGAAGTGATTAGACTAGATCAGACCATTTTTGGCATACTATGGCTTGTAGGTCCCCAGCCTTGGAAATCATTGAAGAACACAAGAAAAAGCACCAGCAAGGCCCTAGAGAATAAAAATCAGGACCAAAAACAGTTCAGATATTTTCTTCATAGATGTATAGAGTGTGGCCCTAAGGCAAAATCCCAATTCATGAAGTAAGGCTAGAAGAATGAGTAAGCAAAAAAAAAAAAATACTCATATCATTAAAAAAGCTATTATGGTAACAGGGACACCCAAGACCAAGAAGAAGAAATAATTCCAAAACATCTACAAGAAAACTGCAAAGAAAAACATAGCTTAGACATAAGTTCAACTAGAAATATTAAGACAAAGTCAAAACACTAAAAAAATGAAAGGCATGACATATTAAAAAAACCTATCTTGGAAAATAGGTCAAGGAAAGAGAATTTAAGAATCATCAGACCACCTGAAAGCCATGGAGAGAGAGAGAGAGAGAGAGAGAGAGAGAGAGAGAGAGAGAGAGAGAGAGAGAGAGAGAGAGAGAGAGACAGAGAGACAGACAGAGAGAAACAGAGAGAGACAGAAACAGAGACAGAGAGACAGACAGAGAGATAGATAGAGAGTGAGAGAAACATATTTCAAGAAATTATTCAGAAAAACTGTCTAAATCTCTTATGTTCAGAGGGCAAAGTGAGAATTAAAAATATACACAAGATCACTGACTACCCATTGGATAAATAAATACCTTTAACTCTGAAATGAAATGGGAACAACAGGGAGAGAGGAGAGAAGGAACTGAGATAAGAGATAGGATCAATTCAAGGAGAGATTAGGGCACAGCAGTGTTCTAGAATCAGCTGATACTGATTCATGTGGAGCCTATTGTTAAATTTTCAGCTGGACCATTTAGACCTTGGAAATTTTCAAACAGTACAAATCAAGGTTTTATTTATTTTTTTAACTGTCATGACTTAAGAAACAAATGGAGAAAATAATAATAATGCAGATTAAACTTAAAAGTGTGTCATCTGCACAGGGACCACCCCCCCTCCAGGAGAGCTGGTTGTTAAACATTTACTAGCATTGCCCTAGATTTGGCACAACTAAAACAAATTCTACCTCGGAGTGTGGTCATGAAGAAGTGATTAAAAGGAAAGAAAAAAATGGTAACTTGTGTTTGGTGTCTTGGTATGGGGAAGAAAAGAGAGACTGTGGAGTAGAAGATTTCATGAAGCATAAAACATTGGTGCTGAGCACATTTTGTCTCACCATCCTCTTCATCTTTGTATGCAAAGGATGGGAAACACAGAGAGGAAAAATATAAAAGAAGAGGATGAAGAGAAACACTCAATTAACTATCACAATTGTAAATGTAAATAAGATAAGCTCACCCACAAAATGGAAGAGGATAGCAGAATGAATTTGAAAACAGAATCCAACAATATGCTGTTTACAAGAAACATAATTAAAACTTAAAGATTCACACAGAGTTAACATAAAGGACTGGTGCAAAACTTATTGTACTTCAGCTGAAGTAAAAAGAGCAGGGTTAGCAATTTTATCTCCAACAAGACAACAGAAAGGATAGACTTGATTAAAGATATAAACAAGAAATCTATGTTATACTGAAAGTTAAAAGACCTTGAATTAATATCAATACTTAACATATGTGCACAAAATGACTTAATATCTAAGTATTTAAAAGAAAAACTAAATAAATGATAAGGGGAATTAGACAGTGAAACTAAAATAGTGGAGAACCTCATTGTACCCTTCCAGATCTAGTCAAATCTGACCAAACAACAATAGCAACAATGACAATAATGAAAAGAAAGAAGTTAAAAGTTAAATAAGCCTCTGGTGATTATCGAATGGAAATAAGAAATATACCTATTTCTAAGTTGTTCATTGACCATGTGTTAGCACACAAAAATTTCAAAAGCAAATGTAGAAGGCTGGGAATATTAAACACCTTTTATGGACCACAATGCACAAGAAATGGCTGCAAAGAAAGAATTAAAAATTAATTGAACATTAATTTATTTACTTCTAAAAATTGGTGGAAAATAGAAACAACAGATAATTTCATTAAAGGTAATGATAGCAATGAAAAATAACAAAATTCCGGGGAGGCAGCCAAAGTAGTCTTTAGGGGAAAAGTTTATATATTGTAACTTTGGCTTTCTTGATTCTAGATTAGCTCTTTATACACGATGATACTTAGCTTTCTCTAAAAAAAGCACAAAGCAGCATATATATATTAAATATATATTAAACTAATTGGACTAGATGGTCTCTGAAGTCCCTGTTAACTCTCCATCTAATGATCCTATGAGCTAGATTGTGTAGTATGGACCATAAATAGTATTAGGGTTGAAAGAAGAGAAAAAGAATTTGTACACAATCACAGACACAACAAATGTGATGACCAACTGTGACAGACTGGACTTTTCCCAGCAATGCAGTGATATAAGTCAATCCTGAAAGACTCATGATGGAGAGACATCTCTACATCCAGAGAAAGAACTAGAAAGAACTGAGTGTGAATCCTGATCGAAGCAAACTATTTGATCTTTTTCTTTTTCTTGTTTGGTTTTATTTCCTCTTTACCATTTTTCATTCCATCTGGTACAATCCGCCTTTGTAATCTGATTAATTTCTAATGTGAAAGTATTTGCAGATCCTATACTTGACTATATGCCGTCATGGGCGGGGGAGGGGAGTGAGGGAAAGAAAAATTGAAACTCAAGGAATTGTGGAATTAAATCTTGTAAACTAAAAGTAAACAAACAAATTAATACAGACAAAAAAGGAAATAATCAATATATCGAAAAAATGACATTATATGTAATGTTTCATGACCCTTCCCTTCCATCTCTGCCAAGGAGTGGGGAAAGATGTCTTCTTATGTTTTTTCTTTGGGGTCACCTTTGTCCTTTGTGATTTCCCAAAATTAATTTTCTTTTTTTCTTGAGGTCAATTGAATTCATTACTTAATAAAATTAACCATTTAATTCCCAGACCATTAAATTATCTAATTAAATAACTTATTTAATTATGAGAATAAGCATATTTGAATGCATTCATTAAATAAAGAGAATTTCAGAATGAATGAAGAGAAAAACATTATGTTAGAGGTAACTATATTTAAGGCATAAACATATAATTATACTAAGTTAAAGTGTGACTGATTTTTCTCTCCCTTCTGAATCCTCTAAATTTGGGTAAGATTTGTGTTGTGTGAGAAAGGGAAGGCAAGGTAAGAAGTATTTATTAAGTACTTTACCATATGCCAGACAACATGCCACGTGCTGGTGATAGAAATACAAGTAAAAATAAATATAGTCCCTATCTTAGAGGGGCTCATATTCCAATCAGGGCTGTAAAAAGGAGGGGAAAGGTGTGAGAGAGAGATGAAGGGACCCACTCAGGGCTATGGTGTTGAAGTCCATAAAATCAGCAGCACAGCTGAGAGAGAAATGAAGGTTGGACAGCCTGGCACTGTCACTGAAATGGAGGTACCAGGAGGAATTCACAGAAAACTACATTAGGACTTTTACATACCCTGTATTTCTATTAGTTGTCTATATGTTTTGGAGACCAAGCCCTTATGTAAGAAATTCTATAGGAAATGTAGGATTGTCAGTGGAATAGAGGGAGATGACATTCTATCCAGGAGGAAAAACATGAAACAAGGTACTAAAGCAGGAGTGAACATGATGTGTGTTGAGGACAGCATGGAAACCGGTCTGTGTGGAGCCAAGGATTAGTTTTGGAGAGTAGTAAGGAAGAAAAACTAGTTCAGTGAGATAGATTGGGTAAGTAAGTCAAGGAAGAGCTTGACTGTCAGGCTGAGCAATATTCCTTTGAAAGAGCTGGCAAAGGGGTGCCATTGTAGGCTCATATTGAAAGGGATATTTTAGGACATTAATCTTGAAATACCATGCAGGACAGAGTAGACAATGGAGAGCCTTAGTTGGATAAAAAAACCTATAGGGAGATAAAAATGCCATGAAGCAGCTGACTTCCTTTTGGGCATTGCTGTCAATCTTTTTTTTTTTTTTTTGAAAAATCAATAAACAATAAACACAGTAGGATTTTGTGTTATCTGCACCTTTCATTTGATTGTGTGACTGTAGACATGTGGTCTACTCTAGAAGATTATTTGAAAAAGCCTGTCTGATCCTTTCTCAAGGATGCCCTTGATGTTCGTGTAGATTATTCTGTAAACAACCTGGTAGAGATGGGAAAGAGAGCCTATAATTTGGTTGTTAATTGATTTCTTCTTGGTTGCCTTTTTTGAAGGGGTGTTGGCGGTAATGATAAAACCCAAGATTTTTTCTATGCCTTTGGTATCTTTCTGATACCTTGAGAATTGATCTTTCACCGCTCTCAAGCTTGTGACAGCTATGCCTTTAACCTCCTCTATGGTCTATTCCTGCAACTTTTCTTATCTTCATTGTCTTTCATAACATTTCCACTTTGTGTTCCTAATCTCTAACCTAGTCTAATCTCTAGTCACACATCACCAGACATCTCAAACTGGCTGTCATATAGACATCTTAAACTCAACGTGTCCCAACTCAACCCATTATTTCTCCTTCCCAAACCCACCCATCTTCCTAATTTCCCTATAACTGTTGAGGGTATCACCATTTTCTAATCACATCATCCCCTTTAATTCTAGTGCTTGTACATAGTTATTTGCCTGTTGTCTCCCCCATTGGACTGTGAGCTCCTTTAGAGCAGGAACTGTCTTTTGTCTTTCTTTGTGTCTGTAGCACTTTACCCAATGGCTGGCACATAGTAGGTGCTTGATAAATGTTTATGGACTGACTGCCATCTGGGACTGTGAGCTGAAGTCTAAATATGGTGGCTTCACTGTTTTTGATTTTGAAAAGTTTGTTTAAACTTTTTTTTCCCGACCTTTTCATTTTTTTTTTTGGGGGGGGAGAGGTGTTCTAGTTTCCAATTTCTTTGGATGATTTTGCTCTGTTGGCTTTCTTATCAAACTTTCTTTAAATTTATTCTTTCCTCTACTACTCTTTGATGCATTATGAGTATTCATAATTCATGCTGCTTATAATCTTCCAATATCCTTCTTTGTAAAATTTTACAAGGTAGTTTATAAATGTGCTCCACTTGGCTGCCATATGTCTCTACTATTCAAGGGGATCAAGTGTTTGCTGGCTAAAGCAATTTAGCTTCTAGTTTCTGTTTGGACTCTTTGTTACGGAAATTGATTCAATATGGTCAATTTTCTGGAGTAAATAGTTACAATTGGAAGTTGATGCCAGCTCTTTTGCTTATTTCCCATTTTTCCAACATCAGTAACTTGTTTGTTTTTCAAATATTTTTTATGATTTTAATGATTGCTACTAGTTTTACATAAATTTTGATCTTTTCTCTATCTGCTCTATGCTCTAACTATCCACAGACAGCTGTTTTAAAAATGACCCACATCAGTAAGGACTGATTTCCTATCATAAAATGATGAATTTCATTTTTTGTAATGTTACCTGGTACTTACTATTTTCAGTCATTCCTGCACATGTGTGTGTATGTTGTTTTCCCCCATAAAAGGCAAACTCCTCAAAGGAAAGAGCGATCTCCCTTTAACCTTTGTGACCTTAGTAGCTAGCATAGGGCTTAAATACTTTTTCATTGTAAATTCAAATTGAGCTTTTAGTCTACCACAAGCACCAGATCTTTTTTCATGTTCACATCTCCCACATCCTGAAATTGTGAAACGGATTTTTAAAAAGACAAATATAAAGCTTTATACACACATGTTACTAGGTAGTTTATAGTGTATGGTATATATATATATATATATATATATATATATATATATATATATATATATATGTGTGTGTGTGTGTGTGTGTGTGAAGGAACTTGGACAATTGCTTTGCTGTTATCTAAGCCAATTACAATGATAGTATTGCCCTGGTCTACTAGATCTACTAGAACTGATCTATGAGACTACTTAACCTGTTGTTGCTTCCCTTTCTTAATGCTTGTAAACCATCCCTTTAATGATTTAATGTAGAATTTCCCAGGACTGGAAATCAAGGTCACTGACAGCATGTACTCTTCTTCAAAGCAGAGATAACTCTCTTGTTCTTCAAGATCTCTCAGAGATGTGTCTCTCATCTTCACCTCTGCCAGATTTTTCAGAACAACTACAGTAGTGCTGTGACTCATTTTCTGAGAAATATCCATTTGCAAGTAAGTGTGATAATCTGCAGACAGATTAAGTGTGCTAGCTCTAACCTTAATTCTTGATAATCATGCTCCCCTTACCTCCTACTCCATCCTCTGGTGTTTTCTCTCTGAGCTTTTTGTTCTTTTGTCTTTAGTTATGTTTTTTGTCTATTCAGTTGTTTCAGTCATGTCTGACTCTTTGTAACCCCATATGGGGTTTTTGTGGCAAAGATACTGGAATGGTTTTCAGTTTTCTTCTCCAGCTCCTTTTACAGATGAGGAAACTGAGGCAAACAGAGTTAAGTGACTTGCCCAGGGTCACACAGCTAGTAAATGTCTAAGGCTGAATTTGAACTCAGGAAGATGAATCTTGCTGACTCTCAGGCCTGGCGCTCTATCCACTGTGCCCACTAGCTGCCCTTCTCTGAGATTATCTTCCATTCATTTTGTATATCCCAAGTATATAAAAAGGTATTTTTTTATCTTTTCTTTTTACCTTTTGCCTTTCTTTGTGTCCCTAGTTATTTACAAAGTATCTCCTCTATTAGACTATGAGCTTCTTGAGGGCAGGGTCTGTGTTTGTGATTTTCATTGTATCCCTGAGGTGTAGGATTGTGAATGGCACATAGTAATGAGCTTAAAAAATGCTCATCGATTATATGACTAACTTCATAAGGAGACAGAGAAATCTATTTGCAGAAGGACAAAGAGTTTCCAGTGTCAGTTTTTTTTGTTTTTGTTTTTGTTTTTTTTGTAAACGTTTGGTCTTTTGGCTTTATTTATTTATTTATTTTTCCAGACCTGTGATTTCCTCAGTGCATGGAGCCCTCAAAAACTCCCTCCACCAGAGTGGATACCAATCTTTGCTGCCTTTTGCAGTCTTCAAAAGAATTGCCCAGAGACAATGAGAGATCACGTGACTTGGTGAGGGTCACAGAGTCAGCATGTGTCAAAGATGGGATTTAAGTTCAGGCCTTCCCTATTCCTAGGCTGGCTCTCTGCCCACCATCCCAACAGGCATCTCTAGTTTGCGTTTAATTTTTTTTTCTTTTAAACAAATGCTTTATTAACTTTTGGTTTACATCATTCATTTCTGCCATATTTTGAGTTACAATTTTCCCCCATTTTTCCCGTACCCACCACCCTAGAATAACAGTCCCACAAGATAACCCCTCATCCAATCTGTTCTCTCCCATATCTTCTCCCATACCCCCTTTGACTTTCCCATTAGAGCAAGGTGAGTCTCTGTGCCCCAATGCCTGCACATCTTATCTCCCAATTACATGCAAAATAGTATTAATAATAGTATTTATATATATTTGAAACATTTAATTTTAAAACCTCGAATTTCAGATCCATTCCCTTCCTCCCTTGTCACCCATTCCCTCTGGGAAGATAAGTACTTCAGTATATGTTGTACATGTCTAACTATGCAAAACATTACCACAGTAGATATATTGTACAAGGCTGCTTATAATTCTCTCCCACTCATCCCACCCTCTACCTGGTCCATTCCCTACTTGATCCTGTCCCTCTTCTAGAGTGGGTACTTCCAACCTCCCCTCCCCCCAAGGATGCCCTCCCATCCATCATCCCTCCTCTCATCCCCCTTCCCCCTATCCTGCTGCAGGTTGAGATATCCCGTTTAGTATGTATGTCATTTTCTCCCTGAACCAAATTCAATGTGAATGTGGTTTTGCCTTTTTAGCCTTCCTTATTCTCCCCCTCCTTTGCCACCACTTCCCCTTGCTTCTTCTACATGGGATAGTTTACCCTACCCTGTCTCTCCCCATCTCCTCTTGCCACTTTCCTCTCTCACCTCATAATTTCATCCCTTGAGTATTCTCCCTTCCCAACTAATTCAACCTATGCCCTCTATCCATATATAACTGTAACCATATACACACACATTCACATATGTATTCATATGACCACACCCCCTTCTTCCATTATTTTCATAGTGAGAAAGATATCATCAGTCACAGTTATTGCTTTTCCATATAGGAATGTAAATAGTTCAACTTTGATAAGTTACTTTTGATTTCTTTTCCCTGATTACCTTCTCAGGCATCTCTTCCTTCTTGTGTCTGGATGTCAATTTTTCTATTCAATTCTGGTTTTTTCCTCAAGAATGCTTGAAAGTCCTCTATTCCACTGAATGACCTTATTTTCCCCTGAAACAAAATACTCAGTTTTGCTGGGTAGGTGACCCTTGGGTTCATTCCCAGCTCTTTTGCCCTCTGGAATATCATATTCCATGCCCTTCAATCCCTCAGTGTAGAAGCTGCCAGGTCCTGGGCTATTCTGATTGTGTTTCCACAATATTGAAATTGTTTCTTCCTGGCTGCTTGCAGTATTTTCTCCTTGATCTGGGGATTCTGGAACCTGGCTATAATATTCCTGGGAGTTTTCTTTTTGGGATCTTTTTCAGGAGGTGATCAGTGGATTTTTTCAACCCCTATTTTGCCCTCTGGATCTAAAACATCAGGGCAATTTTCCTTGAGAATTTCTTGAAGAGTGGTTTCTAGGTTCTTTCTTTGATCATGGCTTTCAGGTAGTCCAATAATTTTTAAATTATCTCTCCTGGATCTATTTTCCAGGTCAGTGGTTTTTCCCATGAGATATTTCACATTGCCTTCTATTCTTTCATTTGTTTGGGTCTGTTTAACAGCATCTTGATTTCTCATAAAGTCATTAGCTTCCATTTGCTCCAGGCTAATTCTGAAGGAATTAATCTCCTCAGTGAGCTTTTGAGATTCTTTTTCCATCTGGCAAATTTGACTTTTTAAGGCATTCTTCTCCTCATTGCCCTGTTGGGCCTCCTTTGCCATTTGAGTTAGTCTGTTTTTTAAGGTGTTATTTTCCTAAGTCAGGTTGTTGACACTCATTTCACACTTTTCCTGCATCCTTCTCATTTCTCTTCCCAATTTTTCCTCCACTTCTCTTATTTGATTTTTAAAGTCCTTCTTAAGGTCCTCTATGGCCTGTAACCCACTCATATTTTCCTTTGGGACTTTTGGAGCAGGATTTCTGATCTCACAGACCTCCTGTTCCATGTTTCCATCCTCTTTGCCCCCAAAATAGGAGTCTAATGTTGCATTTTTCTGTTTATTTTGTTTCCTTTGCCTAGGCATGTTGCCACTTAATTACTTGACTTTTGGGCTTGTTGCCACAGTAGGACTCTGCCACCAGACAGGGGAGCTTCGTCCTGAATGTTGGGGTCTTCACAGCTTCCGGTTCTGGCAAGTTGGATGCCCACCCCAGACCTCCCCCCAGATCACAATCCAGATCCAAGCAGGTTAAAGCAAGAGCGATTAACCCTCAAGACTGATTGCTGGATCTCCCTACAGTTTGCAGGCCAGGGGCTGGAGCTGCCACTGAAACTGCAAAATGGTGTGTCTCCTGAGCGGCTTCTAGCCCCCAGGGGAGGAAGCCAACGTGTTCCCCAAATACTGGTCCCAAAGTCCATAGGGCACTAACCTCTCACTTTGTCCTAGGCATGTCTGTGTTGATAATTCTGGAATCGCCACCACTGCTGGTGTTCTGGGGTCCCTCCAGCCTGCTGCTGGCCTGGCCACCCTGGGGCTAAAACTGCAGCTCATGCGGGCCTGGGCTCGGCTCCCAGAGCTTGGTGCTGTTGGCTCCCAGAGTGCTGTGCTGGCCGCTTCCTGCATTGCTGCTGGGCTGTCCTCAGCGGGAGGTTAGCTTCTCTGTGTCAGTCTGTGGGTGCTGGGGCTCCAGAAGTTGTTCAGAGTCCTCTTTTACATAGTTTGGAGGTGATCTGGGGGGAGATCACCTTGGACGTGCTGTTTCTACTCCACCATCTTGGCTGCGCCTCCCCCGCCGTGTTTAATTTTTTTTTTTGTGCTAGAAAATTCTTTTTTTTTCTCTTTTATTTTTTTTAATTAAACAAATGCTTTATTAACTTCTGGTTTACATCATTCATTTCCACCAGATTGTAAGTTACATTTTTCCCCCATTTTTTCTCTACCCACCACCCCAGAATAGCAGTCCCACTAGATATCCCCTCATCCACTCTGCTCTCTCCCATATCTTCTCCCATACCCCCTTCGACTTTGCCATTAGGACAAGGTGAATCTCTGAGCCCCACTGCCTGGACATCTTATGAAACATTTAATTTTAAAACTTTGATTTTCAGATCCATTCCCTTTCTCCCTTGTCACCCACTCCCTCTGAGAAGATAAGCAATTCAGTATGTGTTGTACATGTATATCTATGCAAAACATTACCATAGTAGATATATTGTAAAAGACTGCTTATATTTCCCTCCCACCTGTCTCACCTCCCACCTGGTCCATTCCCTACTTTGATCCTGTCCCTCTTTGATAGTGGGTACTTCTAACCTCCCCTCTCCCCAGAATGCCCTCCCCTCCATCATCCCCCCTCTCATCCCCCTTTCCCCTACTCAGGAGAGTGAGTGAGGGTAAGATATTCCATTTAGTATGTATGTGATTCTCTCCTTGAGCCAACTTCAATGAGAATATGCTTTTGCCTTTTTGCCTTCCTGTTCTTCCCCTCCCCTGCAACTACTTCCCCTTGCCTCTTCTACATGAGATAGTTTACCCTACCCTGTCTCTCTCCATCTCCTCTTGCCACTTTCCTCTCTCACCTCTTGACTTCACCCCTTAAGAATCATCCCTTCCTTGGGGCGGCTAGGTGGCGCAGTGAGCAGAGAGCCAGCCCCAGAGCCAGAAGGACCCGAGCTCGGATCCGGCCCCAGACACCCAACACACAAACAAAAACCCAGCCACGTGAACCTGGGCAAGTCACCCAACCCCAATTGCCCTCCAAAAAAAATAATAATCATTCCTTCCCATCAAATTCAACCTGTGCCCTCTATCCATGTATACCTGTGAACATATGCCATGTACCCTTCTTCAATTATTTTCTTAATGAGAAAGGTTTCATCAAACACAGTTATTGTTTTTCCATGTAGGACTGTAAATAGTCCAACTTTTGATAAGTTCCTTTTGATTTCTTTTCCCTGATTACCTTCTCAGGCATCTCTTGCTTCTTGTGTCTGAATGTCAAATTTTCTATTCAACTCTGGTTTTTTCATCAAGAATGCTTGAAAGTCCTCTATTCCACTGAATGACCATATTTTCTCCTGAAACAAGATACTCAGTTTTGCTGGGTAGGTGACCCTTGGGTTCATTCCCAGCTCTTTTGCCCTCTGGAATATCATATTCCATGCCCTTCTGTCCTTCAATGTAGAAGCTGCCAGGTCCTGTGCTATTCTGATTGTGTTTCCACAATATTGAAATTGTTTCTTCCTGGCTGCTTGTAGTGTTTTCTCCTTGATCTGGGGATTCTGGAACCTGGCTATAATATTCCTGGGAGTTTTCTTTTTGGGATCTTTTTCAGGAGGTGATCAGTGGATTCTTTCAACCTCTATTTTGCCCTCTGGATCTAAAACATCAGGGCAATTTTCCTTGAGAATTTCTTGAAGGGTGATTTCTAGGTTCTTTCTTTGATCATGGCTTTCAGGTAGTCCAATGATTTTTAAATTATCTCTCCTGGATCTATTTTCCAGGTCAGTGGTTTTTCCCATGAGATATTTCATATTGCCTTCTATTCTTTCATTTGTTTGGATCTGCTTAACAGCATCTTGATTTCTCATAAAGTCATTAGCTTCCATTGCTCCAGTCTAACTCTGAAGGAATGAATCTCCTCAGTGAACTTTTGAGATTCTTTTTCCATCTGGCAAATTCGGCTTTTTAAGGCATTCTTCTCCTCATTGCCCTTTTGGGCTTCCTTTGCCAATTGAGTTAGTCTATTTTTAAGGTGTTGTTTTCCTCAGTCAGACTGTTGACCCTCATTTCATACTTTTCCTGCATCCTTCTCATTTCTCTTTCCAATTTTTCCTCCATTTCTCTTATTTGATTTTTAAAGTCCTTCTTAAGGTCCTCTGTGGCCTGCAACCCGCTCATGTTTTCCCCTTGGGCTTTTGGTGCAAGTCTTCTGACCTCACAGTCCTTTTCCCGCTCTATGCCCCCAAAATAGGAGTCTAGGTTTGCATTTTTCTGTTTCCTTTGCCTTGACATGTTGCCACTTAATTACTTGACTTTTGGGCTTGTTGCCACACTATGGCTTTAAGGCCAGATAGAGGAATTTTCGTCCCGAACATGTGGGGGGCAACTTTCGTTTCTGGGAAGCTGTAAACCCACCCATGACTTCCACCCTAGATCACAATCCAGATCCAGGGAGGTTAAAGCAAGAGCGATTACCCCCCAAGACTGATCGCTGGATCTCCCTACAGTTCACAGGCCACGAGCTGGAGCTGCCTCTGAAGACTACAAAATGGCATGTCTCCTCAGCGGCTTCTAGCCCCCAGGGGAGGGAGCCGACGCATTCCCCAAATACTGGTCCCAAAGTCCACAGGACACTAACCTCTTACTTTGTCCTAGGCATGTCTATGTTGATAATTCTGGAGTCGCCACAGCTGCTGGTGTTTTGGGGTCTCTCCAGCTGGCTGCTGGCCCTGCCGCCCTGGGGCTAAAACCCTGGCTCACTCGGACCTGGGCTCGCCTCAGCTTCTTGCACTCTGCGCTCTGCACACTGCCAGCTCCCAGACCCCTGTGCTGGTCCTTCCTGCAGGGCTGTTGTCGTTCTGTGGGTGCTGGGGCTCCAGAAGTTGTTCAGAGTCCCCTTTTTCATAGTTTGGGGGGAATCTGGGGGCAGAGTGGCTTGGATGAGCTGTTTCTACTCTGCCATCTTGGCTCCGCCCCTGCTCCCTTCTTTCCATCTGCAGGGCTCCTTATTCATACAGCCCATTTATATATATTTTTTTAATTTCTGGATTGTCTTAAAGGATCACTGCCAGGTTCAAGAGGTTTGACTCTGACCTTTCTTCCAAAGTGCATTTGGGCCTTGCCAAAACCCCTTTGCCTTCTTGAATGTAATGGTTTTCCCAACTGGTGTGGTGCCAGTTAACTTAAGGAAAAAAACAGCCACCCACAGGGTCAGCCCCAAGAGGTGATGGGGAAGCCAAGGCCCTTGCCCAGCCTTCCCTTTGTATAAGTGAACATAAAAAGCGTGGACCCAGGAGGGAATCTCAGAAGTGAATGTTAAATCTAAATGTCACTGTCATTGCAAGCCATTTGCAGAGATGGTATGGGATAAGGGACAGAGCGCAAACTCCAAGTCAGGAAGATCTGTGTTCAAATCTCACCTTGGATGCTTGCTTGGACAACTGTGATCTGTCATCGCGTGACTAAACCTCTCTGGCAGGGTAATGATGATGATAAAAATAATAACATAAAAGCTAATATTTGTAGAGCATTTGCTATGTTCCCGGCATCTGATCTTCAGTACAGTCCTGGGACTAGATACTATTATTATAATACCCATTTTTGTTGTTAAATCATTCAGTTGTGTCTGACTCCTTGTGACCCCCTGTGGGGTTTTCTTGGCAAAAATCCTGGAGTGGTTTTCTCTTTCCTCCTCCAGTTCATTTTATAGATGAAGAAATGGAGGCAAACAGGGTTAAGTGACTTGTCCGGGATCACACAGCTTGTAAGTATCTGAAGTGAGATTTGAACTCAGGTCTTTTTGACCCCAGGCTCAGTAGACTCTCTGAGCCTAAACTTTTTCATCTGTAAAATTGGGATAATAACAGCATCTACCTCACAAGGTTGTTGTGAAGATCAAATGGGATACTGTATGGAAAGACTTTGAAATACTGTGAAAGTGTTATTAATATAAATGAGTTCTTAATTTGTCATGGTGGAGAGCGTTCCCACACAGGGAGTTCTTTGTGCTACTGAGGTAACAAAGAGCAACTGGATTAGACATAGTCACCCCCTCTGCCATCCTGCTTTGTGTTCTTGGTGGATCTTTTTATGTTCCACAAAACATTATCAGTATCCTAGGGGGAGCTCCTGGTCTCAAAGATTCTTCATGTATGACTTTGGGTCTTTTCAAGGATTTTCCAATAATTAATGAGTCAATTTGTATAATAGCCTTTGGGATGTCAGTGGAATATTTTACAGAAGGGAAAACTGAGGCACATAGTACCCAAATTATAGCCATGGTGTTGGCTACTTGAAGAAATTTGACTCAACTAATGAATTTCTTACTCCTATATCCAACCTGACTCTGTTTAGTTCCCTCCAGTTCAGTGTGACAAACTTTGTATACTCCATGACCATTCAGACATAAAATTGTTGTTACCTGAGAATCTACAGCTGGTCCTCCTTTAGTAAAATTTTGTCTCATAAGGAGTGTCAAGTGTACAATGTGGCAGCATGGAAAGAGAGCTTGATCTGGAGACAGAGGTCTGGGTTCTAATCTTGCCTCTTACACTTACTTGTGAGCTTGACACATCTTTCCAGACCTCAGTTTCCTTCTGTGACCTTGGGTCACTAAGGAGATGTGGATGCTAAAGATGGATGCCTGCATTCCCCTTTTCAACCCTTTAGGGATTGTATGGAGGCTTACAGGATTGGAGGGCAGGTTTGCCCATCAGCCATAGATGGGGAAAGATCTAAGTCCCTAATAAGTTGAGAGGGGAGCCTTGGAGAGAATTCCATGCTGATCTGTAGGTATCCATCTCTAGCAAACTTATCTCCTAGACAACCCTAAGGGATGTTGCATCTGTAAAATGGAGCAGTTGTCCTACATATCTGTCATATTTCTGTATTGATACCTCAATTTTAGGTGATCTGCTCATGTACCAAGCCCTGTTCTCTTATCATGAGAACTCATCTAGAAATAGTTACACCTTCTGTCAGTTCAACAAACTTCAAATTCCACAAATGTTTATTAAATACCTACTTTGTGACATATATATGCTAGGTGTGTAAAGACAACATAGAAACAGTTCTTATCCTCAGGAAGCTTACATTCTGCTGGAGGGATACAATAGATATCCAGATAAATAAATGCAAAGCTTATGCAAAGTTTTACAAAGTAATTTCAAGAGGGAGAAAGCGTGAGCAGCCATGGAAAGAAAAGGCCTGGCAGAGGAGGTGGTGTCTGAGATTTGTCTCAAAGGGAGCTTGGGATTCTAAGAGTAGAAGTAAAAAGTATGGGCATTCAAGAAACAGACATGCAAAGGTCCAGAAGTAAGAGGTGGAATGTCATATTTTGGGAAGGTCCAAGCTGGTTTAGCTGCACTCAGGAAATGTCAGTATTCCTTTGAAATATTTTAATAGAAAAAAGATAACATTTTTAAAAGGCAAGGGGATTGGACTAGATAACTTTCAAGAAGCCCCTTCCATCTTTCAACATGCGATCCTAAGTATCAGAAGCAAGACTTGAACCCAAATCTTCCTGACTCAAGTTCCCTCCCTGACTCTACTACACCACGCTGCTGTGAGTCACCAACAGTTGTGAGAAGAGGGTCCAATAACAAACTGCCGAGAAGCAGTTTTTTCTGGGCAAACTGCTTTAAGTAGCACTTATGCATTCTGTAGCCTTCCTACCACATTCAAAACACTCCTCCAGAGTGTGGGTCAAGCTTGGAAATGAACAATAAAACCAGATGTTGTGAGTGCTGGACCATATACAAAAGGCCTTCTCAGCCAACATAAATGTGGAGTGAAGACACAAGCATTGATAACACTGCAATAAAGACTGGTTTGTTTTGATCAACTCCTCATCCCATGCCTTCCTTCAAACCTTATCTTCCCTACAGTCTGGTCCAATCCACTAAACTTTGCCTCTGATCATTCTGGGGTTTCTACGAAACTCATTTGTCTGAGGTAGCCTTTTCCTCAAAGTAAGCCAAGTGGTTCCCCCCTCACTTCCCCCCTGGCATGTCCAGCTCACTTACACACTTCCCCTGGGTCCCCCTGAGATTGTGAGCTGGCAGGGACTGTATTTTGCTTCTTTTTGTATCTCTAGCATTTAGCATAATTTCTGGCACATAGTAGGTGCTTAATAAATGTTTATTGAATTGTCCAACTCACACATATTCCCCTTCACTGTCCATCACTCTGTGTTTAACTTGAGTTTATGTTTATTCATAAAGTGAATGCCTGTATCTTTACTCCACATTTATGCACATTATATTGACAAGGGAGGCCTTTTGTATATGGTCAGGCACTCATGACATCTGGTTTTGTTGTTAATTTCTAAGCAGAAGCTTGACCCGCACTCTAGGGTGTTTTGTATAAGGTGGTGCTGGATTTATTTAGTACTTCCTATATGCCAGACAATAGAATGTAAGCTCCTTGAGGACAGGGGCTGTTTCACTATAGTATTTGTATCTTGTCTTTGTATTGTTACCATAGGTACTTAATAAATGCTTGTGTAATGAATGAGAGAAGACACTGAGGACTTCATTGGACTTCAGTGATAAGCAGGATCTCTAGGCTTGCACAGGGGTATAATACATGTCTGATGGGAGCAGCTGAAGAGATTTTAGGTCATTTAAGGTCTTGGATACAATATGGGGTGGGGGAAGGATGGGGTGTCAAATGTCAAGGTCATTCACATCCAGAACTCAGTCTTCTGTCCCACGTTGCTGCCCCAGGAGGTACTGTTGTCACTCATACTGGTAATGGCAGGAAATCATGAAGAAGGGGTCCCAGTGGGGATGGTGGCAGAGAGGCTTCCCCTATTACCCACCACACCTCAGATGGTCCATCCAACCTTATTTGCCCTATTAGCACACAGAACACACAGACGTGTAGGATTTGTGATTCCTTTGGTGTGACAAACTTCTGGTGTGGGAGCTTTCTCCACCATAGGAGTGTTCCACCT